>KK351014.1:1481277-1565465 GCA_000671755.1 Glossina brevipalpis
TCATACAACAAAACGGTGCATATTTGACCCAAATCGGACAATAAAAAGCATGTTAAATAAAGTCCTGAAGTTCATATAAAAATAATGGATTTCTTTTTCCCCAAACTATTATTAGCCAAAGTGGTGTAGGGTATTCTTTTACCATAGGGTAGCTCCATGTGGATGTCCCAAGGAGGGTCGGCCATAACAACTGCAAATTTACCCAATACCGTCATATCTAAATACCTAAACGAGTTCAATTATTCTTTCGTTATCGCTTAATATAGTTTTTCTTTCTATCACTTTCCACCTTAAATCACATTGAATCCATTGGGGCGGATATAACGTAACACTAGGATCTACACTACGCTTTAAGCATAGGTTGGTTTTGACATCGGCTGGCTTATTTGTATTAATATTAGGTAGGGTGTCCACTTCGTAATGAACATACCTTTAGATTTTTTCAAAGAAAGGTTATAAGCTTTTTCATTAATAACAAAAAAGATATTAATGTACTTGCAGGTGGCCATGTGAAAGCAGGTATTCAGAAAACTGCAATCACCTAATGATTCATCGGTGTGTGATTGTATGATTTTCTTAAAATGCAATTTTGTACACTTATTAATTTCACTGTTCGAGTCTTCTGCAGATTGTTGAGTTTCGTTTTCACTTTCTTTGTAGGTGTCAGCCACAATTTCCCCGTCCTCAGTGCCGGAGTCGGTGGCTTTTGTATCCGTTTCATCAGTCGTTTCCAAGTTCTCTGAATCATTTGATTTTAGACGCTTGGTGGAGGGCTCTTGTGAATCTGTTTTATTGTCAACGGTATCTTCATCAAGGACAGTCGGACGTTTTAGTAATTTAATATTGTTAAGTTTCTTAGCTTTCTTCGCTTGTTGTTGTTGATCCTTCTTCTTTTTAGCCTCCATTTCAGCGGTGGCCTGTTGTGCCTTTAAACATTCCAGTTTCGTTCCGTGAGGACAAAATTCCATAACTTGTGCTCCGCCATGAGATTTAAATTTTTCAGCTACAGATCTCTCCTTGGCAGTGGGTTTCGTTAAAAGTTCCAAAATTTCCTCTCCGACTTGCTTACTTTGTTTTTCGCGAGTTGAGGGCATCGAAAGTAAAGACTAAAGCATAAATTTTACATTTTCAAAAAACTATAAGATTCGTAAAATGTTTTTCACTTACCATAAGATCGTCTGAATCATTATTGGTATTTGCATCCTTTTGTTCGTCATTATCGTCGTTTTCAATGGATTTGTCGTTGCTGACATTATCTTCGAGCAGATCGTCTTCCACTTCAACTTTTTAAATAAATATGCTTTTACACATTTTTTTTAACTACGTCAATGGAACTTACATAGCTTTTTGTATTTCCTTTTGATTTCCTCATTAAGATCGAAATTGTCATTAATGAAATTTTTGTAGAGGTCTAATAGTACTTTAGATTCCAACGATATAACCTCGCAGCCCATCTCACCGCCTATATTCACACGTTTAATGAATATTGCCCCTTGCTTTGCTAATTTATTCAAAACATAGCTCACGTTATCTTTAGAAACTGAGCATTTAGTTATGTTGGTAATTTTATCGACCAGTTGCGTCGATATAATCGGTAACACCAATGCCGGCGAAGAAAGTATTTCCATCAAAGCTTGTTCGACAGCTGGATCAGTGTCTTTACAAATTCATACATTCATATAGTAATGATCACTAATAACACCATTAAAATTCTTATTATAATATTCAACCCACCATTTTCCGTCTTTATGGTTAATTCCACATTTTCGTGAACTCCGCTAATGTTTTCATCGTTTTTGACGTTCGTAATGGTAGCTTTCAGTATACCATGTCGTTCTTTTTTTCGTTTTTCAAGCTTTTCTCGCAATGTATTTCGTTTACTTTTTAGGGCTTTAATGTCGTCCCAAGCATCTCCCATGTTCTAAATAATTTTTCATAAACTTATTTTTTTTTTTTTTGGTTTATGCTTTTCAGCTTTCTGTTTAAAAATTCAATTTTCTTTCATAAAATTAACGCGATAAAATTTACATGATCAAGAAGTGCAATTTGATGCAAAAAATTAGAGTTGCCAATTGTGATAGATATGACGTTTTTGAACAGCAGGTCAACAGATGCTCGTAGACCGGTCAGTCGTGTCATATCTTGCGAACCAGAAGAATGAAAAAACAAGCTTTGGCTGATAAGAAATTATTAATAGAGAGAAAGAAAAATTAATAAAAAGTTTAAATAGAAAAAACAATAAAAAAAGGCATGGTTACATTAATATTGTATTTAAAAAGAGAAGTCAGCGGTTTTGATAAAGGCAGTTAGTTGCTTGAGATGAGTATTGTTGCGACCTAGAAGGATATCATATAGATTGTTATAAGTGTTGAAAAAATTAAAGATTTTCTGATGTGATCGAATTTTATACATGTAAAAATGAGATGCTCAGCTGACTCACAAACTTGGCATTCTTCGCAAATATCAGATGAGACCACTTTGATCATCTTAAGATAAACCTTATCATAAGAGTGGTTACACATGAGTCTGCTGGGCACCTTAATCTCCCATGTGGTGAAAATGGTGTCAGATAGAGGTTCAAAGTTCAGAAAAGGGTGAATTTTGTAGAAAAGACGATCTTCATTCGATCTTGCAGTAGCACGATATTTATCCTTCTAGCCTTGCCAAATAATGTTCCTAACAAGACGTAAAGCATCCTTGTGAGGATACTTGACAGAGAAAATACTACCATCAAACCAAGCTTTACGAGCGTGTAGGTCAGCTCCGACATTTAGGGGAAAGTCGCAGTGACTAGGAATCCAGATGAGATGACATATCTCAAAAATGGAGTCCTTTGCCATTTCATGAATTTTAAAACCATACATATTGTGAGGGTCTTTTTTCTGGATAAGTGTCAGATCTGGTTTGCTATCAGAAAAGACCACAAGTTTTCTATCAAACACAAGTTTTGCCCTCCCATTGCTAGTTGTCTTTAGACATTTCAGACCACTCATCTTTAGATTTTTGATGTATTCAAAAAAGAAAAGATCGCCAGACAGGCGATGCTTAAACATTCGTTTTGTATGTTCGGTCTCCGTTCCAGTTTGTTATTTTCACATCGGCATTTAAATCAATTCTTATACTGAAAATTGGTAACTCTATCTAATTTGTTTACATTTTTATTTGTGTTAAATTTTTATTTATATATAGAAATTTTTCCTACAGAGAGTAATCAAAATTGAATAAGGAATAATAACTATGGGAGACGATATTATTTTATGCAAAATTGCTAAAGAACATTGCACTAACGTTGAAGAAAAAGATTTGATAAGGTATATAAAATATAAGGAGAGGTTTTGGCAATTAATTGATGCTTTACAAAGCGATGCCCGTGAATTGCAGGAAATTTTGGACATTTGTAAGTAGCGAAGAAGTTAAGAAATTCGCATTAACACAAATTTCTAGCAAATTCTTTATATTTTAAAATTTCAGTATCAACCATTTCTCTTAAAAGTGTTGAGTTTTGCTTGGTTGAGTCCTGGTTAGTGGTAATTTATCATGAAGGAAGTCAACGTAATAGGGCTGCAAATGAAACTATAGAGAGGTTATTTTCTATCATTTTTGTCAATTATTCAAGTCTAGAAGGAGGTATCAATGGGCGTCTAAATGAAAGTACGAGTGGGAGTGAAAAAGTTTTAAAAACCTATATAACAACTCAGCTTTTTGAAGCTCTGAAGAACGCTCACCTAAGTCTTGAGATTAATAACCAAAAAACATTAAAGTTACCTGCTAAATTTTTACCTACCCTTTGTAAATACCAAGAACGTACAGTACGTTGGCTTTTGCAAAGGGAAGAACAAGTGCATAATTTCCCCGCCTATTTTATTAAACTTCAAGCAAAAGATTCAGAAAGCATTGTCTACAGATATTTGTGTCGCCAATTTTTTCAAAGAGAAAAACCGGCCGATATTTCATTGCCTCCAGGTGGAATTTTGGCCGAAGAAATGGGTTTGGGGAAGACTGTAGAAATTCTAGCGTTAATATTACTCCATCCACGCATAAAGGTGAAGATGCCTAATTTCACAAAATCAATCATAGAAGAGTCTCCTGCGAAACGCAGACGATTGACAATGCCCAAAAAAGTATTTTGCATATGTACTTCGAGTTCCAAACAGGATGTAATGCAATGTCCCGAATGCTGCTTATGGCAACATAAAAATTGTGTCAGTAAATTTGAAGAAAATAATGACGATATAGAAACTCCTTACTTCTGCCCAGCTTGTTGGCAGCAGTTAATACAAGACAAGGGGAAAATACCTAGCAGAGCAACATTTATTGTCTCTCCAAACATGATTAATTTGCAGTGGATGGAGGAAATTAAACGTCATGTACAGCCTGCGCTAAAGGTATTTATCTATGAAGGTGTTTCTGCAGGCAAATGGATATGTCCTTTACAATTGGCCAACTATGATATTGTCTTAACCCATTACAATATTTTACGCAGTGATATATATTTTACGCAAGATAATGTTAGTGAACGTGTTATGCGCAATGAGCCACGTTCTATGCGGATGCACACACCCTTGCTAATGTTGGAATGGTGGCGCGTTTGTTTAGATGAGGCACAAATGGTAGAATCGAATATTTCGAAAGCAGCAACTTTAGCTAAAATGTTGCCATGTAAATAAGAAAATGACCTTATAGCAATGTTCTCCTAAAATTGTTTTATTTATTTCATGTAGCAATTAACCGTTGGGCTGTTACTGGGACCCCAATACAACGTTCTCTAAATGATTTACAAAATCTTTTGCAATTTATCGGTTTTGAAGAAGCTGCTGAAGCACAGTTTTGGGATTACGTAGTCAATGATTTTTTAGTTAATTATAAGCCTATAAGCTGTAATGAAAGGCCGTTTCTGTTGGTAAACGTTTTGCAAAAGTGCATGTGGCGAACTAGCAAAATTGATATTATGGAAGAATTGAAAATACCGCCACAACAAGAAGTAACACATCGCATTGAATTTAATAATTTGGAAAAACTTTTCTATCGTGAGCAACACCAAGAATGTCTTGAAAAATTTATGGAAAACGTTCACAAGTATAAAAGACGCATGATCGTTATATCACCACAGATAATGAAAATTGTATGCCGTAGCATCTCCGCAATCAGATATGATACTAGTTCTAATGATTCTTACATTTTTAAAGATTTTACAGCCTTTCTTGAAAATTCGTCAATCTTGTATTATGCCCGTGGTTGTGTCTAACAACATAGCTCAGCAAAAGCAGTTTCTTCAACCACAGGAATTGCACAACTACTTGAAATCCAATAATGAGCTCAGCTGCAAATCCGAATTGCGATCGATGGCGTCGTCGCACAATGGTTAGTAATTTGTTTACATGTTTACGTTAAAGTACATAAAGAAACTATCTACTCTTTATATATATGTTTTCGAATTTCATCTGCACACACACAATAATTTTCTTTATGGAAAAATTTATTTGATTTTGAAAATAATTATTTTATAAATGCGTAAATTGTAGTGAGACACAAATCGCAGAATTTAGTATTACTACGATATCCAAATCAGACAAGACTATGACCTGCTGGAATATATGTAATGCTTTCTGAAAAAGTCGTTTATTCTTGTAATGTAGATTATGTGTAGAGTTCTAGTAACATTTAACAATGTATCGTATACGCGTAAAAAGAAAATTGTTTTTTTTAGATTAATATCTTTCAGTTATGAGCTTTTTTCAAATTAAATGAAATTCCTTGTTTTCAGAGTTTCGGAGAACATTGAACATCTATTTTATTAATTTTGTTAACTTATTTTTTCCATACTTTCTTTACGCTTTTTCTCCATAGCCACTTTTGAAAAATATCTCTACAGTGGAAGTAAATAGTCGGATGCGCTCTTGTTTTGCACTAATGTTAAGAAAAAATGTCACAAAGATTCGTGGACAATACGTTGCGTGTAAAGATGTTTCATATAGGTTTAACGCAAGAGATACTAAAAACCGACAGCTTCAAAGAAAGTTGCAAACTAAATTATGCCCCCAAAAAATGTTGTCAAATATTAGGTCCATATCTATTAGAGGTTGCACAAAAGTGCTTGGACAAAATATATTAAAATTTTCAAAGACTGTTTCAGTTCTGTATCTGTTAAGGCTGGCATGTGCTTTGTCAATGAGAAATTGTGAATTTTTTACTTAATTTATTGAGATTTTGAAAAATGTTAAAACAAATGAACGCTGTAAAGCAGGAAAATTAATATATTCACACTTTTTAATATGGGTGGGTGCATCACTGGAAATGGGTTGCTTATTATCACATTGCATTGAAGAAAATTAACTAAATTTCAGTGAGTAAACCGTTAATCTTATAAATTACTCACAAACGAGATAAGTCCCGGATAAACTTTATATGACATTTGCGAGTTCTTCATCATTTCTCTTAAGTTTATTACTTTGGGCTACCTATGAGGAGGGTCTGCTTTCGATAAGTGAGTTTATTGTTGCATAAGAATGCTTCTCTAAAATCGTTCTAGGTTTGGCAGCATTGCATTTTTTAGAGAAGCGATATGATGAGGCTTTGAAACATTATAAAGAAGTTCTCAAATTGGCTAAAAATTATGTTGAATTAAATATAACGTAAGTTTCTTGATGATGAAAAATTATTTCATTTGTTATCGTTCGTTTTATTTATTAAATATGAATTTCTTTTTGAATTATGCGGGCTGAACTTCAGTGTCGATAAACTTTTACAAATTCACGCTCTTCACAACATAATGCAAATATTAATAATATTGCAACCATTTGAAGATAAATTGCCTGAAGAAACCTTGGTCGAATATGAACAGGAATATAATGCTTTGGAATGGAAATATTTGGAAACATATTCCAATACCTTATCGCAAGTTAACACCGCATATTGCAGTATTTTGGAACAAATTAATGAGGATATCGCGAAAGAATATCTTCCTTTTCTAGGAGATCAATTAGCTCTCTTGAGCACGGGCGAGGTTACATCCTTTTTACAAAAAATTTTTGAGGAATGCTCTCTACGCTTCAGAGAGACACATGCCGAACTTAAATTGGGAGAAATACAATCAACTAGAACAGTGCTCTTCCTCATTGATATATGGTTTACTAAAGTGTCGACGTCGTGGAAAAATTTAGTTAAGGAATTTGACTCGTTGCAATATTTTCGTGATAATGTAAAATCTCGTAATCAAGTTAGTTCAGCTACGTGGCGAGATATCACGCAACTAGTAAATGATGTATACGATTGTCATCTGAGCGATATAAGAGTAAGTGAAATGATAACAGAAAACTTTATACGCTTTCTAAACAATTCGTCTCCTTTGCTTCTTTAGGAAAATGAAAAGCAGAAAAAAGCCGGAAAGTCCTCAGCCAAAAAAGCAAAATGTAAACTTTGTAATATACGCGACGCTATAAACATATTCGAGTGTTTGCTCTTTTTTAAAGTGATAGACGAACAAAACCAATTAACTGATGGCGTCGACAATCCTTCGTTCGAGTTTTTTCTTAATAAAGGTAAGAAAAGACAAAGAAAAGCCCATATTCGTAAAGTTTATGAAAATCTTACATGGCCTTGTGACTCTTGAGTGTTTTTTCAGTCAGTGAGATACTTCACATATCATGGTTTTAAATATCTTTAATCAATATTTGTATTAAATCAACCCAGCGTAGTTTTGGCGCGACCTCTTGAGTAATTTACATACAATTTTATTTACTTCTAGAATACAAATTTGAAATTTTATCAAGAAAACGTTTTCTATTTGCTGTGTAAAAAATGGAAAGTTCTTTTTACTAAAATTTTAGAAGATTTGAAAGAAGGTCTCTGGTCTATCATAACAGGACCGATTTGAAAAAAAAAATCAACATAATTACCCTTTTAGAGAGTTATTTTACTTACGCTATTTTTGCAATATTCAAAAGAATGGGAAAGTCTGAATTACGTAGGTTGATAATGTCGAATAATAAATATGGATTTTTTTTTGAAAAAAATTAAAACATGAATTTCAACTTATACGATCATATTATATCTAAACTAAACTTTTTTATCAACCTATAGAATCCTCAGAACTATGCCTTAGCTATGATATTCTCATTTGCTTTTAATTTATGATATTAAAGAAAAATATTTGTTTGCGTTAATTTTTATCCGGAATTTGAAATAATGTTTTATTCTATTTTTAGTCATTTTTAATTACTTGAAATCTAAACTCAAACAACCTGAGATACAAGCGAGTGTTGAAAAAATTTTACAATACTTCGATAATTTACAAACTTTGTGCAAAAGTTTCATAAAACTGTGGATAGAAATGGAATATACAATTAAGGCATATGATGAGTTGAACATGTGTAAAATGCGCATATCTTTGGCTGAAAATGCTGAAGAGAAATCAAATTTTAAAATTTTTAAACATGAGATCAGTCAACGTATTATGGAACAACAAGAACAGCTTTTCGAAGCACAGAGAATGTTTACCATGCAGCTAGCGCGCTTGAAATATATTAAACATCTAGAGAATAAGACAGATCCCGGACCCTGTCCCATATGCCATTTCGAAGAAGATGATAGGGTAAGTCAGAAATGCAAGAAAAAGTAATAAATGTTTATAAATTTACTATTTTTAGTATGCCGTTTTGGAATGTGGTCATCATCTTTGTTATACTTGTTTAAAACATTTGAAACAATTATCAAATCTACGCTCCCACTTCAAGTGTTCCATTTGTCGTCATACGCAACGTTTTCAAAAGTAAGTATTGGGAGAAGTTTTAGTGAGATTCTTTTAGTATTTGCAAAAAATTTCGTTACTCATCACCGATAAATCCAACAATTCCGGCAATTTTTTCGAATAAATGAACTCTTCAATTAAGACATGTTAGTGAATTATATTTCCAACATTTCGATTCTTCATCTATCCCCTTTCCTATCTTGTTTTGTAAATATTAAAGAAATGACCAATTTGCGTGTAAGGAATACGAGATGCACTTGGAGTTACAGTTAATGTAATGTATTGTGATATTGGGCACGGCTTACAACGATCTAGGAGATTTATTGCGCTCTACACCAGTGCAGCTAAAGATTCTTACATTTACTGATTGTTCGCTGAAGTTTTTTGTTTTAAAATTGAAATTCTGCAGAAAATGTTCTCTATCACGTTTTGGATTTGCTTGACTTTTTTTCTTAGCATAATTTCCTTGTTATATTTTCTAGTAATGTTCATATCGATGATGAGCGTTAAATGTTCTTTCTGGTTCAATTGCAAACACTATTACATTTTTTGTATCTTCCTCAGTTTATATTACGCTAGTCGCATTTCGAAAAAAGTACCAGAAAATGATCTTGAAATCAATGGGAGTTACACATCAAAGATTACTTATATTGTGCGTTTGGTTTTGAAATTAAAAAAGCAATTCGAAGAAGCAGCCAGCCAATCTAAAGAGGATTTAAAAATTTTGATATTTTCCCAATGGGAACCAATATTAGTGGCCTTAGCCGGAGCGTTAACGAACAATAACATAAAAATAAGATCGCAATGCACAACAAAAACTATTAAAGAATTTAAGGTAATTTTTTACAATAATTACTTGCTATCCACTATAAAGCATTTTGTTGTTTTTCAACTAGGAGCCCTCTTTAGGTATTACATGTTTATTGATGCCATTAGCACGCGGCTCAAAAGGCTTAAATCTAATTGAAGCTACTCATGTCTTCCTGATCGAACCAATATTAAATCCAGGCGAAGAACTTCAAGCTATTGGTAGAATTCATCGTTTTGGGCAAACGAGGTAAAGTAGATGTCATGTGTGTGTGTGAGTGTGTGTCTCCTATCATTATTGAAACTGTACAATTTCAAGGTCTACAACTGTCCATCGTTTTATCGTTATTGGTACAATTGAAGAAAATATTTATAACTTCATAGCTTCTAAACAAGCCAGTGATACGAACACTACCTCTGCACATAAAAATTGGGAATTTAATAATATATCATTACAAGCCTTTGAAAGTTTATTTGCTTTAGAGAAGAAAAATGAATGTGATTAGGTATTACTTATAAATCCCTCATTACGCAATATTTTGCGGAGTTTTTATATATTTAAATACAATAAATTTGTTTAAGACTTAGCAGATGTTCGCTTATGCTGAAATGCTTATTCGGTCAGTTGTATACTTAATCGATAGACGGCATAAATTAACGTAGTATTATTAGTTTTAAAGAAATTCGATTTAATTTTGTTTTAATTTTTGAAAAACGAAATCTGTCTAATAATTATTTTTCCCATGTAAGTCTCGTAAAGCAATTGATTTTTAATTTGCTGACCGATTCGGCATTTTTTCAAGAACGTATTGTAAATTTTATTAGTTTTATATAAACATCTCAAATTGTTAAAATTACGATAGTAAACACCTAAGTAAATGGGTTGGACATTTTTGTATAATATTATAAGTATTTCTTTAGATTTTGAATAAATTTGTATGCGTTTCTTAGACATTCCTTACGTGAATGAAAATTGCATTGAAGACTGGAAAAAATTCTTATAATATTATTTTAGATTTGGTGCTTTCATACTCAAGTCAGTTTATGTTCTCGATTTTATTTTTTTACATCTTAGACGAGAAGTCAATGCTTATCGAAAATGTCTATTTAACGTCAAAGTTGATTAGGGTGACTTCATATTCGTTGATTTCTTAACTTGTGGCAGATTTTTAATTTAAATTCAAAATTTTCACTGATGGCAATACTGACTTACAAGAGCAAAAAACGAAGAAAAGAAAAAACACCCTTCAGTATATTTATTTTTATTTCTCTAATTTTATAGCCAAAAGTTTTTTAATTTCCCATTCGCGAAAAATGTTTGGTTGGAAGATTGATGAATATGATATTAAATTAGAATTAGCGAAATGTTCAAATGGCACAGTTTATATGGCTCGAAATGCTGCCAACGGTCATGTTGCGTTGAAGAAATTTCATTTGGACGCTTCGAAGGAAGATGCGGAGCAAATACGCGACGAAGTTCTGGCTATGCGTCAATTCAATCATCCGAATTTGCATACGTTTTTCACTGCGTTTGTAAATGGAAGTGATTTATGGGTTATAACTCCACTAATGTGCTTTGGCAGCTGCCACGATACTATCAAAAATTGTTTTAACACAGGTGGTGATGAAGACGGTCTTTGTTTAACACAAGTTATAGCATATTTTAATGGAATTGGTATTCGCAAGTTTAGGTTTCCCAGAAATTCTCATTGCACTGATAATGCGAGATGTCCTGGCGGGTGTTGAATATTTACACCGCCGTGGTTATATACACCGTTCGATTAGAGGGAGTCATATTTTATTAAATCAAACTAAGGCTGTATTAACAGGGTTTCGCGATTGCACCAGCTTTTTATCGCATGGGGGCCGTGTTACAGCCTTGCATCAGCTACCGCCACATAGTGTGCGCAGTTTAAACTGGCTAGCTCCCGAAGTTTTGGAACAAAATTTGATTGGTTATACCGAAAAATCAGACATATATTCTATTGGTATCACATGCTGCGAACTTGCTAATGGCGTAGAACCTTTTGCTGATTCGCAACCAACATTTATGTTTACGGAAAAAATACGCGGCAATAATCCGACTCTACTAGATCGCACTACTTGCCCAGCAGTAGATGAGATAATAGGTAAAAAAATAAATCTAAATGATCCACAGTAATCCAATATTCTTTTCTTTTTTTAAGTTTAGATATCATAGCTACTACGAATAAAAATGACTCCAGTATAGCTGTTGCAACACAACAAATTTATTTGCAACGCTTGTTTACCGACGAATTTCATCAATTCACAGAGATATGTATGGAGAAAAAGCCCAGTAATCGTTGGCCAGCCTTTAAATTACTTAGTCATACTTTTTTCAAACAATGTCGTCATACAAGCATCTTGGACGTAACGCAACGCTATGGAATGCAAATAACTGATTATGACCAGCTGAGAGGTAAGCTGAAAGCTATAGACTACATAGTATTAAAATTTTTAAATGTTTTCGTCACAGACAATAGCTTGCATATAAATACAAAATTGAATGATATACAAATTGCGGATAATCTCGATAGTACAGGTACATGGTCTTGGGAATTTTGAAGTGAACTATAAAACAAATTATTTTATAGAAAATAAAAATTATTTTTTTTTTATTAATTTATACTTATTTTAGATATAGAATAAGTTTTTTAGATGTAATATACTTTTCGAAGAAAAAACAACAGAAGCAAAATTAGTATGTAAACATAAACATATAAAATGTTTTCTTTTTATACTTATGGGTTCAAAATTATGTAAATATAGAAATACTTTGTAAATGCAAATAAATCATTTTACCGGCAAAATCCTTGTGTGACAGATATCTCAAAGAAAAAGGAAAATATCGCTTAAATATTCTAAGTAGACATAAAAGTTTTATATGTATGTTGCGGTAGTGCTTTTATTATTTGGATAATTCTTTTCAGCCATTCATTACCATACGTACGAATTCCTCGTAATTGACATTACCTTGCGAATCCTCTTGGTTGGCTAACAATTGTTCAACTTCTTCATCAGTTAGTTTTTCGCCAAGCGTAGTGAGCAAATGTCTAAGTTCGGCCGACGAAATAAAACCGCTAGCATCTTTGTCGAAATGACGTAACCCTTCAATAAAATCATCAGCTGTATCACCAGAGCGAGCCTTAGATATAGCTTGATAAATGGGTAAGAACACTTCAAAGGATATGCGCTCATCCGACTTTAATTGATGTGTACACTTTTTCACATCCGATTCGGTGGGGTTTTGCCCCAAAGCTCGCAAGCATTCACCTACTTGGCTAAGTTGGATTTTTCCGTCCCCACGGTTATCGAACAAATTAAAGGCCTCTTGGAATTCTATAAAAGAAGTAAAAGAAAAGTTTATTACAAATACTTAAGCTTTGCAGTAAACATTTATATCAAAATAAAAAGCATACCATCCAAGGTAGTAAAGGTGTATTTAGTAGGCGGGTCGTATATGTACATCTCAGTTTAAATGGAAATCGGAAAAATGTACAAATGCAATTTCACTCAGTCAAATTGAAACAATTACTAAAACTTCAACTTAATAAAATTTACGATGAAGGCCTAAAATTTATTTGCCTGCTTGCTTGAAAATGTTGTATGTATTTTTCATACCCAATTTGTACATAACCAGTATTTATGCACAATTCTTATGCCTCTCTTCTGTCTATCTATGTCTCAAAATTTATTTCCATTTATTACAATATGACGTTACAGGTCTGCTTAGGCTTTTGGTAACACTTTTTCGTTTATAACGCCTTTTGTCAACTTGTTTCGTATTCTTCCAAGAAAGCCGCAAGCTGTTAATTCTTCGATTTGTTTAATCAAGTCTTTTTAAAGTAATGGATATCGATTGTGTGATATTTTCGAACTTGAAAAATTTATTAAATCTTTATCAAAAAAGCGCTTTGAAAAAGAAAAAAACAGTCACACGTCGAAGAAGAATATTTAAAGACAGAGTAATAACTAAAGGCAAGAAGACTTGCAAGTAAAATCGGCGCTGAGCGCTAGAGCGTAAAGCGGCCGATATCGTTCGTTTGTCAAACACACCAACACAATATGTTATGTTACATAACAATTTCGTTGTTGTCTGCCTAACCGTCACGCCATCGATATTTTATAAAACACATATGTTCGATTCAATTTGAACATATTCATCGTAAAGTTAAAAATTAAAACCGAAAGATAGAACTCGATAGATGTATCTTTAAATGAAATTTCCAAATGCCGTTCCCTATCCACATACAAAATCGAAGAAGCCTTTAATATTAACTATGCAGGTCTCCCATTTTCCTTACTTGAATTGTTTGTTTATAACACAATCAAGCGAAAGTGAGTTGCATAAACTCCATAGGATGCGTGTAAACTTTGCAATGATTCTGGGCTATCTTATTTACGTCTGTCCATTTCTATTTAATTGAATTAAATTTCAAAATAACATTAAAAGTATATTCGTTTTGTCGCGCCAATATTATTTTTACTTTCCAAAAATTGTTGTTATAGACTGACTACTTTACAACAAACAAAATAAATTTAATACCTATTTATGGTATATAATATATTTCGTTGTTTTTATTTGCAATCTGAATTTTAAGAGTCTAATAAAATTCTAAAAAAAATTCGCTTGATTGCACTTTTTGAAAAAAATAAGTAATAAATATATATAATGGACTCATGGCGAATATTTAATCCCCAACATCTCAAATCGATGTGTTGTGTTTAGCAAATATTTTATTTAAGTGGCAGTTGGACGATCAGGACAATTTTTACGAAATAAAACTGCAAATTACTCTAACGCAGGACATAAAAATTGCCGGCAGCTGAAATCATTTGGTCTGCACTTAAATAATTTTCCTAGAGTAACTTTTTTTTAAATCGGTATGAGACTGGTTTCCTATTAATTATGATATATCAAGAGAGGGTTATAAATACGTGATAGAATTCTTAGACAAGTTAATATTGTTGCTAAACCTGCGATTATAGTGATAAAGCGTTAATAATAACATTTCAATTCTTCTAGGTTTCAAAGCCTTACTGTCACGGATAACGACTTTTATGTATTTCAGATATTTATCACAAGTTTTATAAAACTCAGAATGTATTGACAACAGACGGATTAACGATCTTGTATGTTCAAGAAATTATTGCTTCGTATTTGCAGGTGTTACAAGAGGATTAGCAGAATTAATAGCGAAGGGTGATAATATTATGTACAGCAAACCCCGTTATCATTAACCTGATAGTTGAATCTTGATGGTTTAGGGAGGGAGAGGGGGGGTGGGGTAAGCCCAAATTGTAAATAAATAACATTGCGTAAGTTTTTACGAAATTTGATTGAAATTTTTTTTTACAACATAGTTTCTCCTATTAAGGATTTATCTCCAACAGATTACGCGTTGTTACTAACAACCATTTACGGTAGAAGGTGTTCTGTGTAAAGGTCACACAAATAAATTTAATAGAAAATCTATATAAAATATGACTAGTTTGCAACGTATAAAACATTTGTTTCATAGACGACGCTATGAAAGGTAAGAAAACGGAATACATTCTGACCGGTTGTTTAAACTTTTGACCATTGAGTTTTCAAATTAATGAAGCAAAAGTTATTTGATAAGATTGCTTGAAATATCCACTTCTTTTTTAAATGCGTCAGTTTCCGAATCGTTACTAAGACGGGCAACTCCCAATTAAGACAGAATCTATAGTTCTTCTTGAGTTTTGCTCTCTTAACTTACCAGCTAATTGGTCTTCTGTGTAATTGGCCTAAAACGAATTAGAGTAACATTATTTTAATATTTCAATTATTTTAGACACAATTCGATATTGTTTAAGCTCAACTTACCATATTTTATTTAATTATTTAAAAACGATAAAAGAAAAAGACTGTTGCAAAGAAAATCGTTTTGGAATGTGTCACTATTTATTTTCTTATTCTACTATTTCTTCTTTGTGTAATTTCTCTTTCTTTTTGTTTTCTCTTTTCTCTATGAGACGAGTGTTGCCGTCTAATGTTCATTGACTACTTACAGTAATGCCAGTTTAAAGATAAATTAACATTTTATTTTAAAAATAAAGATTCTCACTGTCATCATAAGAGAAAAACTAAAAATTATGTAGTTACGATATTTTGTCAAAATATACGAATCTTTTCGTTTCTTCTTTTCTTCCGTATATTCCATATATAAGTTCACCTCATTTCGGAGAGTTCAGTGTCCTTGTTTTATCTTTTGTAATTAAACCTTAAGAAATGAAGAAAAAATTTGCAAACTTTAAATAACAAAATTTATTATATACTTTTATTTGACCTTCCAGAAATTGGAAAAACAACATTAATGCGAATACTTATTGAACGTATATAAAATAGAGTTTCTTCACGGAAGAAGTGCGCGATTCAGGAGAAGAATTTTAAAAAGATATTCCAAAGTTTCGGCGAAATCTTGTCATGTTGTTGGGAGAGAATTTCTTGCATATCAGGTTAAAACTTTTGAACAACATCAAAAGACGTCGTGTCGGTATCTAATCGTTTTATCTTCCAGAATTTGAAGCACTTGGCTTAGCTATATTACGTACAGACAACGGTAACCAACAATTACTAATAATTGAGGAAATTGGTAGGATGGAAAGAGAGAAATTTATCACATTAACGATAATACCAAAAAATATACGCTAACCTTTTGGGCATGGTGCAAACATTGAAAACAAAAACGCAAAACCAAATTATTTGTTACAAGCAGAGATAATCGTAACAAACTGCAAGCTGAAATAGTAAACGCTATAGTAAATTAATTAAAACATAAAAAACATTCTTGATACGAATTAAATTTACATTATACAATTGCAGAAATGCTAACTTCGTAAGTAAATGTTGCGCTGTCGCATTTCTAATACCAAAAGATCCATATCAATGTTATCAATTTATATCTAAGATTTTTGGTTGAGATATTTTATATTGTATATTATAGTAATGTTAACTTCGGTGAAAATGATTTGTTTTTTATATAATAAGTTATCTCATGAAGCTCGGAACAACCATAGTAAGCTGAAAGAAGGACGTAAACAAAACAGTGGGAAAACAGTGCTTTGTTCAATTTGTTTCGATTTAGTACCTTTTGCGCCAGAAAACATTTTAATAAAATATGGCGAATGAAATTCCTAAGCATCAATCTGTTTCCGATAGCTTTTCAATCTTCCGTAATTTTCTTACGGTGTTGTTAAAAATGCCTTCGTATTCAACCGACCAATCAAGTTAAATTCATATTACAGAATCTATGGATTTAGATAAAGATGAAATTCCGAAGGAACAAAATGATTTAATTTTACCTTTCCGTTGGGAAGCTCATACTAACCAAATTTTTAAAACGATATCAATCTGCGTTTACAAGCAAAACATAAAAATTCGTCATCGAATTTAGAGGATTATTCAGCAAAGAAAACGGGCATAGAAAAGATTTTAAAAAATTAAAGACAGGGATAGCAAAAGAGTTATACAATTAAAATTTTTGCAAATGGCAGTTCCTTATAATATTAGCTTTTATTCATATGGCAATGCAATAACAACAACACAAATTGAGGTTAAATAAAATGCAAAATACATTTTCTCCTAACAAACTTTACGAAAAGATTCTTGCATTTGGTCGTTTTCAAGAGAAGAAAGAAATATATAAAAATATATAAATTTAAAAAATAATTATTATATATAGAAATGTTTTTAAAAAGTAGTAAGCAAAGTACAAAACGTAATTTTTGAAGGCGAGTAAAAAAATTGAAGCAAATCCACACAATACGAAAAATACGCAACAAGAGAAAACGTAAATAAAAAAAATCGTATACAATTAGAAGTCTTTGTTTGTGATTAAAACAAATAATAAAATGTAATAATATATTAAAAAAAACAAAAGGGAAAATATAATTTAAAAAAATTACTACTCAAACTTACTACGCATTTATATATCATATATAAATATATATATATATATGTATATATATAATATATATATATAATATATATATATATATATATATATATATATATATATATATATATATAAAATATATATATGTATATATATAAATATATGATATATATATATATATATAAATTGTTTAAAAAATTTTCCCATCTTGTTTGTTATTTTTTACAACCTATAAAGAAAAGTGCTGTGATTGTTGTAACAAAGACCTGAGAACGGCAGCAGTGGTTGAACAAAGAAAAGTTCCAAAAAGAAAAATAGATATAAAAATTCAATTTCAACTCTTCAAAATATCTAGATTTTGTTTAATTATTTGAAAAGTAAAAAAAAGAGAATCTAGAAGAGAGAGAAAAATTTTTTTTTAAATTTTCAGTTTTGTTTTGTTTTTTTTGTTGTGTTACATTGTTTCGTTTTCCGTTGCATATAAGTATTTGTTCTTCATGTAATGCTAAATTTTAATTATAAAAAAATCATGAATTCTTTTGGAAAAAGTATTCATCAACAGCGTAACGACGTAAGTTTTTTCTTTTTTAAACAAAACAAAAAAAAATCATTCTATATTTTAGTTTATTGCTCCATATTTCATTAATATTAAAAAAATGGTTTGCTTGCATATGTTCGGTTACTTAGTTCTGTGAGATATTTTTCAAAAACACTGTGATATTAACGAAAATCTATTTTTTTTCTACAGTTTGTTCTTTTTTATAAATCTATTTTATTATTTCTTATATATTTTTGATCAGTTCAGATACTAGATAACTTTTTGTTTATCTATTATACTTGTGTATGCTGAGAAAAGGAATATGTATCGTCAAAGTTTGGTCTGGACGAATAAGTTTGATAAATTTTTTTTTTATATAATACTTTTGTTAGGATTATTTCGAGATTCATGAATCTATATCTACTGTTATCATAAAATCGCAAATTTTTACTTTATTCCCTTTGTTATGGCCTTACATTGTTATGAGATCAACTTCGAGCTTAAGTCAAATCTTAAATTTCTCATTAACAAAATCAAATAAAACATGCATTTCGAACAAAGGATTTGCTCACAATTATCAAGCATTCACATGTAAACAAGTCTAAGAGTATTACGATTTGTACAATTTGCACAATTATCTCGAAAATGATGCCAAACCAAAATATTGTTTCAAATATAGGATCGAGGATATCGAGTGTATTTATCTTCTGCCCGTCGTCCAATTAAATAACGCAACAAAATTTAATGGTGAGTGTGGAAGAAGTTTCGCGACCCATACCGAATGTGACTTTTTTCTTGTTTTATTGTTGTTGTAGTCGTTCCTCCATTCGCTACCAATTTCTTTGTTTGGCAAAAAGCTCGTTTTAACTCAAATGTTTCTGTATATCTCGACATATGTACATGAACACAAACACTCTCACATTTATACATATGCAATGTGTTTATAGCAGAAAACTACGAAGTATGCACATTTTTAAAAAATTAAATATTTGCAGTTGATTGGTGTCAGTCTCTTTCCATTCAATATCGTAATTCTTCATTGTAAAGAATAATCCTTAAATTAATGCTGTTGTTATCGGAACAATCCCGAAGATATGTCACATACTACTACTACTCAGTCAGTATACCACTCAACTGATGGGTATCCATGATTCGCTGCAAAAGATGGTTTTCACTTTTGTTTTATAGTTTTTATAGTCATGATAATGTTAAGGACCTCTCTCTTTCTCTTTTAACTGAAAGTCAATATGAAGAGAGACTAGTAGTTTTTTGGAGGCATCCTTTGTTCTTTCTTTATATGCTTTTGTTTCCTTCTTATTACCACTTCTTCGGTTTGTTTGAGCTTGTGAGATAATAAGATGGTTCGCAATCCATCTTTGTTGCCTTCAAAGTTCTTTGTTTCCCTTTTCATTTCGATTCCTGAGACTTAATAACAGAAAGGAAAACTATATATTTAACAACATTTCAACATTTTCGTACCCGAAGAAAAACAATCTTGATTCACATAAGCATGCATACAAAAACGGGATGAGGAGGTTGTAAAAGTAAAAACTTTTATAATTTTAATCTCTTATTCGAGATATTCGTTTAACTTTCAAACTTTTTATTAGTGAATCTATTTAGTAACAGCTGATGCGTTCGTTCCTTTCGTCCGAGTAATAGGAAATGTTAGTGCAAATTACATACAAACATTTTGTGTACATTTTGATTTATATCTAATCATTCAATTTTGTGATCTTGAGCTAACTTAATCCATCATCGAAAGATGGTTGCAATCTTTGCAACATCCAGAACGAACTTTGAAAGACACCATAAAATATATATATATTCTGGAAGAACATTTTATTATGAATCAATTTAAGCAAACCTGTCTGTGTAAAGATTGTGGTAAACGTTCTCGTATCAGCTTCACAAATTTGGTAAAAACATTGGCAACTCCTGTACATTAGAACATATGTTGAAAACATCTGTGTTTTCAAAAACATTTGCTTATTACTCACAAACTATTCCAGATAAAATGATAAAAATAAAATAAAATAATGAATAAAAATAAAAAACGATAAAATATTCTAGGGGTACAATTCAACAATATTTAAATTAAAATTTGAAAAATTTGGCCGTGCCGAGCGATGCTACCATTCAATATTTACAGAGTATCGAATTTATATTTTTCTTGATCAGTATCATATTCGCGGGGTTCCTCTGGATACGTCCGTCTATCTATGCGATCGTATGACCATCAAAAGTGACAGGATCAAAAATCTTCCATGTAAAAGCGAAAGGACATGCGTTCATCAAAACATAAACTAAGCAAATCCCCGCTTTCTAAATTTTTTGATCATTATTTATAAGCTTTCTTAATACTTATAAATTACTGCAAATGCACGATGGAAAATTGCCCGTATGTTCAATAAAAAATCGGAATACTCATCTCCGGTCCCACAATATTTTTTTACTCTTTATTTTTTCTCTTATACCCACCACTGAAGGTGAAGGGCATATTTCATTTTGCCGTGTGGTTTGTAACTACCAAAAGGAAACTTTGGAGACCCGACAAACTATATATATTCCTGATCAGCATCAAATTTAGAATCGATTTAAGTATGACCCTTTGTGTAAACTCTGTGGTATGTTTACTCCTGCTCGCAAAAGTGAAGATATCGCCTTCAAAATTGGCAGAAACATTGGAAGCTCTTTCACTGCAACGCCTGCCTATTACAGATTAGTTTTTCCCCCTTTTTTAGGATAAATATGGTGGATATGACATGGTCGAATATAATTTTCTTAATTGTTTTAAGTTAAAGTTGGTGGGTGTAAACGATTCGGTCACAGTTGAACGTAATTTTCTTACTTGTTTCAATACGATCGAGAGATTTTAATAAGAAAAATTTAAAAACGATTCTAAATCGTGGCTTATGGAATAGAAAAAGTTATCATTTTCGCCTCTCTGTAGAAATAGGAAGAACATTTTTGAAACAATGTTTTGTTTGGATAAAGTTTTGAAATCGGTAAATTTAATGAATTTTTCATTGCTGGTGGTATAAGAACGAAAATTTCCAAAACAGATTATCTGATATGAATACCGATCAGAATTATTCCAAATTGAATGCAAAAATAAATCTTCTCATGATGTCTTTTTTTTAAAAGCAAATAAAGAGGCATCAGAATGCTTTTGTATCTCTTGTTCGAATTGTATTGCTTTTATTGGAATTCTTAAGAATGTAAACATTTGATATAAAATGTTGAGTTTTCTCTCTCATATGTTCTTCTTATGCCAACTATCGAAAGATGAAAGATTCTTTTTTGTTAAAGCACTCGAAAGGAAGCTTCAGACACGCTATAAAATACATATTATCCTGAACAGTGTCGAAATTTGATACGATCTAGCCATGTCTCCCGATATGTAGGTCTGTCTGTCTGAGTAGATATATGTTGTTGACACTCTCTTGGTCGAAATTCATCTCTTTTTTAAGTAAAGGCGGTGCTTATAAAACATTCGGTGGTCATAGGCGAGTTCGAGATTCATCTACAGACACAATCACAAGAGCTAAAATATGGGAAGAATTTCAGAAAAACCCAAACAGAAAATGTTGACTTGTCATTAGTAATAAGTTACGGTTTTCTCGTATGTTCAGCTAAGATTGGCTCTCAATTTGAGTTTATTTTAATGTGGAAAGAAATTTAAACGGAAACATGATCCCGTGTAGTGTGTTCAATTAGGCAGCTGTTTTTCTTTAATCGCACATTTTGTGCTTTGTATATCCATTAGCGTGGGTTGGCGGTATATTCTTTTCGACAAAACGTTTGCAATACCAGGAGTAAGCTTCAGAGACCTCATAACGTGTATGTATTTTGATGCAAATTCTGATCTGATCTGGACATATTTAGGAACAATGTGCGTTCTAAACATTCCACCGGATCTCAAATTTGCTAAAAGTGATGGGAGTACTCGCAGGCAAGTCTGTATTGAAAAAGGTCCGAGGTAACACAAATTAAGAACTCCTCCGTTCTCGAAAGCAGAAAAGTTGTGTTGTTTGATGATTACTTACAGAGTACGGCAGACACAATGAAAAAAACTTGTATGGGAAATCCTACAATCCCGTACAAGAATAGAAAAACTTGGTCAACCAATACTATATTGTAGAGAACATTTTATTTTTTCTCTAGTTTTTTTTCTTTTTTTTTTTTTAAAGATAAACACAACGGGTATAAAAGATTCGACCGGAAGGGAACACAATTTTTTATTTGTTTGCATATTTTTCTTTTTTTGATCAAAGGTTTGCAACTATTCGGCCACATAGCATATCTCTCAATCGCTTCTCTTAGTTCGTTTCCTAGTACAAACGTGTAACGCACATTTCATACACCTATGTAATGTCAACAACTCGTTCGAAATGTTGTTCGGAATTTTAATTTCTTTATGCGTTTTCATTGATTTTCCTGAACAAATTTAAAAATATTTATTTCACTTATATACGTGTGTATATATGTAATTTGAATATATTTAAAATTTTTAATGTGCATATTGATCAGCGAGGCGATGCCTTCATATTGTCTGGCGTTTCAAAGTTTGTGCAGACATTTTATTCGAAGTGTAGAAGAATCGCGCGGTACCTGGTGTCAAAAAATTAATTTTTTATTCAAAATAGTTTTCTCTCTTAGCAGAATGCAGAATGAGGTCAATGAAGATCACCGATCCGAAAGCAAGAAGGGTTCCGGAATGGTCTTGACAAAACGTCGGAGGGCTACTAATTAGCGGTGCACTAAGTACGTGCATTAAAATAAAAGAAAAAGATAGTTACAGACGTAGGTATAGATGTAGATAAAGACTGCTTCTAATTAGACTAGAAAAGAAAAAGAAAGGCGGCTTTTCTAAGTACTAAGATGTACTATTAACGCTATCGAAGAGGTGATCACTAAAGCTTACAAAAATGATGACACGAAAGAAATTTGCGCTGCCATCACTTTAGATGTCAGAATCGCCTTCGATACGGTTGATTGGGAAAGAATTATAGAAAGTTTAACTAGACGGGTAGTCTCCTCGTACTGGTAAAAATGATAGACAGCTATTTGCCAGATATAAGTCTGCATTATAGACGGACGCATTAGAGCGCACAGGATCACAGCTGCAGTACTACAAGACTCCATTATTGATCCCTTTCTCACAACTTGACATTTCCAGCAGAAGCGAAATTGGTGGTTTATGTAGATGACATCGTCCTGATAGTACAATAGGCTACGGTATCGCTAATAAAGACGTAGCAAATGATTGCCTAAGTCTTGTAAATAGTTGGCTACATAAGCACAAGCTGAAACTTGTCGCAGAGAAAAGAAGGGAAGGTTCTTCCGAATGAAATGGAGATGGAATTCGATAGGCATCGGATTGAATTTTCTACTGGCCTTAGGTATCGTGGGGCGCAAATAGATACGCGGCTAATATTTGTTAAGCACATAAAAAATGGTACTGACAATCCAGGAGCAACAGCAACCAATTATTGCAGGATTGTTCCAACGTAAACTGGTCAAAACAGTAATAGATCTTAATGTACCAAAATTAATTTTTCATCTATTTTCGCCATAAAGTACTAAAAATTAAACCCTTTTGCTATATGAAGACTTACCTTTCTATGAAGAGCCTTTCAAAAAATAGCCAACCGTGACCCGAATACACAGTTAATTTTTTTATGAGTGTATTTATGGATACATACTCATATATAGAATGTTAAAAGTTACTCGTCATATTTGTCACATAAAGACTTACTTTGCATAAGAATTCTTATATACCGGTGCGATTAAAAAATAAAGCTACTTGATCCAAATTTTGTATAGATAAGTTTTATGTCAAATTAGTATTATGGACATCGTTTTGTAGGACTCGTTTAGCAAATTATCCGGTTCAAAGTTTTCAATAGTAGTCGCCGAAATCATACTATTAGAAGGGTGAGCTTAAATAGAATCCGATCGAATTTTCAATTGGTTTCATCCTTAGGCCGAAGCAGGTCGGTATACCGTATTTCATACAAATTGCGACCTGTAGGTTGAAATGCAAAAATATGTAGAGAGACATCACTCGGAAAAAATGGTTCCAAATAGATGGATCTTGGTATTAATACGCACAATTTTAATACACTCTAAACCACGAATGATTTCAAAATTTTCCCCTTTTATTGGAAAATAGTATTCTAGTATATTAAAAAAATGTGTTACATTTGGACAGTGAGCCATTTTTGGAGCTTGTCATACACAAAAAATTCTTACACAAAAAAGTTATTTGTGTTGCAGCCACTATTTCAGAATCGTGATTTGACTGACATTGGATTTGCGCAAAAGCTGGTCGTGGGGCATGCTCTGAAAAAATATGGTAACGAAATCTAATTCCTGGCATTTTGAGGCGAAAGTAGATGAAGAATAGTGAGCTATTTGAAGTTACAAAAAGTAATAATGATTTTGAATGTTCATCGGGAGTAAGTTCATTCATATAAGAGTGCGCGGAAGGAAAAATGAATGAATTAATTAAAAATTAAGTTAATTAAATTTGTATCATGTCGGGTTCATGTTTTGCAACTTCCTACATAAAGCAGATTTTGAAAAACTAAAAATTTTGACTTTTTCTTATATTCTTAACCTTAGAAATGATGGGATTTTAATGGATAAGTTTGCTCGACTGTACCGTTTTAACTTAAAAATTAATATTTGCTTTCTCTACATCAATCAGGAGCAAGTAGAAGACTGACGTATCTATCAGAAATATTAGCGTGAATCTAGTAACATTCTTGGGACCTGGTAATAGTTGATAGGTAATAGGAAATCCACACTTGGCACTCTCTTCGTACTTAGTATTCGTATTAAATGTAATAAAAAAAATGCACTGAAAACTATTTTCATTTTTCTAAGTGAATGCAAAGTCCATAAATTTAGTAATTTTATACATTATTTATATATCACAAGCGTTACTAATTAATTACATGGCATTCTAATATGGTGGCTGAATAAAGCATATGAAGCTCTATACAATGAATAGCATTCAATTAGCATAACATTTTAGGTTGTTACTATAAGAGGTATAATTATGTTGCAAGATCTAAATGAAGACAAAATAAGAGTTGTGAATGGTTAACGCCGAATCTTTCGCTACCTTACACTCTTGTAGGTAGAAAACCAAGACCATCCTATGTAATAGAAAAGCTACATGCAATGTAGTATCGCACTTGTATTTTTGAGAGGTTACCTTAACAAGTACAGGCGGAAGTGTTTGAATAGACTCGTCCGTTTCCTCTAAGTGCTGACATATGTAAGTAGTGTTTGAGATTTTTTAATAAATAAATTAATAAACATTTTACAAGCATCCCCCCAATTTAACCTTAATGGCATCATAAGCGAAAGTAAGCCCAGAAAACTTTTTTAAACTAGCCGTGGGGAGATATTGTTTAGCTAATTTTTTATTAAAATGCTTTTAATCGTGCCACGAACGGGACCAGTTTTACCAAACACGAGCCAAACTATAGTGGGTCTATATTTTATGTAAATAAAAAATATCTTAAAGTTTTCCAACTTTTTTTTTTTTAGTGATTTTAAATTATTGTTTATTGTAGTAGATGGATTACTATATATTTTCGAAGGCGGCTATGTCTCCCAAGAGTTGACTTTCTACTTTAATTCTTTTAATTCAGAATAGACGTGGCCTAAATTCGATGTAGTTAATTTTAATGTCAAATTAACATTGCGAACAAATTTTCATCATGAATTGTTAAAGATCAGACCCTGTCGTTATACGAAGGCTTACTTTTCACACAGGCCTTTACATAGGATGGAGTCCAAAAAATAGCCTTATGTGGTTCAAATTTCGTACGATTAATATTTATATCAAATTAACATTAAGGGCTTATTTTCATCATAATATATTATAAATTACGCCTGCCGTACAAAAGTTTACATTTGGTAAGAAAGGTTTATAGAAGATGGTTCAAAAAATGGACCCATCCAATCCAAATTTTTCACATTCATTTTGTGTACGAAAGCACTAGTTTCCATCGATTTTCGGAAAAAAACATTAGTAATTGGAAATTTTGTCACATAAAGACTCCTTCCAAATAGGGAGTTATATGGGGAGGGGTCGTAAAAATGGTTCTGTTGAGTGCGTTTTCAATAAGTTTTGTTCTTGGACGAATATACCAGGCTTTGTCAAAATATCTTAAAAATTACGATCGGTAAGTTGAACGCAAAAATGGAAGGACAGCCATTAGACGGAGAGATAGACAGTCTTAAATCGATTGAGAAAATGATTCTGAATCGATCGGCATAATAAAACATGGATCTATCTTAAGCACTTCTTAAGTCCTACACCACCGGTGGTGTAGAGTATGGAAAGAAAACAATAATTAATAAATGAATAATTATAGAAAGTCCTTAACGAAATTAAAGGTTTCCATGAAACGCAATTTAGAAACGAATATCTGAGATAATAATTTCTTCATGTTTATTTATTGCGCTTATTTCCTATACTTATCTAGATATTATTATTCATTTACCGTAACTTCTTCATACCTTTTTCCTTTTTTTTTTGTGATATAATTACGTTATTTAAAAGTACAAAAAATATCACGAGCATATATGCATATGGAATGAAGATAAGCGAAACAAAACAAATATTTTGAGCAACAATAACAGCAAAAGTAATGTAAAACAACAGCTATAAGAAGAAAAAAAGCAATTATTAGTTCGTTCTGAGAGTGCAGAATTCTTTAAGTATGAAGAAGCAAATGCCCTCTATGCGCAACACCAAACAGAGCGTAGAGTTCTAAGCTCATTTCAGTGCATCGATATGTTGCTGTTAACAACAGTCTTCAACAATGGGCAGCACAGCAGAGAATGAGAAACTCGCAGCGGAATTTTTTATTTATGCTTTGTTTTCTTTGTTTTTCCCCCAGTGTCTCTTTCTTTCGTTAAATAAGAAGAGAATTTTTCTTTGTTTGATTTACAAAAAAGCAGATACAATACAATTTGTCTTCGTATATTTTAGGGAAGTATGTGATTAGAAAACTTGTAATTACTATGCTTTCCTCGCGATTGACCTCTTCAAAAAAAAAAATGGTAATAATTTCTATATATATATATACCAATTTTTTGAGCACCTTTCATCCACTTGTCTCGGATTCTTACGCAAAAATCATGATGTAAAGTCTTATTTGGCTAATTTATTCTTATTTGACAGGCCAAATTTTAATATAATCTCTCAATTAGCCCACAAACATGTGCATATTACTTAAAAAGTAACATGTTGCAAAGTCAGGAACCTTTTATTAAACAAGTAAGAAGCCACATACGTTTGCAACATTTCATTCATAGGGTTTGAAGTAGTAATCGAAGTAGTACATCAAAAAAGTTGAATATAGTTTTTTTTACCGAGTTTTCTGCTAACGGTTTAAGCATTTGCTCTTTTGCTCTTGTCATAACGTAATAATAAAAAAAATCTTCCCGTAGGTTAATGATCAAACGTGTGTATCCATTCATATTTAAAAAAAAAAAGTTACGATATATGCTACTACCATAAAAAGCAAAAATATTTTGATTTTTCTTTTTAAAATCTATTTATTATTTCAAATCTCACGCAAACGACGAAGCATAACACTTAAAAAATATTGGCGTGATTTTTTCGGTCTTTGCACGCTCACCTTTTCTAAGACATTCGCTCGACTAATGGGTTGTGTCGTTGGTGTTTTTTTTTTCGTATACATTCAACTTTCATCTCTCATAATAATGCGTTTCATGACCGACTGATTCATATGCAGAAATCGTCTCACATCACGCGTTATAAAAATCGCAAAAATAGTTTGTTTGCCGTACAAAATCTAACTCAGTCGAAACACTAACGACGTATTTGACGAAATTTGGCACATGTGTGTCACAGTGCTACCGAGTTAGGAAAAAAATTTCCTTTATCCGATATAGATGCGCAATTTAGCTTGAATATTGGTTTTAATTTTTATTCACTTTATGTGAAATAATATGAAACTACACTGAGTGTCCCATTGAAAATCTACAAAAGGAATTTTTTCGATATTGATTGACGCTAATCGAAATGTTCAATCCTTGATAAACATTTTAAATAACTTTTTTTTTTATTTCACTATTACTATTTTCTTCATTTTCATCATAATTTTAAATAACATTTCAATTAATTTTAAAGATATTTAATAACATTTTGAGCGTAGTTTCACTTCATTTAAAATCGTTAATTTACGTTACATTCCATAACTTTAATGAGTTCCTAAAAAAAAAATGTTCAAGAGAATTCGATTAAATAAATAATATCTTGGTCTCCCACTAAAATCAAGAAAATGTTTTCAATATTTATTAAAATTCATCTTTTATGATTGAAATTATTGGTCGGACTTCTCTGTTATTAGAACTCTCTGAAATTAATTTGATTTGTGCGTTAAATTAAAAACACAGATTTTTCATATAGATTTCAAATTTCTTAGGGGGCTTATAGTCAAAACAATTTATATATAAGGTTGTCTAGTTCTAAAAATGCTCATTTTTCCCCCGTCCTCTCCTTCTTCTCATCCAACTGCATATAGCTAGCGAAAACTTCAATTTATGATTCATAGAAGTATTAGGTTTGAGAGTCTTTATTTATGTCTATATTTAAAAAGACCATAGAACATACAACTTTCAACTGCAACCAGCTCATAAAGACACCAAGAACAATAACAACTCCTTCCACCAAGTAACACATTGGTGAGAATATTGTGTAATTTCAATGTCTTGCTCCGTTGCTTTATTTAATGCATATCAAAGATTTGCTTTACCACAGCAGTCCCCAACATTTGTAGTGCTTTGCTTTCCCTCTCAAAAAAAAAAGAAAAGATTTTATCCGCTTTTCTCCTATCTATTATTTAAGAAATTATTAAGCAACCAAGTGCTCATAACAAAATATTTTACTTGCTTTTCGTGCATAGCTTCATAATGATCCACTCTTTCGCGGTAGAACGAAGATGACGTACAGGCCTGAAAAATTCCGAGATTTCATCGAAAATGTTTTTTACTATTTTCATGTCCTTTGACTTTTGCTTCATTGTTCTAATTCCATCATAAACAAGAAATCAGACATCACTTTACGCGTTCTTACTTTTTATTGACGAAAAAATGTACGGTATTTTTTGTTACTGGGAGTATTTAACACATATGTGAGAAATGCACATAAAGAGAGAGAGAGAGAATTTTAAAAGTTTTGTATATATGTTCCATAGGATAGCTTTGTGACGTTTATATATATATTTATAGTGCATGTTATTGTTGTTGTTGTTCGCATGCAAATATGGCTACGTATATGTGCATGCATTTTTATACGTGATCTCTATCGTTTACGAACAGTTTCACATCAACCAGTTTACTATACACAACAAGACTTCTCTGAGCTCAATAAGCGAAAAGACCAACAGCAAGATATAGAGACTTTTCTTGTCAAGCGTAGAGTGTGTTATGTACATTTTCTGCATTACGTTCTTAGAACGATTAACAGCCCAACTTAAAATATTGGAAAAAATGAAAAGACGAACAACAATATTAAGAACAAAAGAAAATTATGTCCAAAATATATGTATATAAAAGCATAAATCTAATAACAACAAAGTGTAGAAGGAATAAAGAGCAAGAAAAAAAGACATCATCTCTACTCTTAGATGTAGAAGAGAAATTAAGTGTAATCAATAATAATAATAATAATAAAAGCAAAACAGAAAACAAAAAAGAAAATTAATGTGAACAAACAAGACAAGTTTGGAAAATTAATTTAACTTGTTTGACGACGAAATCTGTATAAAGTTAAAAAAAAAGCAACAACGTCTCTATAATATTTATCGCTGTCATCGACGTTTGCATTGTCGTAGTCGACGTTGGGGTTGTTATTTCTTCTTTTGAGTTTTTATGTCAGTCTCTGCCTACTTGCAGGCAGGCAGTAATGTAAAGTTAGTGTTAGTGGTGATTGTGTTAACATGCAAATCGGTAAACGTACCATACACAAAGTGCTCGGTTTGACCATCAACCTGTTCTGTTTTCTGCAATCTGTTGACCGACCCTGTGCCAGAACGTGGTTACATTTGTTTCCGTGTTTGCCATCCCGTTGTCATATCGATGGCTAATCGACAGTATTTTTTCTTTTAATTCGTCTACAAAAAAATATATATAAATAAATAAACATATCTAATACAAATTTATTCTGTGTGTGCTCGAGAGTGAGAAGTTTCTCTCCCTTTTGCTTGCTCTCTCTCTCCCTATCTAATCGCAGTAACAAACACAGCAAACAATGATTTTTTGCTTTCGTTTATTTGAAAAGAAAATTTGAAAAGCGAATGCGAGTTACAAATGTTTAAAGTAATTCAATTAAATATTAATTCTTAATTAAAATAATTTGAAAAACTTTATATCCTAATATTGTGTAACATATATATACATATATTGTATATATATATATATATATATATATACATAGTGATAATAATGAAAACAACAAGAAGTTTATAACCTTGGTACATAATTCTACTTTCATTATTCAACTCCTCGCATACACTCGCAACGTAGAAATGGAAAGAAAGAGAGTTTAACTTATCAACTTGTTTAATCATGTCTTTGTTATTTATTATACGATTTCTCTTACCATTTAGTTAGTTAGTTAGTTACCTTGTCTTTTAGAAAAATTCTTAACCATATAATTACATATAATTGGCATGGCATGCATGCCAAGGCAGTTAGTTATAAACAATTTTGTAAGGAAAAAATCAAATATTCCCCACCACCATTGCTTTGAATCGTGTTCATCATCTACTTCTTTCTCATAGTTCAGACCTTAACGATTTTCCTGCACACATTTATGTCTATACTAACACATACATTTGTATTTTGAAACAACCAATATATAGATGCAGTTTCGTGCGCGTTTTTGTTGTTCGTCATCAGCTGTTTTGCTTAGTTGTGCTTTTTTTTGCTATTAAGCAACGAAAATTATTTAGTTTTAATTTCCCATTTGCCCCCTTTTCTTTTCTTTATATTATTTCATCTTTTTTTCTTTTCCTTTCATTTTTGCCAATTTCGTTTCTTTCATCCAATTTTCGACATTTGCATAAAATTAATTAAAAATGAAAAAAATTATGAAAATTTTGTGTGTTTCTTCCAAATTTATTTATTTTCGTATTGACGTAAACAGTATTGTTGTTTTTATATACTAAGTAGAAAGAAGCAGAAAAAAAAACAATGAAACAAACGTACGCACGTTGGCTTCATTTCCTATATACGAAGAATACATAAGAGTCAAAAAAGAACAAGAACTACAAAAAAAATTGTTGGCCTATTTTCAATAAAAATATGTACATATCTCAATTTTTTTCTTTTTCTGGTTGTGGGGCCAGTGAGCTTATCATTTTGTGTGTTTGTTGTGTGCAGCGAAGACCTCATTATATTTATGCATATAAAACTGCAAATGGTTAAGTTGCTTTAAGAGAATTCTGAAATATTTTTCAAATTGGATTTAATCAGACTTCATCGAATTTTGTTTTTCTATTTTTTGTGACAGGCATGAAGTGGGGATCAGTGATTTCGTGTAATATATGTATTCTCGATCAGTTAAATTTTTGACGCTATTGTGGATTCGTTTCTTCGCTTATTTTGTTGTTCGATTTATACAATTGCAAAACATAAGATATAAAGTTGGAAACCAAAGGCATTTATGATATGGAAATTAGCTTGATCTGTCTGTTGACATCTAATAAATGAGGAACAAATTGAAACAATTAAAACGGTTTTTACGATGCATGTATGCTACATTGGTCCTCCAATTCGTAACAGCCAAAGACGCAATGATTGGTAGGCGTCACAGCATCTACGCTGTTGCAGTAGATAGGGGAAGAGGAACACATCCCCTATCATAAGATCACAAAGCCAAAACAGGAATACAACCGAACAGTTACATCGAAAATAGTTCAAAGGCAGGAAAGTTCGAAAAATCCATAGGACATACGACTACGAATTTTTCAAAAAAAAATTTTTTCTTTTATTATCTTAATAAACGCTTTGGATCTTCTAGAATACGTTGGATAAGAACTAATTACCATAAACAAATTTTTCCAATGAATTTTCGCTCTATCCTTAAAGCACCCGATAAAAAACTGGCTGTGTATAAAAAAAAAACCTGCTGGAAAGTTAGAGCCTTACATTTTGTCTATTCATTTCTTACTTGTCTAATGCACTAAGAGATGTCTTTAGAGAGTATTCATGACCATTTCAAATGCAAATTATGCTAGTGTAGCTTCATGGAAACGGCCGCAAAGCACATATAAGGCTGAGAGCGGCCTAAGAACAAGTGCTGCTTTTACAAATGTAATAAAAGTTTCGGGTTAACTTTTTAGAGTTGCTTAGCGATTCGGATACAAAATTATAAATTTTCTTGCTTTGTCATTCCGATTAAATGTTATATCTTCGTGGGGAACGCTTTTCTCAAGACGTGTTTTTTCAAATCGTCCTGTGACATAAATTCAGTAAATTTCGTACTTTTCACTCGAATTTTTGCAGTATTTACAAAATAATATGATCTAAAGAAACTCGTACGATTTTCTCAGCAAGTTAGTCCAAATGATTGCCTTCTTTTTGTTGAAAAAAATTTACGAAAATTGGACTTTCCCATTCAAATACCTACTCGACAAACACACAAAAGTCGATATATCGAAAAAATCTTACGAGTTTCCCTACCTGTAAGCATTTGGATTAAAAGTATTTTTTCTTTTTGTTTTTTAGATTTATATTTGCACCGCTTCCACTACGGTGCAGCGGAACCATTTAAATTGAATATGCCTGGCAAAAAAGGCAAAACTCCGGTATTGCCATTTTTTGACATTTTTCAAACATAATTTTTTATTTCCTAGTACTTGAAGGTATGCTTAATAACTTCCTCAAATAATATTATCCCATCAAGTTTCATTTCACCAAAAAAAAGAAAAAAATATATTTAAAAATGATCTGCTTTTTTTGGCTTTTATAGTGGTTTCTCCCCTTAATATTGCAGAAACTTCTTTTCCAGTTTTAAACATTTTTTAACTTGCGTAAATAAATTTTTAGACTAAAGGTAATACGATGTCAAATATACTAATAAACTAATTTATGGTTTACAGATAGAAATTACATATCAATGATTTGAGATTTAATTATGTTCTTACGCCCACTGTTTGGGATTTCTCAAAGTCAAAAATTGATAGGAAAGACAGAAGGGCGCAGAAGCCGAATAAAGTACGAAAGTATTTAAATGCATTATCCTTAATAACTTTCTAAAATGTACTTCATGTACTATATTAGGTATGTGTAATCGACTTGAAGAGGTCTGCCTCTTGTCCATAGTTAGAAAGTTCACGATCGCAATAATGGAGATAAAAAGTTGAATTTTAATGCATCATAAAGGGAAAAAAGCAACTTACATGTACTTTATTTTCAAACTTAGACATTGCAGTTATACTTCGAACAGATTATCATTCAGCTGCCCACCATGGCACACATTCCAATTGTTGACCACTTTGTTCAACATTAGTTGCGTCATACCTGCGATGGGCTGACGAATATTCACTGCAATGTTTTTCTTACTTCTCACTTCACGCTTTACATTGTCTTCTTGCTGGCTTCTGATCGTGTCGAGTGAAATTCCGATCAAGTTTGGCCACAGCGCAACGTATAGCCCAAACAGTGAAATTATGAACGCGATCCAATTCTCTGGTGACGAGCTAGCGGCTTGCTAAAACTTTTAATGATTTCTAATCGTTCAAGAATCATAAGTCACTGCATGATGAAACTTCAAATTTTACTGGATGTTTTCGTATTTGGAAATACACAAAAAATATCTTTGAAACTGGAAATTACAATTTTAACAAGTAAGAAAATTATATTCGGCTGTGCCGAACCATCCATCCGTATCTTAAAAAAGGGGGAAAAACTAATTTGTAATAGGTGGGCGCAGCAACGAAAGAACCTTCAATGTTTCTATCAAGTTCAAAGCCGACATCTAAATCTAGCCGGATTCCGAATTCAAAACTGATCAAAAATATATACACCTTACGGGGCCTCTGAAGAATTCTTCTTAATATTACAAATTTTCCCACCAAAAAGTTTATTTTCAATATTCTATTATATCGAATAGGCGTTGTCAATGTTGTTAATCCTTACCGTTTTTACACAGAGGCTACGGGATAGCTAGTGCAATATTTGTGGAGATTTTTATAGATCCAGCTGCCATGGTTAATGGGTACTAAAAAAACAAAGGTGGTCTTAGTCTACGTGGTACTGTGAGCGTGTCCTCTGACCGATTTAGCCCCTTTTTAATACCAACCTGCGTGCAAGAACTTCTTATGTTTCTACCAAATTTGAAGGCGATATCTTCATTTTTACGGCCAGGAAAATATTTACCACAGACGGACAGACGGACATGTTTAAATCGCTTCCAAATTTGATGCTGATCAAAAATATATTTACTTTGTGGGGTCTCCGAAATGTCCGAAGTTTCCTTTTGGAAGTTACAAACCAAATGACAGGATGAAATATACTCTTCACCTTCGGTGGTGGGTATAAAAAAGTATCACTTTTAATGAATGATCTCATATATGCTACCTCAGTTGGCCGCTAACATCCCTTATTCAAATCATCGATATAATGCTTATAAGATTCGTTTCCTACCTTTTTCAAAGGATAAACGTTGCTTCTACTCAGAAAAATTTATTTTTAATTCACTTCCATCCAATCAATTGCTTATTGATACTGATAAAAGCAAATGTCAATTCAGATTAGATAACGTTTTCTTCTTGGTGAACATAATGCTCTTTTGTTCGCTTCATATCAACAATTGAGATGATCTCTGCGTTGTAATTGATCGAAATAAGAAAGAAGTGAGGCGCATTTATATTTAGATATACAACACTCCGTCTGCATATGTAATCAATTGCAAGAGCGAAGTTTCATTTAATAAGCTTGCTTTGAACAAACAGATAAATGGACACCATCAAACCTCAATGCATGTCTCTCTACAAATCTCTCATACGTATGAGAAATCTTGTACGCCCATTTCCCGCTAAATAAAAAAAGACAACTCAAAAGTTAAAATCCTTGAAAAAATGTACTCATAAAAATACAAGCATGGCCGTGTAAGGCGTCACATTGGTGAGACTCATTAATGTTAGAAATATTAAAGCAATAAATTCTCACAACAATAATAACAGAAAAAAAGAATATCATTTATTGCGTGCTTTATTTATCTATAAACTTTCTACAAGTACTTAACTGCCAGGACAAAAAATATGTTGCGCGGTTATCTTTTTTTAAAAATATTTTCAGAATATAAAGCGCAAAAAGAAAACAATTATCAGGCGGGAAATCTATGCCGCTGATCTTCGTAGCCATGTTTGTCTATCTTAAAATGAATGTACTCATGGAATAGTTTCGCATACCAATATTAAGAACGATGTGTACGAAACTAACGAACTGTGTAGGAAAAACAGAAAAATTTTAATTTGTAAGTTTTCTTCACCGATCGATATGTTTCTGTGTGTTTCCCTTGGAATTAGGGTGTTCAATTTGTCAACTTTTCCCTTCGAAAAATATTATTGCTCCTAACATCTAGCTCCTGAGTCAACTCGCCGGATCCCAGGAATTCAATAAGTTTTGCCTGACTTCACGATAATGAAAACCCCGTCTTAAATTCTGACATTTCTTTATTTCAACAAGAAGAAACACAATGCCTAGCCTGTCGCAAATGAAATCATGTCTTTATATAAACCATTCTTCACATTTCTGTCAGTTATATCTATTCTTACATTCAGACGCTGGGGATATAATGGCTTCAATTTGTCGGATCCAAACGGGCAAATAAATTAGTCGCGATTAACACTGTCTATCGACGGAAAATCAAAGAGGAGGATCACATATTTGTTACCCCACATCTTGGTTTTCTTTTCTCAATTTTTTTTCAATTTTTTGTCTTCAATTTTTCAATAGGGTCTACCACCATACAATTTGGCTGAACACTATTATTTAATGCTTATGGCAGTAAACACTATTACTTACAAAACTTAAGGAGGGACGACGTAGACGAAAACGAGGGTCCAACTTTGCTCCGTACAGTCTTTATGGGTCCTAAGGTTGCGATGGCTCTGTCAACGAAACAGAGTTCCGCTTATATACGTCTAAGTGTTGCTAATAATTATTATCTTTTATTAGTTTAATTTGATTTAGAAACGATAGACATATTCTGCAGCTGTTTTTTATTTCTTTTTTAAAAAGTATTGAAAGAATTAGATTTTGCTGATTTTCGACAGCAATTATTTGATGAGTAATTTATGGCTTAAGGGAGGTAACGATCTAATATGGCCCACGTATTTGAGAGAGTACTGTAGGTTCGTTCTCCCAACATTCAACATCTTTCGGTTTTAAAAATAATTGCAATTAATACAATTATAATGTTGAAGTCGATATGTAAGACACATACATACATACATACATATATAAATATGTAAACATAGTCTGTAATATAACTAAGAAGGAAAGTAAATTGACGTATGCATCTTTAATAATGAGCGGATTCCTTTATCAAAATTGTCGTATCAATCAGTATTTTATGGACAAAAAAATCATAATGTCTTGAATGACGATTATGTAGAGATTATCTCGCTTTGCTTAGTAAGGGAAAAGCAAAACTTTAATCACTTTAAATGTGTCTAATTTAGCTTAGCTGGTGGGATTTTATGATTCTACACAAAAATAACGTTTTCCTTTGTTTACTTTTATATATAAAATACCTCTTCTTCTTTCCCCAATAGTCACCTTTTTCTTCTTCTTTTTCTTTTTCTCCTCCTTCTCCCTCGTCTCCTTCTTCTTTAGCTTCACGATGAGCAAGAGAAAAGTTAATAAGAATAATTCAGTAGAAATAAATTTATATTAAAATCAACACCGAGAATGGCATTGAACTCTAATACCATAAAAACAAGAAAATCCCTCATCCTCCGACGATTGTTATAGGAATTAATACCTACCAAGAAAGAAAAAGTTTTATATATGCATATATAACATATGCATGTATGAATGCATACGTCGTACAAGTACTTAATTTTATACTCATATCAGCGTAAATCTCATATAATACAATATAAGACAAGTTCTCGACGATGACGATAATTTCTGCTATAGTGCTTGCTTTGTTATTACATATGTATGCGTGCCTTCGCGCGTGTGTGTGTGTGTGTGATAACGACGTGTTGCGGTTATTACTTCTCCATTTATGCTTTTATGGCATATTTTGTTTCTTTGCTAAATTAATTCATAAGTTTTTATTTTATAAATGCTTACGAAATTCACACATAACTACCCCTACATACATACATATTTTATAATTACACCTATACACACAACACTGTAAGCAATAAACACATAAAGAGACTAAATTTGTTTTTTTTATTTCAGTTTATATATAAAACGCATGTCGCTCTTTGTGTGTTTGTTTGCTCAGAAAAGCTCTGCTCGCGTCAGAAGATTCAATGTTCATTCATGTGCGTGATGATGATCGATTATCGCAAATTATCGATATATAAATTTTGTTTATTTTATGGTTAATTTATATTACTTTATTATATTTTTTATTTTATTATTTTAAAGTTCAAAGAAACGTAAATACTCACATGCGCAAAGAAAGAAAATCCATTTAGCAGCTACAATTACAAAAAGTCATCAACTTTTTAAATTCAATGTTAAATAATTTAATACCAATTAAGAAATGTGTGCACAAGAAGAAATTGTAGATAATTGTTTTTAAAAAGCTTTAAAAGATGTCTTTGTCTCGTTAGCAATGTTTTTTTTACTGTTACACCGTAAACTTTTTTAAAAAACTTTTTATAATTTTTGGAAGAACTTTAACAATTAGCAAAACTTCTACAAAAAGTATTTAAATACAAAAAAATATTCCTCGTCAGCTTAGAGAGATTGTGAGGAAAACAAAATCTCACAAAATTTCAGTAAGAAAACCATTTTAAACTTAAAGGAAGTCTTGAGGATCTTTTTGTCATTTGAACCCTATAAATAACAAACAAACAATATTTTGAACTCGAATTACGCTCGCCTTGCTGCGGCACATTTAGAATATTATTATTCTTATTCTTATTCTTATTATTATTATTATTTTATTCTAAGCTAATAAATCTAATTCTTAGATTAGAGAAGCGTATTGAAGCACTAGCAACTTAGGTTATCGACTCGTTGGTGCATTTAGTTTAGTGTATTGGTTATGAAAATCTCTATTGCAATGAGATTTGAACCCAAGTGGACTGACTTGTTACATGCGCTTCTTAATAACTCAGCCACAGTTGCGGCAGCCCCATATTTGCAATAAATTCTGATATCATTATCTGGAAGGCCTTCACAACACAGTATCTAACCTACCGCTGCTCTCATTTTTTTTAACCAAATAAACAAATGAGAAAATTATATTCAACTTGAGCGGATAACATCACCAGCAACAAACATCATCGAATCATAATATTCGAAAAAGTTAATAAGCATACATTTAAATTTAAGAAAAAAATTACTTTTGAAAACGTTAAACACTATCTACACTAAAGCGAGGCATCTTTAATTGAATGAGTCCAAAATTTAATTTAAAAAAAAAAACAAAGGATCGTTTAATCTAAATTGCTAGATAGTGGTCCTTGTGAGATTCTTCACAACCAATGATTTTTGTGTGCAGACGGCATTTTTTTTGATTTACACTTTACTTACGGCGAAATCGAAAGCTTTCAAGTCGCCCTAGGACTCATATCTCCTCAAGATGATACGCTAATGTATTTGTGTCCGAAAACGATTTTAAAGGTTTAGTGTATTAGAGAAGTTACAAATCAACAGCTAACAGCTTTCCAGTAGAAATTCATTTGGGTTAGGCAGTCTTCTCGAAACGCTCGAAGAGGAAAAATCCAACATTTCAAGCAAAAACATTTTTTCCAATCAATAACTCCTTTTCCACATATCCAAAGCTGCTATTAAGCCAATAAAAAAATTATTTGTTATGCGAATGCCACTATAATGATCTAAAGAAAAAGCCGTTTTGACAGTTTGTTTGGTATGGAAAAGAAGGTGGTAGAACGAAAGACAATATTTGATAGAGTTATAAAAAATATATTTAAATATTTAAACAATATATTTTTAAAAATAAAAAAGACGATAACATCGGAACAATTCTTACGAGGCATTTTTAAGCAAATTTGAATCCAAGAAGAATTCATTTCATGTAGCTTTTCATAGCTAGTGAATCATCTACGGAAGTTTAAAAATACTGTTTTCATATGATTGGCGAGTATTCGAAAAAAAACTTTAATTTTCGAAAAAAAATTAACTTTTACGTTTTTCATCAGAAAATCGATAGACTTTCTTCGGTCGTTTTGAAAAGTTCCGTCTCGAGAAAAAAAGTTTTACAATTCGACACGTGCTATAGATATTTTTCTTATTGTACATTTTTTTAATATTTCTCATTAGTTTGCAATTAAAGGTCACACTCCATGTTTAAATACTCCTTTTGGTATCCTTTCCTTGAAAACATTAAACTAAAATTTGCGAAATTTTCCGCATCTATATTTTGCATATTGCGCAGTGGCAGGAAAAACGGCGATAAAATGTATAATTTTACAAACGAATTCGAAATAACATTGAAAATATTATCTCAAATATTTAATTTCTTGGCAGATTCGGTGATACATTTCGAGTTGACCCAAAAGGTGTAAGTGACACTCACTCCTCTCATTGTTATTCTGACTTGAAGGCAGTAGAAGGAAGTACTTATAATAAAATTCATTGTGGGCTTTAAAAACCGAAGTTTTTTCCGCACTGGCCTGGACCTGCTCTATTGTCTATAACTTGTTATGATTTCACTAAGAATTCTTCTCTCTATCAGAAAATTAGTCTTCGCAGGATTTTCAGTATATTTTCCGTATTTATTTAACACAACTTTTCTATTTGAAAATTTTTTCATGAATGAATTTAACATACAAGCTGCGAAATACAGTGGATCTCTATAAGGTATTTTAGCGATACATAGAAAAGACCGCAAGAACTTTCCACGCTGAGTTTAAATGTGGTGATCAACGAATCCTCCATAAATAGACTTAATTTCACCAAGCAAAACGTTTCTCGGCTGCGTTCTATTTAAATAGAAAGATTCGAAACTTTTTCAGCAAAAATGCAATAAAAAATCTTTTCATGAGGAAAACATAATTTATCACATAATTAATTGCTAGCAACACATCGTAAAACCATTCTGTAAATACAACATTTCCATTCTCTTTCTTACTCTCTTTCGTGGATCTCATATTTGATATATTATTAGTTAATGAACATTATTTGCGATTTTTTTTTGTAAAAAATGTGCAAAAAAGCAAGAGACTACTTAAGAAAATAACAGTTTGTTGTTTAGTTTCGTGAGCTTAAAAGTAAAACCAAGAAAAGTTAAAAAAAAAAATTGAAGAAAAAAGGAAAATAAATAAATAAATATATATATATATATATATAGAGTTGCAAATTGAAAAGAAAAAAAAACGGCAAAATCGTAAATACGAAAAAAATAGAAGAAAAACTTCATAAATGTTTATCCAAAGTAATAACAGCCTTTTGGATAATAGCGGCGGTGGTGGAGAAGGTGGTGGCGGTGGCAGTAGTAGCGAAGGTGGCGAAGGTGTTAGCGTAGGAGATAGCAGTAGTACTAGCACCAGTTGTGCTGCTAGCGAGGGTGGTGGAAGTCAAGAATTAATATTTCCGCATAGATCTCAACAAAGTGATGATACGAAACCAACTACGTCACGTGAATTCAATAACAATAATAGTAGCATGAGTGCTGGTGCTAAAAGATCGTTTAATTTAAATTTTCATTTTGGTGGGCACAGCACAAACAACAATAATAATCCTAGTAATCGTAAACTTTTAAACGTAATGGGGCCAGGAGAAAATTTTTGGAATTCAGTTGCCTCTAATACATCACTAACTTATTCGGCATCTTCTTCTTCGACATCCTCAACTACGTCCGCTTCTCCAACAGCCTTAGCTTCATCCTCAACGCTTTCCTCAGATGTTAGTGGACCCGGCACAGTGCAAAGAATTTTTAGCTCTAACAATTGCATTAAAGATAAAAGCGAGTTGATTTTGGTGACTGGTGGCTCCACTAACAATGGTTTTACGGAGGGAATGTCTACTGTTCAAAGTAAATCCAACTATAAATTGGACGTCAATGAGTCAAGGAATAAAAATGGACCTGTAAATAGAATCAAATTATTTATTGAACATTTTTCTGAATCCATTATACTCATAGTCAGTCATGCATTGGCATTGGAGTTGCGGGTCACTAAAATATTAAACAAATTTTAAAGGCATCAGATCATTACATCAATCATGACTAAAATATTATTATTAAGTTTTTGATAGTATAAGTTTTCAAAATTGATTTCGATTCTTAAATTAAATTATTTCTATTTCTATACTTCTATATTAAGTAATTTCGAACTTGAAATTTTTGAAGTTTTGTGATCACTGGTGGATGATGAATCACAGGATGAGATAAAAAGGCGAGACTCAACTGCGGACCATTGGCTAATGATATTTCAACGCCATTAAGTGATTTGCGCATCCGTTTAAGCAAAATGTTTTCAAAGAGTAAAGGTTCTAAAGTAATGACCTGGAACAACGGCGACCAATTTTTGCCTTTGAATATCAAAACATTTTGTTAAAATGTATTCAAGTAACGAACTTAAACTTTCTCAGATGGAGGGTTAGACAGTTTTTTAGTCGATAATAGAATTGTTACATAATTGGTGTTGTAGGTTTAGCCTGGAGTAGCATATCTGCAGTATTGTTTTGCTTACCCCGAAAAAATCATCCACGTATACCTATAAATAGAAGACGAAGCCTTTGTCGGATAGGCGTAAGATAACATTAGGCCGTTATTAAGGCTTCAACTCTCGGAACTTGAATCGGACTGAAGTGTATGTCGGGGTTACTATTACTGCATGGTCTGCTCTCTCCATCCACACTATTACTAAGCATCGGCCGTACTTGGTGGCTCTTCTGAAATTATCCACAATCGTAGACATCTCAGTAACTAATGGCGATTAATCCAATATTAACGTGTTATGAAACAAAGCTCCTTTTTCTTAAATGTCTTAATTGCAAAGAACGGGTTCCTTGATCGTTATTTTCGTTATTTCTTTTCTAAATTAATATATATCAAAATTGTCAAAAGTCAAAAAATTGTTGCCTTTTTTCTTGTACGGAAATTTGTATTAGAAATTTATATGTATTCTTAAGTGTGTCCTTATTAAGATTTGTATGTTAGTATCAAAAACTAGCTGGACCAGGCTAAGAGTTTTCTTACTATTGTCTAAAATTTTATATGAATGAGAGAGTTTTGAATTCGCACAATTATGCGCAAATTGTTTGCTTTGGTACATAATGAATATCGGATATTTTATACATAAGTATAATGGAAACATTAAATTTCTTCGTTTGCCTGATTATAGAAACTGAACACAACATATAAGCTTAATAAAGCTCTTCCATGTCCGGAAACCCCGTTGAAATTCTTCACAATAAATTGTCGATGATTTCTAAAATAAGAGTTCAATTTATTTGCACTCAGAGTTTTTTTTGCCTCAACCTTTTTATTAATTTTGACGTCATTAATGACATAGTCTTTTGTACCCCCCATTCAACACAGTTATTTCTGGTTGCGGTTCTTTCTACAACAGAAAATATTACATGTTGGGGCAACCTTGGTAACTATTTATGCCAAGTTTCATATTCCATTGTCTACTGGAGAGAGTAAGTTCTTGAAAATGACTATTTTCTAGAGATTTTTTTTTATTTGTTGGCGGTCCTTAGGCGATCCAAGACAGATTAGGTTAATATTCAAGTGTTCTATTCTTAATTCTGGTCGATTCATCTTTCGAATATGGCCTCCGACATAATCTAATATTACTGAAATATGGTGGACGCCTTGAATATGCNCCCCCCCCCCCCCCCCCCTCCCCCGTTCGAAATGCAAATAGTACAAACGTTTCTCATTCTTTTCAAAAAATAGTTCATAATTTGGTGAATTAATCAATTTACTGGAGGAGATCTATATAAAAATTTAAATGATTTCAAATATTAACCATTAATTTTATTTATTGCGACTATTTATACTGATTTTTCTCTAGTTTATTATTTCCATTTCTCGCATTGCATAATTAAATTGTTCAGCACCCTCATTTTCTCATGTCCATTAACCAATAACTATAAAATCAATGTAATGTATGAACATAAGCAAATTTTTTCATTCTTGATACATTTTAGCAAACATTCCTCAATGCACCCGATAATGATGATGAACTTATTAAACAACTGCCAAAGGAAATTTTATTACGTATATTTTCATATTTGGATGTGGTTTCATTATGCAGATGCGCCCAAGTATAGTCATTTTTCTTTTATCAATATAATATAATAAGTTAATAATCGCATATATTTCTTGTAGGTCTGCAAATATTGGAACATACTTGCCTTAGATGGATCCTGTTGGCAGAAAGTCAACCTATTTGATTTTCAACGTGATATTGGGGTAAAATATTTTTTTAATTTATTGTCCACATTAACAGAGCATTTATTATTGGAATTTAATTTAAAGATGTCCGTCTGTTGTTCGAAATAGGGAACTATATCTTTATATCTAAATTATTACATTAATACTTCGTAGTAATATGTAAAGGTCAATAATCAAAGAACAAAATCCACAACAATGCTTTAGATATTTAAAAAAAAAAAAGTAAAATAATTTTTAATTCTTTTTTAATTACTAACTAAAGGGACCCGTCATTGAAAATATATCGGTACGTTGTGGAGGATTTTTGAAATTTCTTTCTCTACGTGGTTGCCAATCGGTGGGAGATAAATCTATACAGTAAGTTGGCTTGATGAATTTGGAGAAATTTAAAAAATTTTATATATCTTTGTTTTAAATATTTTAATTGAAGATATTTAGCTAAACACTGCCACAACATAGAACAGTTGGATTTATCTCAATGCAAAATAATTACTGACATTTCAATTGAATCGATAAGTCATTATTGTTCAAAATTAACCTCAATCAATTTAGAATCATGTTCTAATATAACCGACAACAGTTTAAAATCCATTTCGGATGGTTGTTTGGTAAGTTTTTATAGCACAATACAAAAAATAATGTATAAACAAAGCAAATACAATTTTCTTACATTTCACACTATTTTCCCTTACGTCCATCTCTATCTCTCTCTCTCTGTCTTTCTCTTTCTCTCTTTCTCTTCTTTGTTTTGTTTTTTCTCCTATAATCTCGCAAACATTCTTCAATTCGTTACTTGTTTAATTTGCCTTAAAGTTTGTTTACTCTCTCACTCATTCTCTCTCTGTTTTTTTTTCAAAAGTTTCTCCCTTGCATATGCCATCGTGTTATCATTGTAGTTGTTGTCTGGCTTCCGTTATATATGTGCTGGCTCATTGATTTTTTCTTTTTTCAAATATTGTTGTTGTTGTTACTGTGGTGTTGTTATGCGTTCAGCTTTCTTCGTTACATTTCGTAGCTACATATGTTTTTTTTTGCATGCGTTTGTCTGCATGTCCTTGTTTTAGGCTGCATTTTCATAATATAAACAAACTTGACATATTGAGGCTTAAAAGAGCACGATAATAATGACAACAAGCAGAATACTCTCGCTCTCAGTTTAGTTTTTACAATTAGATTCTTGTTATTTTTAATATGTGCACATATATGAATTTACATGCATGCATACATATAATATATAATATATATATAGCGTGTGTGTGCGTGTATCCTCTATAAACACGTATAACTTTTAGTCCTCCCGTGTTTTATTGTATTTCACTAATGTAGTGGTTATAAATTAATAATGTTTGGTAGGGAGGGAAACAAATCACAGATCTCCATTTTCCTTTTATACTTCGTGGCCTAGTTTTTCGTGTTATTACATTTTTAAAAACATTGCTGTGCGTATGAAAATTTGTGTCTTGCCTCAATGGATACATGGGAGTGTATGTTAAATTTTTTTTTAAATACGTTCTCTCTTTATAGACCGCACAATTATTTTTCTATTAGATATGCAACAACCTTTGTAATGTTTTGGTTTTTCCCATTATATATATATATTTTCCCATTATATATATATATATATTATATATATTATATTATATATATATATTATATATATGTATATATATATATATATATATATATATATATATATATATATATATATATATATATATATATATATATATATATATATATATATATATATATATATATATAACTATATGTATATACTCATTACTCACTTATTTACTTTGACTTTGTGGCTACTTCGTCGTACTCTCTTCTTATTTTGTTTTTTTTTTAGTTTATTTTACATTGGCCCACTTTTTCTTCATTTGTATATGTATGTATATGTATGTACATCAACGTGCATTAGTGTAAATGCATATGTATCTGTTTTTATATACAAAATATTGCTAGTCAATAAATTTGGCCTCCATCAGCCCAGCAACAGAAAAAAAGCTTGGTTTTCCTTGAATATAAAGGATTTTATGGTGAACGCTGAAAATATATGCTTCATTATTATTGTTGTTGTTGTCGTAATAGTCGTTGGTTTTGAAACACAATAATGTTTACTTTCCGTTTTGTTCTCTGTTATTTACATTGTACTTTATTGTTTTTTCTACCTTTTAACTTTCTCTCTACAATCAATCACTAGAAAGATGTGAAAAGTGCTTAAGGTCATTATAGGGGTAAAACTCATAGGAAATATTTTCACTTTTATTTAGAAAAGTGACGATAAATTAAAGTGATGCAAAATCCTTTCGAAGAGAAATATCTGTTTCCAATAATGATTTGTCTTAGATAGTGAAGATCATAAAACTGCTATTATAAGTAATAGTACAGAATATTGACATCTTCGAAAAGAGGGTTACAGCGTAGAGATGTAAAGTTGTCCACTTGCCTTGCGTTTCGATTAGATAATGTTCTTCAGAGTTTTCAAATAGATTGGGGATAAGGGGATAATCCTTTGGCTGTAATTTGTGGTGATTTTGAATTCATTGCAACGAAAGGCGAGTAGTTATTTCGAAGCCAATTGCCTATGGAAAAACACTTACGGAATTTTTTTGCGGTAATGATTCGAATCAAGATATTTATCATTCATTTGTATCAATAAACACTGTAACATTATCAGGTTTCATAAACAAATGCGTCCTAATTGTAAGTATTTGCGTTGATACCTAACTTGGAATAATCATAAATCGAATTTTCTGGAAGTATTCACATGTACTGATCTTAAAACTAAAAAGCTGCGACATTTTCTACTTCGCTACGTAGGCAATTTCTTTTCTCTTGTGAAGCGAAGTAGCGCCATAAAGTTTGGAAATTTTTGCCTTAAGAATAAAACGTTTGTGAGGAGCTTAATTCATTTCGATATTTTGATAAAAATTTATACTAAAACTTTTCGAATAAGGAACGTAATTACATCCCCCAATTAGAATTAAATCAGGTGGATAAATCGAATTAATCCGTAGCCGATTAAATTTTAATCAGTCTCATGCTTCTGTTTCTTATAAAATCAATGGATGTGGATATCTCCTTTCGAATCCAAATTTATTCTTAGAGATGACGTCTTGAGCTCGTAAGTATGATTTCAACAAACCAAAAATTAGATTTGATTGAACCGACTCCGTTCGTCATGCTGATAAAAACTATTTATTTGCCTATCAATAGTTACACTCAACTTATCTAATATAAAATTTAAAAAAATTGTAATTGTCTTCCACCCTATAAAAGGATTTCATTACATTATTATTGAGTATATGCGTAGACCATTTCAGCTGTTGTTATAATCTTATAGGTTTCGTTATTAAACGCGGAAGACTTGAAAATAGTTTGCGTAATAAATATACATGTTTAAAGATATATATATATATATTAATTTATTTGTTTTTTTTTTTTAAAGTAAAACGGAATTTTATTTATTAACTTTTCATAGAATCTGCTAGAAATTAATGTTTCGTGGTGTCATTTGATAACGGAAAACGGTGTTGAAGCTTTAGCGCGCGGTTGTACAAAATTAAGAAAATTCTGCAGTAAAGGTTGTAAATTGGTGAACGACAATGCCATCTCTTGTTTGGCTAAATTTTGTCCAGACCTAATGGTGCTCAACTTACACAGCTGTGAGGTAAGTTGAAAAGTAACTATTTTCGACAGGTCATTTTGGATTATATCTTATATTCGAAATTTTAGAATATTACCGACTCATCGATACGACAAATAGCCAATAATTGCCCGAAACTACAAAAATTATGCGTTTCAAAATGTGCCGAACTGACCGATCTCTCTCTAATGGCACTCTCCCAAAATAATCCGCTTTTGAATACCCTTGAAGTATCTGGCTGTCGCAATTTCACCGACTTGGGTTTTCAGGCATTGGGTAAAAATTGCAAATATTTAGAACGTATGGATCTAGAAGAGTGCAATCAAATTACTGATTTAACATTGGCTCATTTGGCAACCGGTTGCCCAAGTCTCGAAAAATTGGTAGTTACATAAAAACAAAAAAAGCATTGCATCGAATGAAAAAATACCATTTTTTCAGACTTTATCTCACTGTGAGCTAATAACGGACGATGGAATACGCCAGTTAGCCGCTGGTAGTTGCGCAGCTGAAAGTTTATCCGTCCTCGAATTGGATAATTGTCCTCTTATAACGGATCGTACATTAGAGCATTTAGTTTCTTGTCATAATCTACAAAGAATTGAGCTATTCGACTGCCAAATGATTACCAGGGCAGCCATACGCAAGTTAAAGGTAGTCCACCTATAGTTTGTTAAATACTAATCTATTAATGGGTTTTCCGTGTTTTCTGTATTTTTTACAGCAACATTTACCAAATATTAAGGTACATGCTTATTTTGCTCCAGTCACACCGCCACCAGTTACTACAGGACATCGACCAAGATATTGTCGTTGCTGTGAGATTCTCTGAGATTCGGCCATTGGCTTTGCCCGTAAATTACTGTGCAAAGGCCCTAAGGACTGATGTCTGTATATATTCGCGAGCACGTTATTGATTGTCTTAACAATAATCATCGCTTCGCTGTTCCTGATGTACATCTGTACGGCGATTTATAATTTTATTTAGAATAGAGGGATAAAAATCACAAATAATCGAAAAGAGGAAATCAGTTCTAAATTTTTTTATTTATATTTTAATTGTTGAATAAAACGAAACATTTTTTAAATAATTGAAAAATAACACGAAAAAGTTATTTTTTTTATCAAAGAAATTCTTCGAAAAATTACTCACATTTTTTTTTAAATTTTTATTATAATTAATTCTTTTTTATATTAAAAATACGTTTCTTTTATATATAAAAAACTAAATGCAGTTTTTTTTAACAAAAAATATAGACTTTAATATTTTAAAAAGTGTAAAATAAAATATTGATTATTTTTTAAATCAAAATGCGAAAAATAAATTTTTAATTTAAAAGTTTTGTCTTACGTTCGATAAATAGTTAAATTAAAATATTTTCTTGTGCGATTTTATTGGTTACATCGGTAAATATTTATTTCAAAACATTTTAAAAGAAGTATTAAAAAATGACCTTATTATTTAAAAAACAATTTTTTTTAAGTTGAAATCTTTTGAAAAATTTCTTATAAAATTCGTAACCTTTTAGAAAATATGGATCCGTAGAGCGATATTTGTGTTAAACCAATTTAATTTAAAGCTATTTTTTACATTATTTATTAAAAAGGAACTCAATATAAAAAAATATATTTTTAGGAATCTATACTAATTTCTTTTTGCAACAGCATACTTTTTAAGTGTTAAAACAAAAATTTATTAAAAGAAAAAATGTATACATATATGTACCCATTTTTTATTTGGCAAAATTATTTAAAACATTGGTAAAATTATTTTAAAAATTTCGTTTATCTTATTTTAGTTATAATTCTGATTTAAAGAGACCAACAACGAATTGTTTTTTTAATTTGATTTTTTTAACGTATTTTCCATTAATTAAAACCTAATCTCACTTTTGTGGAAATAATTATTTTAATATTATAAAGAAAGATATAAGATGTAGAGTTCTAGACTCATACATCTATACACCGGAAAAATTGTAAACATATGTGAAAATATTGCAAAAATTATATATATATATATATGTTAAAAAATGAAAACAAAAACAAATGTAAAAAAAAATAGAGTTAACTGATGATAATGAACTAACGATTATAATGATTATGAATTCATATAAAATTCAGTGATTATTATAACTTAGTCGTAGAATGTGTGATAAATAAATGCTTTTAAACATTTTTAATTATATAACTGAAGTAATAAAAATATCTAAAGAAAGCAAGAAAACAATAAACCTACCTACTCCTACCTGTTATGCGAAATATATTACGGTTAAAGTAAATTAAAAACAACGTTTTGTCAAACACAATACAATTTTTTTCATGTCTCCGTACATCCCTTACCGTGAATGGAAAAATAAAAAATTTAAAAAATTTAAGAAAGTTGTACTCAGCTTAGAGCAACTCTTCATTACCCATCACCACATAAAGCATTTTTTTAAGCTCGAACCTAGTAGACCTCTCGAAAAGACATTCGCAGCGACCCTAAGGTCTATTCCCATATCATTTCAAATTTGAAAAATGCAAAAAGAGGCAGCGGATTTTTCTTATCTGCAAACTCCCTATTTACCAAAATAATCTGTGAAATTAAATCAGAAGTATATTTTCATAAGATTCAACTTCTTATCTACATTTTTTCAGAGGTTAGCATTTTACCACGGATAGGTTGACGTATGTATATTGAATTGGAATATCATGCGTTCAAGTTTTGAGATGTATTTGCGGCTATTGCCGATTGATAAAAATATTGCAAGCGTATCCTTCGGTGTTGGACGCACAGAAATCAAGCGTGGGAATTCGAAAGGAATTATAGTATATATTATATATATATATATATTATAGTTTTCAAATTTTGGGAGTCATAAATCAACTACGCAGCGACCAATACAATTCCACTTGCTGTTCATACTCGGTTCTTTTTAAGATTTAGTAATGTATTTTTTTTTCAAGAAAGTTTTACTTTATTTAAGTAACTAAGTAAAGTCTGCTGTTTAACAGCTGATAAGTAATAGTGTAAATAATGGTTCTTTTTGAGTTCCATAATTATTATTTTTAATTTCATATAAAAAGTATTTGTTAATAAAAGCCTCTTTATTGTACGAATATATATTTGTGTATATATATGTGGATATATATACAAATGTATATATTTGTTTGTATGTATACATTTATATCCATGTATAATGTATTTAAAGAGAGTGCAACTGCAAAACGAACAAATCCAGAAATATTTTGTTTTAAACTGACGAGTAAAAGAAGTAAAATATATATATATATGCATGTATATATATACATGTATATACTAAACTAAAAACGATATGTTTAAGAATAAATGTCCTAAAGGAAAAAGGGATTTAAGCGTGAAAAAACACTAATAAAAATATAAAAAAAAGCGATATCAAAAAAATTGATAAAAGTAAAGTACTAAATCGGCTAAGATCCGATTAGATTAGTCGAAATGGACATTCGACCAACTCACCGACTTATATTTATGTGAAAAAGTCAGCAAAGTATTTTATAAATTGTGGAAGCATATCAAGTTTTCTATGGGTCTGAAAGTTTTACTGTACATATATACTTTCTAAATTTCTAATATGTATACCTAAACTAAAATTTAAATGAACAATCTAACGTTCACCTAAAGATACGTATACGCTATTAGCTAATAGAAATGCGTCAAAATTTCGTAAAAGATACACAAGCGGACGCACTGAAATCAAGCAAATCAATGCTAGATCTCATGCTTCTTATAAATCAAAAATATATATACTTTCGAAATGGAATATATAATTTCGAATGGATCTTAGCAAATACGCGTTGGGAGATGATAAAGAAGCGAAGGAATTTGAAATTGAATTCTTCATATTCTCCCCCTTCAAGATCCTATTATACGCCCGTTGTTTCATTTTCAGGATTTCAGGATTTGATGATTGATAACGTAAACGGGAATAAGTAAGTAAAATATTAAATAATTGGCTGTAGTAGACAATTTGGTTTAGACGTTCAATCGAAATATGAATTTAGTTTGATTCGTTTTTCTATATAATTTTTAATATTCGTAGATTTACGTTGTTAACATTTTTCTTCTTAAAGAATACATAGCGTTTGTTTATTTTTTATCTACAATCGTCCAAAAATGTAGAGCGGAGTATTATTTCCTTTAAATAACAATGCGCGCAGCATATAAAAATGTTTTATATAATTCAGTTACATTGTAGTTAAATAGCAGAGTTATCATATCCCTGTATTATTTATCAAATGTTATTAAAATACAGTGGTGAGTTTAAATTCCAACTTACGGCAACACTGTTCAGCGAGATGACGACGATTTATAAATTAACGCGACTACAAGAATTTAAGAATATTTAAAGCATCGAGAACTCTTGAAATTCAATGAAAAAAATGTGCACAACTAATGAATTTTCATTTAAAAATAATAGTCAAAGGAGTGCAAAAACTAGAACTATTGAAATATTTAGTATAGGCGTGAGCAAGAAGGAAAAAACAAAGATTTTTCAAGCGTGTGAGAACAAATTGCAAAATTTTAAGTGAAATAATTGCAAGGTGCCAGATGCCTTTTACGTGTGTGTTAAAATGTTGACCTGTCGAACAGGAAGACGTTTCGTTAGTCGAAAATTTAAACCGTTATTTTTATTTAATAATTAGTAGCGGAAGAGAAAGACTGGCTCAATCAGATACAGAAAGGTTCACTTAAATAACAATCAAAGACGCAAACAAAAAATCGATTAGAAATGAGCTTAAAGTGCAAAGAAAAAACAGCTGTAATAGGCAGCTGAGTCCATGGTACATATTATCTATCGTATTTGTTTTGCATCTGTTTTTGATATTTTTTCCTTCTTTTGTCTTTTTGGTCAAGTTTTGTTATTTATGAGTGTGTAAGTAAGGAAAGTGTATTTTAAGTGTGTATTAAGGCAAAATATTTAAATTTTTCTAAGTTTAGATCGCACAGTATTAAATGTAATATTTCTTAAAAAAAAATTCGTTTTTTTCTTATAATTACATTTATATTTTTATTTTATATACAAATCAAAGGATTAAGTAATGACTATCTAAAATGATGAATTTGTGCAATATTTTACAGCAAAGCTAATATATTATTATCCAAATAAGTTTGAAGGTGGTAAGTAATATAGCATTCCTAAATTGAATTTATGAATTGTTTTAATTTTGATGTAAAAACGATTAAAATTGATGTTGTCATGTGAAAATTTTATTTGCCTCTTATAATCAATAAAATGTACACTACAAGATAACGCGACTAGTTCAGCTTTAACATCCCCACTGTAAACTTTAGATCGAATTTTCAAAACTTGTCTAGGTTAGATTTTTCTCATTTCATCGTTGCAAAGGTATGTGAACTGAAATCATTTAATATAAGAAGAGACAGGTGAAAATGAAAATGTAGAAAATGAACGGAAAATTATAAGGATAGAATTTCGATATTTCGGTGTGTTTTTCGCTGCCCCAGAAGCGAAAATTTTTCTTCATTGAGATATTCGTCAAACGAAAATTCAGCTTTATCGTTCAAGAAAATTCGATGCAAAAAATCTCCATCCAGACATTGTTGTTCGAGCATCTAATCAGCGTAATTTTTACGCATTGAAAGGTCGTTCGACTTGCGTTCTTGCGTTAGCTGAATTTTATAAACACGAAGATCCAAATCCAAATGAAAAATACACCACAGTCTACTGTAAGACAAGACCAAATGCTATCCGTGGCGTGTAACGGATAAATTTTGATCTTCTTTGACACTTTCACTAACAAGGACCATTATTTTCGATGGAGCGTGATTTTCGACAAGCTTGATAAATCTGTTACTAATCCAATTTCTTTAAAATTTTTCATAGTTTTACCAGTGCGCGCAGATGGATGATTATGTCGAGCATAATCTGGTCGTAACGCACAAAGTGTACGTACTACAGAAGCAGAATGTTTGTATTTTAAGATATTCAATGCCTGTTAAACCATCCATATTGTAAAATGGCAAACATTACAGTAAATATATGATCCTCTGGATGACAGTTCAGTTTTATATACGTCACAGAAACAAGTTTATCAAATCCGGACCATGAAATGCATAACTCTATGTAATGGAATTTTTCCTTTCTTCATGATTTTTCACTATCTCAGTTCTACCATAGTCCACTGTGCTGTGGATGTTATGGAAAATGTAAAATTTTAAACATAAGCCTAAAAAAGCCAAAGTAGTAGCAAAGTTTCTACGTCCGGGAACTTCAAATGTAGTGTCGAATTTTAGGCTACCATATATCCAGCTAAAAAACGCATAAGCGGTCTCAATTATGAGTGCGGTAGAGCATGTTTTATTTGCAGCATCGTACTTAGCGATCAGTTATACATCTCCCAGGCAGCGGGCATTCTCTTACTCTGTTCTTCGACTTCTCTATGGCCTTCTTCCTGTTATACTCAACCTTCTCGCTTCTCCTTTTCTCTTCCCAATTCTCTCTGATCCATTGAATGATGGGTCACACTTAAAAAGTAAAAAAAAAAAAAACAAAAAAAAAATTAAAAGGCAAAATTGTATTGATTCGAAACATTACGTTAATCAACGATAATATAATTGGCAGAATCTTTTATGCCCGCTAGTGAAAGAACCTCCAATGTTTCTGCCGAATTTGAAAAAAATATCTTCATTTTTGCGGCTAGGGGAATGTTTACCACAGACATTAGATACCTAAGCAGCTAGGCTGATGGACAGACGTACCGTCGGATACGTCTAGGTGAATTCCGAATTTCATACCGATAAAGAACGTATACATTTTATGTGATTCCAATGTTGTTAATGTTACAAACATTTTCACAAGAAAAGTTAAATTTCAATATCCTAGTATGTCGAGTGGACGTGGTTCTGGCCCTTTCCATTCTGGCACAGAGACTACGCGCAGTATTTTTTGAAATTTTTGTAATTCTATCTATCTCTATCAATGGTTTACGAGTAATGAGTAGAAATACAATTTTTTTCTTCGTCGTAATATGGGCGCGGCCTTTGATATGCAATGTTGCCAAATGTGAAGTCGATATCTTCATTTTTGCGGCCAGGAAATGTTTACCACAGACATTACACAGACGGACAGGCGGATATGCTTAAATCAATTCGAAATTTGATGTTGATCAAGAATATATCTACTTTGGTGGGGTCTTCGAAGTTTCCTTTTGGTAGTTGCAAACCAAATGACAAAGTGAAATATAGCGTTCACCTTCGGTGGTGGGTACACAAATGAACGTAGTAGTCCTACTTTTCAGGCATTATTATATTTATTTTATCTAAACTAATATCTTAAATGATTAATAATTTTCAACTAAACTATATGTATTCAAAATTCGTCTTAAGGTCGATGTACCTTTTTTAATTCACTTACATGCCTGCTTGTACATGAAATATGGCATCACCTTGCAGTTCATTTATTCATTTTTTTTATTTTTGCTTTATTTTATTTGATAACAACAATTGCTTAGCTTTTACAAAAAAAAAAAAAAAATTTAATATCAAGTACACAAATTATTTTTTCAAATATATAAAAATATCAAGCACATGCATTTGTGTACGTACGTATATAGACCATCAAGGCTGTATTCCGAGGCCTTTGAAAGCAAAGAGAAAATGTTACAATTTATTAAAAAAAAGAACTTACGTTTAAACATATAGGCGTATACGTAATACCTACAGGGTCAATAACGCGGAAGAGGGCAAAATAGAATATGTGACTATCAGTCTTGTTAAAAAATGTGCGATAGCTTAAGAGCCTTCTTTTTTTTGTTAAAGCTAAAGCAGAGGTCTCCAACTTTTATTCATTAATGTAATTTGAAATAACTTTGGTTTATTTCCCTGCAATGTTGGTCAAGGTTAACCTTAACTACGATAAGTTAGTCGCATTCTAAGTAGCAGAGATGGACTTGCACTAAATTAATTATCAAAATTTTCATCTTAAATTTTTAGATTTTATTAAATCTGTTCGGCTATTGTGAACCTTCTTGCGAAGGACAAACTTGTTTAATTTGGTGACGAGGTGGGTAAAAATCGAAGACGAAACTTAAGCACAGATTATGCAGATTATACAGATGGTATATTTTAAGAACGTAATAATAATAATAAAATTAAATGTAACACCGTAGTTATGGAATTGCGCTTAATTGAGCACCAGTCATGTCAATTGAAAGTGCTTTGATGCGTGTCTAAATGAAAAATTTTAATGATAAATGTAACGAAAGGGGAAATGTTTGTTTTCATAAAGAATAGCAACGTATTCGTGGAAGTGATTGTTTTTCTAAAATGTCGCTTTTAAAATCTGGAACAAGAACAATGAAAAGGTTTTTATTCGGGACTCATTTTAGAATCCGAAATCTCAAACTGATATACATGAAGTTATATATTGATCCTACGCCACTTTTATTGCTTCAATTCTTTAATTACTTTCGTGATAAAATATCTGAATTTATGTTTTGTCTCCTTGTTAAGGCATGTTTTTCACAGGAGCTCTTATAAGAAAAGGAGGCTAAAGACTGGAGTGAGGTTTATTTTTTCTGTCATAGGGCTTACTGTTCCCTTGTTATATTTCCATCATAAAGCATCAAAACTAGACATTGTTGTCATATAAGAACTTACTTTCCGTAAGAGCAATTCTATACAGCGGGAACCAAAAAATGTCGTTAACTTTGATCTGAAATTACTATTATGGACAAATTTTCACCATTAAATATTAACGATTAGAATTTCTTATCATATATATTACTTCCCCTGCACCACCTGTATATTGTGTGGTATATTAATCTGGTGGCAGAAGGATTTATGATGGACTCACCTTGTATTATACCGAAAGATTCAAAACCAATTTTTGAATCGATTTAAGTGCATTTGTCTATCGGTCCGTTTGTTGGCTGTTCATACGATTTTGTGTTCAAAATACAGGTCGCAATTTTTGCAATATTTGCACGAAATTTGCTGCGCTTATATTTTTACCTCAAAGACTGACGCTACTAAAAATGAATTTGATTTAACCATTTCCCATGTAATGTCCCAGTTGAAAAGTTTTTTTTGAAAAAAAAAATTGGGAAATTTTAATATTTCTAGACAAAAATCGGTGTAAATTAACATTTTGCCTCACAAATAAAATGTGAAAAATTTGGGTTGAATGGGACAATTTGCAGAACGAACTGCTATATAATTATTCTTATAAAAAATATCCTATCACATGATAAAATTTTATTATGCAAGTGAACCTATAAAAGTAATTTTACAATTTGACAAAAATTAAGTATGAAAAATTTCGACCACGTAGATCTATTTTTTGTATCTCATCACGTATAAGGATTCTCATCAAAAGTAAGGCCTCACATGTTATAAAGGTATAATTCTTAAAATATATGTGATGAAAATTGGTTGCTAATAGTCGTTAGACAAAAAAATTAAGTATGCCAAATTTGGACTACGTAGGTCTATTTTTTGCCCTTCATCACATCACATATAAAAATTCTTATCGAAAATGAGGCTGTGTATGACAGAGGAGTTTAATTTTTAATATATCCATTTAGTCCATAATAGTAATTTGACATAGAAATGAACGGCACCAAATTTGAACTACACAGGTCCATAGCTTGCCCTTCATCACATCACGTATAAGAATTCTCACCGAAAGTGAGGCTATAATCGATAAAATAATCTAATTTTTAATATAACTGTATATCGCATAGTAGTAATTTCAAACAGAGATGAGCGTTACTAAATTTGGACTAATAGGTCCATTGTTTGATTCCCATCATATATAAGGCTTGTTATATGGTAACAAAGTCTAACTTTTAGCGCCTTATTATGGAAGTAGTTGAACAGTAATTCGGAACATGCCAACTTGCGCTTCTGCATGTATAAGCACTCGTATGAAAAGTATATCTTTTCATGTAATAAAACTGTAAGTTTTGATTTTGTTTGATTATCAAAAAATTTTATAAGTTAAAGCGATGTAGAAAAATTTTTCTAAGTCATGGACGTTGAAAAATGTTCATGACTTAGAACTTCCGCGATTCCAAAGCCAGCCATCAGTTAGCAATCGTTTTTTTAAGATTATTTCATGTGTATCCGCTCGTTTTCTGGAGTTTCGCAGTTTCATTTTACCACACCAAATGTTAAAAATCAGTTAGGCGCTATGGACATTGGACACTGAAGTCAAAATTAATAGTCTACGCCGTGATTTATTTTTATTTGTTTACTCTCTATTTAGGCGCTGAAAACTCTCGACATGTGTTATACATCTTGATATGCCGGAGGAATAGCATAATTAAAGTGGAATATTGGATTATAATTCCGTTCATGATTTGAGGGCAACATATGTTGCTGTAGCATAGAACTGTTCGGCAATTCAGAGAGTTTTTTGGGCATCGCCTGTGCTAAGAAACCATTGCAAAGGATATTAAGAAGTATTAAGGTTTCCTTTCTTTCACCAGACCCTCTTAAAGCAAGCGGCACATCAGAATTCTAAATGGCTTTAGCTGCTAACCCTCTGAAAACGTGAGCAATATCAGATTTATTACGTGACACTCAGACAACATGTAACATTTCATGTTATCGATAGTGTCACACATCTTAATAACCCACCATCGAAGTAGGAAAAAGGCAAAAAAAGGAAAAAAGAAGCTTCAGAGAGATCCTACAAAATACATATATTTTCGTCATCAGCATCAATTTCTGAATGCAAGCAGTCATGTCTGTGGTAAAAGGACTCCCGGTCTAAACTAAATGACAGAAGCATATATGTCGGTATTCGAATCGGTCGAGGGAATTGATTGGATTGTATCATTTAACCTACGCATGTAATGAGGTATGTTAGATTTGTCAAAAGTTGGCAAAGTTTGGAAATGTGCGTTCAGCGCAACTATATATCTTCTTTACGAACATTGACCAAGAACATGAGATTATTACGATATATTTTTTTTTAAATATATTTTCGGTGAAGCGACAAAGTTCATATACCTTGTGGTGGTGCGTATAAAAATAAAAAAAACAAATAATTTTGTTATTTTTTTAATGAAAGAGTAGAGAGTCTGGTTTTTCAAGAGTCATCGTACTTTTGTATACATACTTGTGCTGCTTAGTAAATAAACTGTCTAAACCAAGAAAGGAAACAAATTAAGAAAACAACAATAACAAGAAAAAAGGTTTCTTTTACTGTTTATTAAACGACTAAAGAATACAAAGTACCGAATATATGCACGCAAGTACGTGCACAAGTTCATACACCACAGAAAGACACATGAATATACAAAATGTATACACATTTGAAAATAATTTCTTTGTGTCTCTGCCTATCAAAGAAAAAAAAAAGGAAAATAGAAAAAATAAAATTGAAAAAGAGGGCTCAGTCAAGCATTTCGTTGTTTAGGTTTTCGGAATGAGATGATAGAGCCGGTCAGGACTTTTCTTCGTTTCCTTTCTCTCTAAAGTTGCAAACAAGAGCCACAAAAAAGAAATTGAACAAAAAGAAGAGAAAAACTAAATTAAATTAAAGTAAAAGAAGAGAAAAGAAAACTAGAAAAAAATTTACGATTCCTTAAATTACTTTCGCTTTCATTTGAATGCATTAAAAATTTTGAAGAAATGCACTTTACACAACGCGAAGATGTTGTTGTAATTTGATAAATTATAGGTTTCTGAAGAGAATTTAACGTTACGTGGGCTAAGTGATTACTTACATGTACATTATATTTTTCACGAAATTAAACTATTTATAAAGCTATCCAAAAAAATTTGTTGCATCATATTGCAAAAAAAAAAAAAACATAAACAATAAATTAATGTTTACAGAAGCTTCGTTAAAATGTATTTTAATTTTAATTTTGATAAACAAAAAAAATTATGTAAAATAAAATAATTTTATAGGGAAAAGAATTGCAATATTTTCTTCGTTTCTTTCGATTCTTTCAGTTCTTTATTGTGATATGTGAAGTTTGCCATATAGTTTGCACAGTATAGACGGTCTTTTGAACTTAATAAAGTCAAGTAAAGTAATTTCATTATTCCTTATAGAATAGTGAGGCTGGCTTTGTCTTTGTTGTATCGCTTTCTTTATTACCGTTTTTTTTTTAAATAAAAGCGTAATAATTCAATTTCTTATAATTAAACAAATATTTTTTGCAGTTATTCGTTCGCCTCTTGGCAGTCGTTGAAATATAAAAGAAAGAATTACGCGATATTGTCACGGCATCACATGCCGGCCTGAAGCAGAACGTAATAGCTGCCTTTCAACGGCAACTTTGTTAATAAGAGATGATATGAAAGGTATCATTAATTTATAACAAATGTTACTCAGTTCATTTATAATGGTTGTTAGTTAACAATGAACAAAAAGGATTATTAGTTTACAACAAAATCTCTTCCGAGTAACAAGATTTTAATATTTAATTATATTATTTTCAGCTATGTACTATTTTCGATTTGCCTCAGGCAAATAATTTAAAAAGTTTAAACATATTTGGCAGCCAAAGCAGTTTCCTAAGGAAAGTATCTAATAACTTAAACATGAGTTTTTTAGTTAAAATTAAATTTTCCTTTTATACCCACCACCGAAGAGTAGTAGAAGGAGTAGAAGGAGAGTATGTTTCATCCTGTCATTTGGTTCGTAACTGCCAAAAGGACATTTCGGAGACCCCACAAAGTAAATATATTTTTGATCAGCATCAAATTTGGAATCGATTTAAGCATGTCCGTCTGTCCATCTGTGTAATGTCTGCGGTAAACATTCTCCTGGGCGTAAAAATGAAGATAGCGGCTTCAAATTTGGTAGAAACATTGGAATTTCTTTTATTGCCACGTCCACCTATTACAAATTAGTTTTCCCCCTTTTTTAAGAAAAGGTTGGTGGGTATAAAAGATTCGGCACAAGCCGAACATAACTTTCTTAATTGTTTTAATATAATATTCTATTCGAGTCCAATTCGAGTCTAACGATTTGCAAACTATTTTAAACCGTTCGAATACTACGATTTATCGAGCAATTCAAAAAGTAGCAATCTAGGGATCAAAGGTAATTAGGAGACAAATTTTTGACGTTTCCGAATAGATTCGTTTAGAGCTGAACCTAGAGAAAACGAACGTTGGAAAAGAAAGTCATGCATTTTAGTATGTGTCGATGAATGAAGCTATGCATCGTGTTGAGCTATGCTATGCTATGCATCGTGTTGAGAAAGTAATTTTTTTTTCTTCAAATGCCTTTTTTCTGATTTTGCTATTCAGCCGATCAAATAAGACTATCACGACAGTGGATAGAGATTGTACTATAATCTTTCCTACCAATGTTTTCAGCATTGCTCGCTTTTGTGAATTTTAATCTACCACTAAACGCTCTTTCGACTTTTCAGATGATTTTGAGGTGTGAGAAGCGAATTCATTTCTCATTCTAAGTTCTGTAACGTTGAAGAAACTCGAACGAATTGGACTTCTTCATTGAAGTAATTACACGAATACACGAATAATGGAAATCATTTGAATCAAACGCTAGTCAATTGTTTACCATGTTCATATCACATTACTCTACGTACACGGGTAGAGAATGTAAAAATTGAGAAAACAACATTCGGCATTTTTGTTAACCTAATCGAAGTAATCAGTCAAACTTATCCAAATGAATTGCAAAGCATTTCTTACCTAAATGCAGAATTATTTTTACATTTACGTCTTTCAGATAACTATAGGAAATATTCATACTAAGTTTCTGACTTAACACAAATGTTTCTATGCATGAATGTTTGAATTTTTTGCTTATTGTGGATGTCGTTGTAAACGATTGCGTCTAACATCTGCTCATGGACCGTCAACTAAGCATGTCTGAGACCAATTTCTCTTTTCTATATCAATTTATTGAATTGTGTGAACATTCTGAATGAGGACGTCGGACAGGCAGCTAAATCGATACTCAACCTTACGTTCAACGAGTGGGATTTTTATGCGTAAATCTGGCACGTTGCAAACGGATGGATAGATGTACTACACCTTCATCTTTTTATGAGAGATACAAAAAAAAAAGATAAAATTAAAATTTGCAGATCAATGCACACCCACGCACATACAATTCATTCATATAAACTTTTGCGTTTGTCGGTAATTTTCGACATATATGCAAATCTAATTTTATGTTATTTAAAATTTTTGTAGAATATTTTGCATCCGTTTTATTTGAATAACAAATTTTTAGTAAACTTTATAAAAACAAAAAGAGCTTAACTTTGCATATGTATTGCAAACACATACTTACATATTTATATATATTTTAAATAATATTATATATACATACATTCGTCTCACTATATAGGTATACACTCAACAAAGAATGTATGGTGCACTAAAAAGAAAAAAAAACAATCGAAAAACAAACAAAACCGTGAAGTACAACACATATCTGAACTGAATAATGAACTTGAGTACAATGAACTGCACGATAAGCGAGAGTAAAATACATGTAGACGGACAGACATGCAGACAAATGGACAAACCAGCCAACCGACCAACATGAAGTAAATTCTCTCATCTAACCCCCTCAGAGTAAAATAAGCTGGAAACACACATGCACACACACACACTGAACTACTAAAGTCTCAACTTTAAGATGAACAACTCACACAATATACGTGCTCCGCTTTCGTTGACTGGTATTGATGATAGATGCGTAAATTGTAATCGCATTTGTATGTAAAAATATGTGAAATCCTATGTGCACATAATGAAACAAATCTTTAAATATATGAACATATAAACATATATAAATATATATAGGATCAGAGAAAATTTTAATACGGTTGATTTAATATAAATCAGAGTGAGGTAGTGCCGCAAATTTCCTTTAACATCTATTAATTGGGCATATATAACGTATCAGATAAGAAATTTCTACTGCATTTTTTTGAATCTTCATGACAGAAAACATGTCTTTTCATTACAAAAAACTATATTAATCTATACATAGGAAATCCGTTCTTTCATTCAAGAGCAGTGATTAGTTTATGTGCTAGAGGTCTCAGAGTAGAACATTCACTGAGCAGCTAAAGTTTCGGCAGGCGTTAATCATAACTGGCGGTCTTCCGTGAATCTTTAAGGCGAGTATGGTATCTATACAGCCAGTTACACATGAATAGCACACACTTCTCTTTTCAGGAAAAGAGGAAAAGGTTTAAAAAAAATACAAAAAATTTGCCGCCATACTTCTGGTAAAACCCTAATAGCATCACTGTACAACATCTGACATTTCTGGGCAAAAAATTGAATCTGAAGTGTTGGTCGAAGTGACGTTATAAAGTGTGACGAACTTGCTTCCTTCGCTGAAAACTATAGCTCAAGCTTTATGTTTATAATAGTGCCTTTCAAAGCAAATCAAGAATTCCAAATCTGCTACCAAGTTTTTACCGATTTTTCTATTAAAAGAACATTTGACAAAGTGTTCCTCTTCTACTATCTTCACGCTGATCTGAACAAGTGGTAATTAGAAAGCGTTATGTCTGGTAAGCTGGGTACGGCAGAACTTCCCATTCGAACTGCAACAATGTATCTTTGACCACTTTTGCAAAATCTGGCCGAAATGATAATTTCAGTCAATTCGTGTGGTAGCCATTACCCACCCTTTGCGACCTTTCTCATCGCATATAAACGTCTAGAAACAGTTAACTCATTAATTTCTAAGCTGGTCGGATGCTCTCTGAGAGTTTGGTATCTTCCATTGCCTCATCACTTTTACCTATAGATGTTGCTGATAAAAACATATTCAGCATTCATAAGCACCTAATAATAACGCTTCGTAGGAAAGTCAAGACCAAGCCAAAAGTTAGCAAATCGTCTAACAAATGCTCTCATTCAGGTCAACACAGTCGTTCGGGGAAACCTTAAAAATGCTTCCAATATGCGAAAAATCATTACAGGTCAATTTTTTAATTTCACGATGTTCGCTTTTATATGGCAAACCTCATCCAAGAAATGGCAACAACAATGAACTAAAGTGCGCTACGATTCCTGCTCTATGTTCATTAAACACTTCTGCTCCCAATTAAAAGTTGCAGTGGTTGAATTAGTATCCGAACGGTGCCTCTATTCATCCATTCGATTATGACGATAACTAGAAAATGCAAATAATCGTAGAGCAAAGCTCCCTTCGGTCCTTTCGACATGGAAACCATATTATATTAAGAAGATGGAAAGAATGTATAGTTTCAGTAAAATATTTCTTACCACCCTCCTGAAAACAGGGCTGTTTTATTACAAAACTTTTCAGAAAAACATTAGAACTTATTTTTACATTTAATCTCTCGACAAATTCTGCTTGATAATGTGTTTATAGAAGGAACACAACAAACTCATATAAAAAGTTCAACACGCTACAAGAATGGGTGCATGTAAAGCACAAGCTTTCAAGAATTATTCTACTGACCCTTAAATTCGTAAAATTGCATATTATTTGAAACAAATTGAATAGGAATCGTAAACCATATCTACGTGCTGGGAGTTTACTATAGTCAACCAACTCTTCGAGAGCTCTCAACATCTTTCTTCAAGATCATCAGCGAGAAAGTGGTCAGAACCAATCTAAATATATTTATATAGAACAACGCGAAAAATGCAAGCAATTTATAGAAGTGCGCAAATGCTTATGGCATTAACTGAAAGAATAATCAAAGAAGAAGTGCACTGAGGAAATGGCAAGAAAAGAAGAAAGTCGTTGTATGTCGAGGTATTTTTAGAATTCAAAGCACGAAAAATGGATATCAGTAAGAAAACAATGTTTTGTGTTTGACGGGATCATTGGGGACGGGTGCGTGTAACGAGTTACTAAAAGTGGGCAAAACAACACTTTGTGTGAATTGACTGAAAAATTTCATTACAACAATGAAATTCTTCAATTACTTAAACCTCTTGACCATATTGCATAACAAAATCAATTAGTTCCCTGTAGTCTACATTGCATTCTTTCCTGCTGAAACGATCTAAACTTAAAATCATCCAACAAGAACCAAAAAAGAAAATCAAATCCCTTAACAGCTTGTTGTCCCATAAGAAACGAAAATTTCGTGCTTGTAAAACCTTCGATACTACGTTATGTGTATATTTTGTAATCGTATATAAATACTCTGCATAAAAATAATTCATACTACTTCTTATATATCCATTATTATTATTATTGTTATATTCTAGACTAATGAAATTAATTCTTAGACTAGAGATGAGAGCACTAGCAGTTCAGAATATCAGCTGTTGGTGTTTTTTCATTTTTATAAAAAAATTCTAGCGCAATGAGATTTAAATCCACGTGCACTGACTTGTTAGAGGCGCTTCTTAATAGTTCAGCCAAGGTTGCGATTTTCTTATATATCTCATATGCATGTATCGGTCGATAATTCCCAGTACTAAATACAAAATAAAACTTTTTTTTTGTTACAAAATTCAACTTTAATCGTCAATGTACTCTTCTTTAAGTCTAATGCTTCTCTAGCATTTCGTTGTCTTTTATAAAACGTTTGCTTAGCTAACGTTTGTTTGCTTTGCTCTCAAAATATATTTCAGTTTCAGCGTAATAATATCACGATTTTTTTTCTTCTTGAGTGTTTTAAGTCACTAAGGTCCAATTGTAGAGAAGTTAGCGTATGGGAAGCGCGATTCATGGAAGTTAGCCAGCACTTCGAATTACTATCACTCTAACATCTTTATCTCACGCTTAGAAAACAGTATTCTGATGTCTACACTTTCACGCAAAATAGTGAATGAATACATTCTGAAAGTAGGAAAAGAGAATAGGTTCATTAAAACTTTTGAAACTGGTCAAAAAAGTTATCGAAATCAGGTGAAATTTTGGCAATAGGTGCAATTTGAGGCTTGAAGCTTTCTAGAAATATTTGTTAGAGACGATATTTATATGTCAGTCTTGTGACTTGTTGACCGACTTGTTATTGTGTTGTATTAGGAGAAAAAGTATTTCTCGATAGGTTTTCCAATAGCTAGTTTTAGCGGTGGCATGATAATGAAAATGAATACAGAAGATATCGTTCAGTAAGCTTTGGAATATAGCCTAATCGAAATATTAGTCGATTTGCATCCTCTTTGCAAAGTTATTTTTGATTGAAAATGTTTTGGAAAACTTTACTTTTGCTGCTTAATTCGAATGATGATTCTTCTAAATTCTCATGGACAATGAACAATGGTTGCGCTATGATATCGAAAGGACAAATAAATTTACAAATCGGTCATTATCTCGTCGACTGGAGTTTCCATTTTTATAACGCGCGCTCCATATCCACAAAGTATGTCTCTACTTGCATAGCTTCAAAACGACAATGCGTCTTTCCATTACGAAAAAAAGGAAGCGAAGATAGTAACCAGCTATGGACAGTATTTTAATTAAACTGCTCATTAATTTTTTTCTGAAATAAATGGATTTTGGCCGCTATTCTCTATACTTACGTTACGCTTTTTATTTCGTAGTGCAACGGTAATGTAAGATTTGCAAACTGTCTATTGTGCAGGAAACCACGGGTCGGTCAAATTTCTTCTCCTTACTTTTCAGTTGTATAAGACGCGATTGACTTTTTAAATGCTTTCAGTGCAGACAATACGACTTCTGACGAAATAATATCAATACGTAGGTCAGAAGGTGCGAGACAATTGTAAATAATTGCAAAAAAAAAGATGGAGAATAATAATTAATTTTTTATATAACACTTAATAAAGAATATATTATAATATTAAAAAACTATATATTATCTGTATTAATATATGAATAATTAATTTTTTATTATAATTTTTGCGATATTAAAGAAATAAAAATTCAAAATATTGCGAATATGGAAAGAAATTCAATTCAATTTGTTCTATCGTTTATGTTTCGGTTTATTCCTGTTTCCGTTATCAACTGTTCACATTTCCATGTTGTTCCAAATGTTAATAATATTAATTATACAAAATTGTATATAATTTATTGTATTCGCTATAGGTTTCCGTTAAATGAATGTAAAACTTGAACATAAATAAATGATTTATTTCGTTAAAAAAACATTTTTCTACACATTTTTGTTTAAAGAAAAAAAAAAAATTTTCATATAAAACGAAAAAAGAGGGCGCCCTACAACTCGTATACATGAAGAAATATGGGTCATTTATGACTTTCAAGTAGGTGTTATTTTACGGCGTACTTGTGCTGCACACATGCCATCAATAGTCAGTTATACACTCGTGCATGAAAGTTGTGTGTTATTACTTATTTGCACAATTATTTTAATTTTTCTACATACAACTAAAATTGAACTTTAAACCGTTTTAGTTTAGCATAATATAAGTGAGCTACTTAATCCTAAACAGTTTGTTTGGTTGGTTACATAAAAACTTATGCCCATTTAAACGTACATGTGTTGGGAGTATGGCAATGAACGTTAAATAGATACGTGTCTATGTCATGTTCAGCAAAGCACTTACGTAACTCGTTTACGCATTTAAGATGCCATAAAAATGATTTGACGCAAAATATCTTCAAGTTAAGACGTCGGGTATTACGAGTAACAAAAACTTTTACTTGCAGATTAGAACTTTTTCTTCTTTATTTTTTATTTCCTTGCCAATGATGTATGTAAACGTAATATCTTGAAATCGATTTAACAGGACCCGTCAACGTGACACGCTTTTCTAATTAGCTTCTAATGAACGGATGAGATAATGAATACGAATATTTTTGCGCAGATTTAAGTTGATATTAAACTAAATAAGTTCTGAATTTCTTCTGTAAAGTCAAATATAGGATCGTTGTTATAAAAACAAGAATTCAAAATTTTATAGCCATCTGCCGCCTGAAGTGTATATATGAAGCGTTTAGGACAAAGTTTTGCATTAAATTTCTATAAACTTTGTATAAAAATTCATTTCTACTATTAAGGAAGACACTTTCAAAACTTTTCACTATTTTTCGGACTTTTTATTTAGTTTCTCAGCTAATATGAATGCAGTTGTATGTTACCTTCGCTGATATTTAAATTCGATCGTTTTAGGTTAATTGGGAATTGCCAAGTTTCGGTATTTTCTTCTAAATTTTGTAACTTTTTAAAATTTAAAATTCAATTCGAAATCGTCAGCAGAACAAAGTACTATTTTCATCGCAAATTATGAAATCGCAGAACAACTCTGAAATACATTTTCATACATTTTTTTTACAACCTAGACAGATGTGAAAGAGACCAATCACTTACATAAATTTCACTTAAAAAATTCTCATGAGTTTCTAGCACTCAGCGTATACCGTCTTTTCATTTTGTAGTGAATTTTTCCTATCTCACAATGTCTTGTGCAATCGGTTCTTATCTATCTGAAAGCTCCAGAAGTTTCACTTGTCGAATATCATTGCAATGATGTTTGCATGGTACGAAATATAAAAAACAGCTCGTGTTGGCGAACCATGTATAAATATGTCGGATAAAGTATATTCATAAGGGAGTCTGTTGAGATTTATCGATTTAAAAAAGCAGCAAAGAAGTTGTAATCAGTTTGCGTAGGATTTTTTTATTATCCATCATCAACCCAGATACGCTTACCAAGGATGTATGTACTTGTTTCCTAAAAACCACTAAAAGGGCGAGGTACAATTTATACCAAAAAATCTTTCACAGTCACAAAACAAACTCAAAATGCTTTAGTTTCTATCGAATTCAAGTTAATTTTCTTGGCCTTTCTCCTTCCAATCACCAGCTAAAACAAAAAATATAAAAATTTATATTCGGCAGAAATCGCATTCTTCACATCCTTCTTCTTTAACTTACTAAAAAACATAAAAACGAAAAAAATTAAAATATTAAATTTTCACACTTTATAATGAACCAATGGAGAAATTTTCCCGTTTTTGTACTAGTACCGTATAGTCCACAACGAATACATGCGAAGACAAAAATCTGCAACTGCTATCTGTGGCAGTTCATGAGTAATAAGCAAAAAAAGAAAACATGTGCTTAGTTTAGTTGTTATGTAGGAGTTTCCTTTGAGGTATAGATTTCGCGCGACAGTTGCTGCAGACGTATTTTATCAGTTTGTGATTTTCGTAACAATGCCTTATAGCGTCTTTGAAACTTTCTTTGGCTTGCTGGAAATGTTTTAGCAAAAGAGAACGTACCTATCACCTGTTTTTTTGTTGTATGATAGAAGTTTGAAGTTGGAAACTTTAGAACCTATAACTATGCAAATTGTCAGCTTTTTGCTAATTGCGCACTTTATGGATCGATGTAGCTACTTTCTGAATATGTATTTAGAAGATTCAATAAATTCAGTATTTCATTTTTCATGTTGATATTATTATTAAAAGCACCATTCGTCTTTCAACGATCCGCATCGTTTTGTTAGAAGAATTTTTCAATGTCCAAAACTTCGAAAAATTTTTCAATGTTCAAATAGCTACACATATATAGAAACACACGCAATTTATGTAAATATTCTTAGTAAATAGTGCGGAAAATGTTGATATAAACGGAATTATTTGTTTATAGCTTTGTCTAGATAGAATTCAAAAACAAAAAATATTCACTCTAAGGTGAATCACGAATACACAACATGCGATTTCAAAAATCGCAAATCTCAACCCTATACCGACCTTACAGAACTATATAAATATATATATAAAATTGCAATTCTGTTTAAGTTAATTGACTAACTGATAGCTAATGTGCATTTTCTTTTTCATAAAATATTAAAACAATTTTGTTAACATTTTATTTTGTCAAATTTGAGTAGAAATTAATGACTTTGATGATGCGTATGAATAAATGCAATGCATAAACTGCGCTATTTATTTTGAATAATATCTCGCTAAGTCTTCACAATATTTAATATATAAAATTCGTGGCAAATGAAAAATTTTTATTTACTTTATTATATAACTTTTTTCTTTGTATTTGTAGAGGAAAGCAACCAGGTTATTAAACGCATTTTTCTTTCCTTATTAAATAATATAAATTTCATTTAATAATTACGCCTAATTGTTGTTGTTGTTGTTGTTATTATTATTACATTTTCCGTAAAAATTGCGTGCCCTCTCTCTCTCCTCTTTCTCTCTCTATGTATATATGTATATATATATATCTTGCACACTCTCCCTCTCTTGCTCTTATCTTACTGTCTAAAACCGTATCTATCTTCCCCTCTGCCACCGTTATTATTACTTTTCTAGTTGCATGTTAGTCAGTTTGTCTGGGTTTATTTATCTCCAAGGCAAAACTCTAATGGAACTGTTATGTACAATAACACATATGAACTTACATTCATATGTACTGTGTCAGCAATAGATAGGTAAAAATGTGTGTTTATTGTGATAAACATTTACAGTTGGTTACACAGTTATCAGCTGTAAACATCGACACATGCTTACAAGTGTATGAATATTAAAAACAGCTGATTACATTACTCGTTTTTTTTGTCTTCAATTTTAATTTATCTTTTCTTTTTTTTTTTAAACACTTAAAAAGTTGTTTTATTTTTTAAATAAATTATATATATATATGTATTATATATATATATGTTTAAATAAATTGTATATAATATGTGGGTATGTATATTGTGGGTAGAAGCACCATTTCAGTTGTGTATCAAGAAAGGTTCAAACAATTCGTCTCGGGTTTCATTTCTCGAATCTCATTTCGTTTTCGTTTCTTTGTTTCTTTCTAAGGTTTTCTAACCAATAATACATTTTTATTGCTGATAATGGTTTCTGATTTTATTTATTTACTTTTCTACTTTAATATATTTTTAGCTACTACTACTGCAGCACTACTATGTAAGTCACACAGACAACAGCCATTTATTGTAGACAGTTTGGTGTTTAATAAAAAGTTTTCTTATAAATCTTTTAGAAATTTTGTTTCAAATTTTTTTTTTTCACCAAAATTCACAAAATAAACTTGTTTTGTAAAGATAGATCGATGTTTTACTTTTCCCTTTTGCGTTAATTGACAAACAAGGAGAAAAGAAAAATCATTATATCCAAGTTATATCGAATACTGCTCTTGGAATATGTTAATTTGCTTTTAGCAAACACATGTCAAAATTCAAGAAAGTTCTGTAAAATACATAACTTTATAGTTTGGTGTGTGAGCTATATGCAGAACAGAGCATTCCCACATAATAATACAAGCAAATAGTGTTATATACTCGTACAAGAGCATGCAGAGTGAGGAGGCGAAAAGATTAACATATTAATGATTTCTACGGAATCTTATGTGTTCAAAACGCTTACTTTAGATCCCTGTGATGTGTGGATGTAGTAAATCGAAACAAAATTACAAAAGTTAACATAAATATTAGAGTTTCAGACAAACACAGACTTTTTAACAGAATTGGTTGGAAACTTTTTATGCTTATATTACCTGGTTTTGACGGCCAAGTAAGGACAACTAAATTCAAAATGCAAAAGAAGTTTTAGATGTAATCCACCTAATAAGGCATATCTATGAAAATAATGAATCGAAGGGCGAAAAGATACTAGAATTTTTCCTGTGTTTATAATAGTTAGAGAATTTGACCGTTGCAAAATTTTAATTTAACTTTCGCATATCAGTTTATTCCATTACTTAACCGTCCATTATTGAATGATTGAATTGCTCGAGAATGCAATTTAAAACTTGACATATATGTTTTTAACTGTCAAATTATTGTCAAATTGTTATCAAATTTGAGAAAAGAAGAGTTCTCCATAATCCTCCCAAATATTGATTTAAAAATTTGCACGAGTGTGTTTCGCAAAGATCTGTAAGAAAGATGAAAAAAATTGAAATTGAATTATTTTCAGGCTTCTATTCCAATCATTGCGACATGCATGCGAAGTTATTCAAAATAAGCAACAAGTCGAGTGGGCGTGATCGATTTTTTCCATTTTGGCACAGAGACTACGGGCAATATATTTTGAAATTTTAACAATTCTATCTGCAATGCCTTACGAGTAATGAGCAACGTCGTTCTATGGGCGTGTCCTTCGATCGATTTTCAATACCAACTTAGATGCAAGAATTTTCAATGTTTTTGCTCAATGTGAAGGCGATACCTTCATTTTTGAAGCCAGGAGAATGTTTACCGCAGACAATACACAGACGGACAAACGGGCGTGCTTAAATCGATTCTAAATTCGATGTTTATCAAGGCTTTCTGGGGTCTCCGAATTTTCTTTGTGGTGTATAAAAATCAAATGACAAAATGAAATATACGCTTCACCTTCGGTGGTGGGTATACACAATATAGATTCATAAGAAATCAAAATTCATGTATTCATTGCAGTTATTCCATGCATCGACATTTAGAATTATCTTACCATCAACTATTCAATTTCTTCGGAAATATTTAAAACATATTTCAGGATTTGTTTATTCTGACGCACAATTACGCGAATTTTCCATTAATGAATAATAAAATTAATGTACCTTAACCGCTAGTTTTTGTATTAATTAGTATGAAAAATTCAAAATTAATAGAATTAAAAATACTATTTCTATTTCTATTTAACAGTAATTAGTCTATTATATTTCTTCTTCTAACATAACAAACCTGTATAATCTAATGACTTAAATGGCTTAAAGAGATTTCTGCCAAATGGGACGTTCTATGCTTGCAAAACCGATTCATTGTTACGCTGTATTTTATAAAATATGACATTCTTTACAAAAACAACACATCCATAAAAAATTAAAACAACCGTAAAAAACAACAAATGAAGATATATTCTCTAAGGATTACTAGTAATGTATTTTATGACCCTACCATTTATATATATAGTCAGATTAAATCATAATTGCTTTGCACCGGAAGAATAAAAATAATTTATTCATCACTTCTCTCGGTCATATACATAAATAAAAATGTTCAAAATATTTCCGTTAATAATTTCTGAATTATTTCTGATCATGTAACATAGGCTTAATGCTTAATAAATCAGCAAACATGCTTCAATTTACCTTAGGTGACAAATTTCCATAATACCTCTCAAGGTCAACATAGCTTTGCTATCCATTGTATGTATACATATTTTTTTCAATTTCATAATGTACTTAAAATTTACGTTGTACGTAATTACTTCCTTTGTTTTCAACAAGTACACTACGTGATAAAAAAAAGACACAAATTCATCATCATTCGTATACATTTTCTTTATATTAAACCTTTGCATTTACCTATTTAAGTTCATGCACGCTTATGTATGTAGCTATATATTGATCATTTGTATTTAATATATATTTTTAATGTGGTGGTAGTGTTGATGGCATCACACAACTGATTAAAACAGCTGACTGAGTGTATAAAAAAGAACTGGCGTGTGTTTCTTACATATGTGCTATAATAATAAATGCACAGAAAACCTAATATTTTTTTTTCATGTTTTTGAATTTTTGTTTATTTATTATTATTTTTTCAATCTCTCAGCATAAAATTCTCTTTTATTTGCTCTCTATTTCTCTGGTATACTTACTTTTACAAAGCAAGAACGACAGTCACCTTCATCTGTGGGTGTATATATACTGATAAATATATATATTTATCATAAATCTACCTATACGTGTGCACCTTTGTGTTTGCTTGCTTTTATATTACATACAGATATTCTCTTTACTCATACAGTTCACCCATACGTTATTTGTAACTATTGGTGAGGAATAACTGGTACACATAAACATACACAAATAAAGACTACAACCCAGAAAGCAATAACAAATAAAAACCTTGAAACATTTTCTCATATAGTTAGTAGGAGAAAGAGTAACTGCGAAGAGAAATTCTGAGAGTCTGTCTATTATTTAAACTTACTTATCCTATAAAAGGCAATAACTAGGGGGACTTTTTTTTTATTATAAAGCTGTAAGTATATGATCGTTATACTCGTTAGCAGTATATTAACTTTATCACTTCGTATGTAATGACTAAGTATAAATATCTGTAATGGTGGTGAGTGCCTAGCTATCTTTAGCTGTTGGTTTAGTTGGCGTTAATAGTTTTTACTAATTATAGATACATACATAAACGAGACAAAAAAGTTTGAGTAACATAAATTACGAAGTTTGTATTATACAATCGAAAAGTGGAGTATTCTGAATTAGTCATTCTATTTGTAACACTCAAAAATATAAATGGACCTGAAGATGATCAGAGTGGTCTTTTTCCAACGCCTGCGTTTTTGATTTTTAAAGAGATGCTTAAAATAGAATACTTATGTAAGATGCTTGGCTGAATAATAAAAAGGGGGAAAGGTACCACAGATCAAGAAATGGTAATAAGCTTCACTGCTGTTTTGGATAGCCTTCCTAGATATTTGTTGTATAATTTATATATTACTTATATTTTCATAATTCTAGGTAAATAGGGTCTATTTTCAAAGTTTATATGAAGTAATCACTTAAAGTAGTATATGTCAGGTTTAATCATATGTCTTAACTTATGCAAATATGTGTACTCCACATACGGCGCACGGATAGAAAGGCGTAACACTTATCGATCGGGCATATAGTCTCCTTCTGTTAACCCATATCTTACTAGCCCTCAGCGTGATTATATACTTATAGAGAATATGCAATGAGTGACCAGTCGCATTCAAAAAAAAAAAAAATAAATTTAAAAAAAACGGAATTGACGGGCACATGTGATGCATTCCTAGCTACTATATGTAATAGAATCGATTTAGTTATCTGCCCTTTTATTAAAATCTTTGTTGCTCCATTAAAACCTAATTATGATTATTTATTGAAGTCTTTCCCCGCTTCAATACAATTTTCAATGCTACAATGAAACCACCAGAAAAGTTGTAATATTTGTTGATTTTTGTTTTTAAATGCATTGTATGTGTAAATAAAAATTCAATGGTTTAAATAGAAAGTTTATTCAAAATCCATTAACGTTAGTGTTGTAAGAATGCTTTGAAATTTTTGTTCCTCAGCATCTTCGTAACCGTCAATAAATATACGCACATATCTCTTGTTATTATATAATAAAAATCAAATACGTGCGTGCAGCGGCTTAAGATTGTCTGTCAATTTAAGATATTTTTATAAGTCTAGAAAAGAAAAGATATTAACCAAGTTTCGACTGATAAACATTAACATAAATGATGAATATATTTATAAATAATTTGCTCGATATCATAGTATTTATTATTATTATTATTATTATTATTATTATTATTATTGTTATTGGTACAATTTATTTGAACAATACGAATAAACTTTTGGGCTAAATTAGGATAAGCATTAGTAACAAAGACTATCGGCTCAGTAAATATTTGGAAAATGTATTAAATTGCAGTTTTTGTTTTTTATGACTAACGTTTTTTCTAAATTGAAAGCTATATAATTATAAAAAATGATTAGTGCCTTTTAAAAATACATTTATGCAAAATTTTCTGACCAAATTGTATGAATCTTAATATTAAGCAACAAAGATTTCCTTAAAAAAATTCCTAAAACTTTTCCTTCTATTATTATCTGTACTATAATTAATTGTAGTATTTCTAATTAGTCGTTATTACCATTAGTTCAAAAAACCTGTTATCTCATTCAGATGACGTTTAGTTTTTTCATATGTTTTTCCTCTTACCTTTATTCATATCTTCTTATGTCAGCTGAGTTTTGTTTTAATATATATGTATGTACACATCTATAGATACATGAAAGTATATTTGTGTGCGTAATTGTTTAGCTTTCCTACAAATATGTATTTGCTCAGTTATATATACTAAGAATTCTATGATAACAGTATTTTAATGTGAGTATGTGCACAGTTGCTTTGTTTCGATGTATCAGCATTTTCAATGATGCAAAAAACATATGATTACTTGTGCGCATGAAATTGAGAGTAGAAACTATAAGCAAAATGAAAATGAGAAGGGGGAGAAAACAAAGAACTAGAGAGAGAGAGAGTAATTTGTAGTGGCTTAGTAAAGTGTAGCAACATGTTGTTTAATGAGAATTATTTACATAGGCCTCTCGATAGATACAAAAAGAGAGAGATAATATATAAATATTTAAACAAGTAGTATGAAAAATTAATTAAAAATGGTTCGCCTTGAGACGAATTTCGAAAACCAATCACATGAAACGAGTCTTTGATTCAATAGGGCGGTCAATAGGGGCCAAACTGATGACCCATGACATTTTGGGCCGATTATTACATATCTTCTTCACATAAATTTTACCACATTTTTTTGTTTTTTTTTATAAATTGAACTGGAAGCTTCTATCTAAAGTATTTCTCTTCTCAAACATAACAGTTTATATCTTAAATGTTGCGACTTTTATTTTCTACTTTGAACAACTTCGCCATTTCGCCGGCTGAAAGCCTCCAAGGCAGACAGTTCCTGCCTATTTCTCCATCACTCCAAATTCTCCATTAGCCATTAGTTGATTCTACTTACAATTTGGTTTGCCTGGGTCCATTGTTTCATATTATGTCGGCTCTCTCAGCGTTTTAGATGAATTTGGCTAATTTTCATAGTGAAATCATAATACCCTCTAAAGCTCTGGCTTTTTCCTTCTTCTTCTCCTTCTTTTTGTTCCACTTATTATCATTAACTAGGGTTTACAATAAGTTCTATTTCGCAGACGTATGTTCACTTTCTTAAGCTTGTTCGATTTGTTACTTCCTTGTACTTTTGTTTTTTAAAGCCTTTTTAACTACTGAAAGCAAACGAGAGAGAAGTGAGCTGTATTATAAAAAATAGGGTTTTCTCGAAACAATGGAAAAAATTAAACGTACTTAACTATAGAAACAGAAGGTACGAACACCAAACAAAGAACGCTAAAGAAAGGAAGGAAGAAAGAATAAACTGCAACCCTTGAGCGTAGTTTCTTTTCCCCGGAAAATGCTTACTCTGATGCAAAATTTTCTTGTGTTACAAAGGAAGCAGCAAATCTAATATAACACAAACAATTTTAAAATAATTAACATGAAAAAAGAAAAAAATATGTACATATATATGTATATATGTATGTATATAACAAATATAGGGAAAACCAAAAACATAAATGAGATTTTCCACTAACTGTTACAACAACATATCAGTTATCGTAAAATGTAGGTATCTATGTGCTCATGTAGAAATTATGTATTTTTTATGTACTTATATATGTACACAAGTGTATACGCAAAGATATATTTATATCTACGAGTTGCATAGTCTCTCATATGTTTTCTGTTTTTTCATGTTTTTATGACAGCTTATTGTTATTGTTATATACAAAATGTAAATATCAGAGGCAATAGCATTCATAGTCGTGTATTCGCTATACATATATATATGTATATACATATACTACGCTTTGTCGTTTCTGTTGTGGTTTTGTTTTCTTTTTCAATTTTTATTAAGTTTTTTTTGTTGTTTTTTTTGAGTTTGTTTCACATGTATATACACGAAGCTAGCGCTACGCTCAGCTGTTTAGAAAGTCATGGCAGTGGCAGTTGCTCACAGTATATATACAGCAGAAGCAAAAATTTTTTTTGAACATTTTTTGTTTATATAAATGTTTATACGTTAGCTGAACACATCCATACTATACTGGTTGTGTGCGCATTATATGTTTGTTTACATGTATATATATATACATATATATATATATATACATCTATACATCTATATTTATATTTATATATATAAATATATATGTATAAATATGCATGTATATATATATATATATATGTATTATACATTGACTGCCTGAGTTAGCACTGGCTGGCTAGTTGATTGTTGGGTCTTTGTTGTTTATAGAGTGTAGTTTCGATTTTCAGTCGAATTGAAACAACGTGAGCGACAACAGCATTAAAACGGAATCAAATGCAAAAAGGTAGAGCAAGCACTTAGAACGCAGCCAACACACGGAGTGTAGTCCAAGTGCAGCTAAACGGACAGACATTGTGTTTGTGTGTACGTAAGAGTGTTTGCATATATCAGACTGTCTATATACTTTGTTATGGTATTGCAATATACGAATACAAAGTTGTATAGAAATACTTAATTTTTTTAATAGTGAAAAAAAATAAAGAAGAGCAATATATACATCAGATTATACATATAAGTATACATTGAGTATATACTCTGTTATGTATGCAGTATAGCATGTGTTTTTGCATAAATTTGTATATATATATATACATTTATATACACATATATATATGTACATATATATCTATATATAATACTTAAAGTATATAAAACAAAATGCTGAGTCGTCGTTCTATACTCTTTACAACAAACAGTACTTATAGGGGGCGTCCAGTAATGTGTATATTCTTCCTATGAACCAAAAAAAAATTCAAATACAATAATCCAAACATCACAGCTACTACTGCTCAGCAGCAGCTCACAGCTTTTTTGTGATACTAGTTTTCTGGGTAGTGCGTGTAAGTGTGCGTGCGTGACTGGCTGTGTTTATGTCGCCCGTTTTCTTTCTTTGTTCAATCCCTAATGTAAAACTTGTTTTCCACAACAACAAAACGTAAAAAAAAGAAGTTTTAATAGGAGAAATTTTGTGTTTCAAAGCCAGCAATTAAAGAAATACATTATAAATCCTTGCAAGAAATTTTATGGGAGAATTTTGAAAAGAATCATTTAAAAGAACTCTAAGACGTCATAAAATTTAATAATTAATCTCGACATGCAGTTTCAATATATAAAGAAGGTACAAACAATATACTTACAAATGGATAAAAAGCAGTAATGCAGTAGAAAACACAGAAGAATTAAACACAAAGAAATTTTTTCCTCGAACGTAATTTTCGACGTAGTTGCTCGTGAAAACATAAAGCAGCAGAATCGCAACATTTGGAACAATTCCAATATCTACGTAGCAACACAGCTCCCAAGTAAAAAAATTAATACAAAAAAAAAAACAAAAACAAAAAATATCTGAAAATTACTCAATCATGTAATTTTCCACAATCTTCGTAAAAGCAAGGTATTTTAATAATTAACCCGAGTTTAGTTTAAATCACACATATCCTATGAGAAAAGTTCAGCTTTACACCATATCCTTAAAAACAATAAATAAATAAATAAATAAGTAAAAAAAAATTTGTTTTTAACATTTCACACACATTAAGAGTTGTTCTTCAATTTATCTCTTACCTCTTATATCGATATTCTTCCTCTCTTTCGCTCTATCTCTCCGTCGTGTGAACGTTAGTTTTTGAAGCTAAATAAAATAAAAACAAAACAAAAAAAAGATCAAATAAAGCTTCAAAAGTAAACAACAACAAGAAATTATATCAACCTCCGTCAACATCTACCAATAGCAACAACAATCACGATAATCATGTAAGTGTTGCTTATATACATTTCTGATTTTATTTTTTTTATTTTCTTATTATTATGGTATCTCCGTTTGTAAAAGTGTTTATTAAGCATATGTGGTTTTGTTTTTGGTTGTTTTTTTAGAAAAAGTTTATTTTTTTAATGGAAAAATTGACACATATTCTCATATGTCGCAGACACACAAAACTTCACAAAACATAAGGAGAATAATTTAGGAAAATTAGTAAAGCAATTAGCGTTAAACGACTTGCAAATGCCCTAAAATAAATTTTATTATTTTCTTATTCATTATGATGGAAAAAATAAATTTAAAAAATTAATTTATCGATAAAGTGACAAGAACTAGTTTTATCAGAAAACTAGGGCGCTTCAATGCGAAGAACGCTAAACACTTGATCTTGATCACTTGTGCACTTACTTCTATTGAATTGTAATCATTTGCGAATAATCAATTATTATAACTTAAATACAAAATGGCGATTCGGAGCATTTCAACACCAAAACCATTGTTTCTTATAATATTTTCTCAACGTGTAATAATAACTTTGTTATTGAAACACGTAGGATTTGAAAAAAATTTGCAATCTAGAAAAAAATGTCCTCGATTTTATTAAAACTTTGGAAAAATTTTTCAAGTGAGGAAATAAAAGAAAATCTTATGCGTTGCACTAGGAAGTGTTGTTCATTATGAGCCTAGGAGTTGAAGTTTGAAATCGATGAATGAGAATTGAAGTACGATCAGTCACTTACAAAAGAATAATTTCGAGAACAGTGCAAATAAAAAGTTTTAATTAATGATTTATCTCCCCAATTCGATTTTTTACTATTATATATAAAAATTTTGACCCTCTTAAAGAACAATATTTTAGATATCATTCCCGAATATATATTTTAAGAGATAATTTAAGAGGAAAAAAAAATTATTAACAAAAGAAATATTTCTTTCATTAGCTTGAATTAATCTCACAATTTACATGAATATCTCTTCTTGAGTACAAGGAAGCTGGCTATATTTCGCTTTCTTTTTTATAGTGGATCTTAGAAATTAATGTTAGTGATGTTTTTGTCGCATTCTACTACATATCGATATTACAAATATTACAAAACATTACAAAAAAGTATTCATTTCAGAATAAAATAAGTCAACAGCGTAGACAATGTCAAGTATCCGTCACTGCTACGTTACTACTTTCTTCCACGTTTATATAAAACATGAACTACGTAGCGAGAAGACAACTTCTTAATTTTGCGATACGGATACAAATCGACTAATATTTCGCTGATTCCATTTTCGCAAATACATAACAGGCTTATTGTATGACGCGATCTGATATCTGTGTATTTCGACCGCTATATATATCGCTACAGCCATGTATTGTAAATCGGATAGAAATAATTTTTACTTCTAATAGAATCCTCAGTACAAATTCAATTCTGTATAGAATTGCTTCTGTTCTACATAACTTATGTAGAATTCATAGATTATATCAAGTTCCTGCTTTACGGATAAACACAATCATGTACCAATAATCAGCATTAATCAAAAAAAGCAGGTGTTGTAATAAAACAAAGAGGGAAGAAAAAAAGGAATTCTATAAAAACTCTTGAAAAACTCTGAAAAACTCTTGAAAAGAGAGAAAATTTTGTGGCCGGGGGAATTTTTACCACACACATTATACAGGTAGACGGACAGACGGACATGCTTAAATCAATGCTAAAGTTGATGCTTATTAAGAATATATACACTTAGTGGGGTCTCCGAAGTTTTCTTCTGGGAGTTACAAACCAAATGACAAAATCAAATATACCCTTCATCTTGGGTGGTGGTTACAAAAAGGTAAATAAATTAATACAGAATTTTGTACCCTACACCTCTCGTAGTACTCATTACATTAAGTTTTTGTCTATCTAATCCCCAAAGGGGCATAAGATAGACACCCCTGGGAAGGTTAAGGAGCTAAAAATGTGAAACGTTAAGAGTCTAAGATGATAAAAATTAGAATAAGAGGTTAGGAGAATATAAGAAAAAAAATGCTAAGGATAAATACAACTTTATATGGTAAAAAGTCGTAATTTTTTTTGTTAGTCCATAAAAGTAGTTTGAGATAAAAATACTTCGCACTAAATTTATTCTACCCAAGTTGATTTTTTGGATGCCACCATGTAAGTATTCTCATGAAAAGTAATTCTTTCTATGGCAACGAAATTTATGACATAAATAAATGACGAAGAAAGTATTTACGCCAAATTTGAATTACGTCAATCCAACTCTTGAAATCGAAATTCACTACATCGAACGCTAACATAGATAATTATCGTTCGTTTTTCTTTTTTTTTTCGTCTAAATGCTTTTCTTAATTAGGCCAGTTTTTTTTTGTTTTATTCCAATTTTCTCTCCATAAGTTTTTTCATATTTTTCATAATTTTCGATAAATTTTCTCCTCTTCGTCTTTTATAGTAAGTAGTACTTGTGCCTTTTGGTTGGTAATTGTTTGTTGTTGTTAGTGAATGTTGTTGTCCAAAAAAACAAAAATTTTGAATCATTCATAAATTCTTAGTAAGCTATAACAAAAGTGTTTCAGTTCAGTCTCGATTCAAATGCAGTTCTATTAGGTGCTTGAAAAAGGTCTGGACATTTTTTTACTTGAAAGAGTCATTTAATGAGAAAAGTTGGTAAAAAAAAATGTTCCCTTCTTTCTAGCAACGTGGCGGTTGTCGGACGAACTCATTGCCTTTTGGGGCTATCCATGAATCGATCCTTTCCCGCAGTTTTTTCACTTTGTGGAAGAAGGTCAAAATTGTCGAATTCAATCCTTACTTACACTGATATTTCCCATTACTTTATCACTTTTACCTGTAGAAGTTGCTGACAGGAACTTTTTCAAGCACCTAATGTATAGAACACAACAACAACGGCTCTACTATAGCACATAATTAGTGCCTTTTCTTAACATCAAACATATACTATCTTTCGGGCCTACTTAGCAGTTTCATCGTTGAAGTTTTCGAAGTACATTTTTTTGAATGTTTATCGTCCTATTATGTATGTGCCTAAGAAATGTCATTTATAGGAAATATTACGTTTCACGTTCAGCATGCTGCTGAATGCTTCACAAACTATGGGAATCCGAAGTACAATCCCGTGTAGGCAAACCAATCAGTTACGTACCACGTATTATGAGCTCCTTCAAACGATCCAAATATTCGTTAGGATGAACGCTACCAACAAAAAAATTCATGCAATTAAGCCCATCGCCAAAAGGCAAACGACTACAATAACGATTGATCGATCACATTATAGCAAAACTTGTTCGTTCAAGGGGCGTAGCACTGGAAAAATCAGCTGTGCTACCCTCACTGCTCTGTGCATTAATTATTCCTTGTTTTGATGCACTTTTTTCGATTGTTTCGATTGATGAATTTCGTCTTCGTTTTTTAAACACAAAATGTGTGTTTTTTCTTGGATGGATAGCCTCAATGGACATGCGTTTATTGCCGCCAATTTTCGGAGAGTCGCCTTTACGGTCAGTTCCTCCACCCATATAGGGCACGCATACATGATGACTGAAGTCACCACCGTGGCTACGACCTTCCTCTTCGCTGTTTTCAGCCCTCCCACGTTTGGCATAATCCTCGCCAGCGCTGACTGGATGCCTGCCGCTTTCTTCACCGCGTAGTCAATATGCTGCTTAAAGTTGAGCCGATGGTCAATTATGACTCCCAGGTATTTAACTGCGGGGGCTGACTGGACTAGATGGTCCCCGATCTTTATCTGGCACCTTTCCGGCTTTTTCCGGCTACTTACAAGTACAGCTTCGGCTTTGTGTTCGGCCAACTCTATGAATGTGTTTTTACGACCATCGTTAAGCAGTGTCACCTCCAACACGGCGAAGGCCTCCAACAAGCTACGCTCCCTTGCGTTGTAGGTCTTACTTCCCCATTCTAGGGCCCGTGCGTTGAAATCGCCCGCTATTACGACTGATAGCCTATTCCGGGCATCTTCTACCAGTTCGTCTAGCATTCGTACGAATTCGGCGTGCGTCCAGCTTGGGGGTGCGTAGCAACTATAATAGACTGTGCCTTTCACCCTCGCCCTCACAAAGCCGTAGTGCTGGCTGTTTGTATCTAGCAGCGCTGTTGCTGGCGCCCATATGGCCGCTTTTTTCGTGGCGTCCGTTACCCATGCGCCGCCACCTGTGCGCCTGTACGGTTCACACACTAGAACCACGTCCACCTTTCGTTCGATGACCGTCTGCCGAAGAAGGTCATGAGCCACTTCTCCATGGTTGAGATTTATCTGTAATAATCTCATTTGCGACCGCTGGCTGCCAACGCGCTTTCGAATAGCGGGCAGCTACCGATTCCCGCGACGTGTTTTGCGTCGATGTTCGGTTTCCTCTTGCAGAACATACAGGAGGGGTCCTTCGCGCAGTTTTTAGCAATGTGGCCTTCTTCGCCACACCTTCGGATCTGTCGTAGGAGCTCTTACATTGCTTCGCTATGTGCCCAAATTCCAGGTACCTGAAGCATTTCAAAGGGGCCTTCTGCTTTCTGACCCTACAGACCACCCAGCCTATCCTGAAGTTTCCACTTGCCAGAATCTTCGCGGCGTCACTCATTTGCAGCCTAATTACGGCAGTTTGCGTTCCGCAATATGCTTTTCTTAGGCTCAGAACGCTTGCTTCGGTGGCACCAAGCTGGTTTTTTAGTGCCTCCCCGATATCTTCTTTCGTGGTAATCTCGTCGATGTCCTTACATACGACGATGCGCTGTTGTTTGACGGATCGCACCGTCGCTTGATCCCCTAGCAGTGAGCTGACAGCGTCCTTCAGTTCGTTCGCCTTGCCGCTTGTTTCACCAAGCTGTAATAGTAGATCCCCTTTCTACGTTCGCCTTATTTTGCTCAATTTTTGTAAGCTGGTTGAGCTTGGGCTCCGTTTTGACTTTGCGGAGCATTTCGGCGTACGACAATTCACCCTTAGCTGCTATGACAATAGCGTCGGGCTTTACTCTCGGAGTTGTTTCTTTCTGCTTTCTTCTATTTTTGGGAGTACTTTCTCCCACTTTGGTTCGCGACCGTTCAGCACTTGCTGGTCCTAGCCCGTGTCGTTTGGCCCGTGGGCTTCTGCGGGGCCGCCTTGGCCGTGCTGGCCACATTACGTCGCTTGGCAAATGGTGTGTTCATATCTCCGAGCTGTCTTCTCTTCGCCGTATTCATTTTGGGTTTTGCCACCAGTGCCTCTTTCATTGTCGCCCCTTTTAGATTAGATGGAGGGGTTGTTTGAGAGGCTTTCTCAGCCTTCTCTCTCTGTTCACGCCTCGCCTGGTCTCTTAATAGTAGGCACTCCTCGTACGCCATTTTGATGCCATCGATGGCATCTCTCATCGCTTGGTGGATGGACCGCCTTTTGCCGTCCTCCAGCATCTCCACCAGTGCCTCTAAGTGCTCTCCCAGCCTTGCAAAAGATGGCGTGTCACACCCGGTGGTCGTAGACCCTCCACGTTGGTTTGTTGGCGCCTGCGCCTGAGCCTAGTCGCCAACCGGCGCTCGTAGCATTCTGCTACTTGCCTTAAATGGGT
>KK351014.1:1565842-1595089 GCA_000671755.1 Glossina brevipalpis
CTCGAAATCATCAATTCCAGACAATGTTCCGGTATACCATAATCAAGACCTTACCGGGCTCGGTCTTGATGCCTATCTATAGGCTTCGTAGAGTTGTCTCCCTCGGTGCCACCCCGTATGAAGAGTGGGGAGCACCTATACAAAGGACGGCGCTTACTCTTCCTGTCACCGAAGATTCGCAGGGTTATGCGGCCTTTTCAGCCGCCCCTCCTCCTCTGCCGCTCTTGGTCGGGGACTGCTTATTGGTTATTCGCAGTTAGCCTACAGATATACCCTTGGATACGTGCAGGCCGATCACAATCCGCCACCCGTGACCCCCACAGTAGCCTGAGCTTAGCCCTGTGTGTGTGTGTGAGTAACAACGCACAACATTTTGAATAAAATATTTAGAAAGAAAAAAATCAAATTTTGAAATTTAAAAAATTAAATTAAAAATGCTTTAAAATTATATCACACACACACGCGCAATTATTGCTTTTACATAAACTTCCCTTACTGCGCTTATTATCCGTTAAGTTTGATGTAATCAATAAATAAAATAAAGACAAATGACGTATATGTATACATTATGTGATATGAATACGTACGTGTGGTTTTGTTTCCCTTTTTTAAATGTTTTAACAAAATTTATTTATAAATCTATAGCCTCAAAACCTAAAACAAAAAAAACATGATAACTGATTCTCTCTCTGTTCTTACGCAGTTTCTCTTTGTTTCTCGCTATGCTATTATGCTATTAGTCGTTTTCTTTTTTCTTGGTAATTTTGTTTACTTATATTTTATATGCGCGTACTTAGGAAGCAAACAGAAAAACTATTCAGTTTGCGGCGAATCTTAGATGATTTTAAACGTCCTGTGTCCATTAAATGAAAAAATTTCTATATTTTTTCTCATGCCCACTATCAAAGAATGGGTGGTATGTTCATTTTGTCTCAGAAGGGAATTTCAGAAACCCCATAGTATCAAATTTAAAATTGATTCCAGCGTGACCGTCTGTCTGTCCATGGTTCGGTTTCAAGTTGGACCAAGACTGTGGAAGTTCTTGCACGCAAGTATGTATTGAAAATGGATCAAATCCGTCGAAGCAAACGCCTACAGTATAACGTAAACTAAGAACATCTCTGCTTTCAAAAGCAACAAAAAAAATTGGACTGTTTTGATCGCTGATAGACTATAGCAGATAGACCCATAAAAATTTCGCGTATCCTTTGTTAGCTTGATTGTAGTACATGTACAAAAATGAAAGAATTGGCCACGCTCACTCAATGTAAAACATCAATTTTTTGTGACAACATTTGTAATATCACGAAGAAGGCTTCAATGACCCAATAAAATGCATTATACGTGATCAGTATCAAATTCGGAATCCATATACGTGCGCCCGTCCCTCCATCTGTTCGTCTATGTGTCAATCTAGTAGCTGCGGTAAGCATTTACATGCTACAAAAATGAATAAATTCGGAAAGGCCCACCCAATATAATAGAGAATTATTAAAGTTTCAGGTTTACGTGAAAACGTTTTTGTCATCAAAAAGGAAGCTTCAAAGACTCAAGAAAATGTATATATCCTTGATCAGTATTAAATTCGGTATCCACATGGGCATTTCCGTCCGTCCGTCCGTCTGTTCATTTATCAGCCTTCGTAGTCGGGTAATGTCTGTGGTAAGCACCCTGGGATTGAAAATGGTCCAAACAGGTCAAAGAATACACCAAGAACCAACTGCTTACAGCTTACTGCTTGCATGTTTCTACGTTATTCCATAAAAAGGGAAAAAATAAACTTCTTTTCTATATCTTGAATGAATCTTCAATCTTTGGTGCATCAGCTTTCATAACTAAAACTCCTAAGAACATATTTATTGAATAAATAATTGTTTATTAAATAAGTGTTAAAATAAATATTTTTATAGTATTTTATAAAACAGTTTGGAAAAAACTATCTATTCATAATAATAAAAAAAAGGGAGCAGAGTTAACCCTAAAATTGTATATCCTCCGTCTCGATTCCGCTAGCGGATTGTTTGTTAATTCTAAGTTTATTAATAAAAAAAATATTTATGTTAATATTATAAACAAAATTATTGCAATTGCTAGCGAATTGCTGTTAGGTTTATATCTATTATTTAGTTTCAATTCCATGTAAAATGAGCAGATTTGCAGAATTGCATTGATTACGAAATTGCTGTTTACACAGCACTGAACGCATTGGCCATAAATGCGAAAATGTAAAAAGCGCCTGAAGCACCATAAAAACAAATAATATTTAACTAAATGAATGTAAATAAGTCCGAAGAAGTTATGCTTAGAATAAATACTACAGAGTTTTCCAATTTATAAGTTTATGTAAAGAAAGTTAAGTGGTCTGTGTTGAGGAACAGAGAGACCGTCAAAAATATGAGTGTGCGAATTTCTCAAATTATATACATCGAAAGTGATGGAAAAAAAAAATTCTTCGAATTTCTATACGAGCAGCCCAGCACATGCAGCTTCTAAGACAAAAGGCGCGCAGATTTTCATCTAACCGGCAGTTAGTCTCTACAATGGGAATACAAGTCTTACGCTACGCACGCACTTCTTTTCTTTTAAAAAAATTCCGTCTATCTTAATATGTAGAGGGCCCAGACCAGAATAGTATGTTACGCTAAGCTTTGACTAATAATTTTTCTCAAACATGCACATATTAGTTTCTACTCACCATTGCGGTTAACATAAGGTCGGGCAAGGCAGGGCTTATACGGTATACAAGTAAATTTTCGTATGTATGCACGAATGACATTATCACAAAAAAAAAAGAAATTTTAAAAAAAATGATAACGTTTGCTTATAATATGCGGCTTCTTTAATGAATGCTTTTGTGAGGAATTTTTCTTCACTGTCATCTATTGAGTGAATTTACGTGTACTGAAGAAAATCCATTGAGGCCTTGTGACAAATACGAGCAGCTTTCCTTCTTAAAAGTGTTCCTTAATGTCCTTATTTATCCATTCATTTTTTGAATGACTTGTCGTCCAGGGAAATATATAAACACGCAGCCTATGTGCCTAATCGGTAAACGTTCCAATCGTTACCAAACGTGTCTTCATAATAACTGCGGCCGTTTACCGCTCTATAAATTGAACCCGAATGTGCCGTCTTAATAGTCACTCTTCTTATCTATGTCATTATAAGTTTAGAAGAAATTTAATGGCTGAGGCAGTCATTTATTCAATTTAATCTAGAAACAGAACAGATTTGTCCGATTCCCGATATGTTCTTCAGCGGTCATGACAAGATAAACGTGGCGACCAGTACATTTTCTAATGCCCCTTCCACAAAAAAGTCATAACTTAATTTCATGCTTTGCCCCTTTAGACTGGATCGATGTATTTCAGAGTTATATATTGAACCTATATCACTTCTATTACTTCAATTCTTCATTTACTTTCATGGTAAATTATCAAAACTTATACTTTGTTTCCATGTTAAGGCACGTTTTGCATGGGAAGCTGTCCAAATTCAGGATATTGATTTTTCGCTCAAAGATCTTATTCTTCAAATATTTCTTCTATAAACTACTAAAAATTACAAACTGTTGCCGTGCAAAGACTTTTTATTAGATCTTAAATGTGGTAGAGTAGACTCCAAAAAATATACCTACCTGGTTCATATTTAAAGCAGTCAATTTTTATGTCAAGTTATTATTACGGGCCAATTTTCATCACCAAATGTTAAAGATAAGACCTTTTTGACATATAGAAGCTAATTTATCATGAAATAGCTTGTATGGGTTGGATTCCTAAAAATAGACCTACGTAGTCCACATTTGATGTAGTTCATTTCTGTGCCAAGTTACTTCTATTTGCTTATTTTCATCACAAAATATTACAAATTAAAACTTTTTCTATTACTTCCATAAGAACGCGAATTCGTTCCAAAAATGTACCCACCCGATCCAAATTTTTCACGTTTTTACGCCTCGCCGGTTCTTGTCGAAAAAGTTTAAAAATTTGCAATTTCTTTCATGTTAAGACTTTTTCAAATGGACGTTATATGGCGAGTGATCGGAAAAATGATCCGATCAAATCCATTTCCAATAGGCTTCGTCCTTGGGCCAAAAATGCCAGTAAGACGAAATTTTGTCAACCCATCTTAAAAATTGCGATCTGCAAGTTGAGCACAAAAACACATGGACAGACAGGCTTAAATCAATTCAGATTAAGGGTCTAAATCGGTCGTTATAATAAAAAAACGGCTCTATCTTAAGCCCTTCCGCGTGTTACATGTATCGCTATACCACAAGTGATTTATTATATAAAAAAATATGCAATTTCTATAAATTTACTGCGAAAAGTTCGGAATGACTTTGTGACTTCCAAAATGAGGCAATTGATTGATACGAATGCCTGTTTGCGGAGAGCAAAATAATAATAATAACATAAATTGTTAAAACTTTTTTTTAAAATAATTTCTTTATAATTTTATGCAAGAATTTCATGTACATAAGGAAGTGATACGTACGAACAATATAGGAAATTAGTAAAAATTAGAATTTAACTTCAGTAAGTGAATATAAGTGAACATATTTCTCATAAGGTTTGATTTAATCAGGGAACTGTGATTTCATTTATTCAGAAACTTCTAAAACCATATGTTTATTAAAAGTGTGTTGTCATAGACAAATTCATAAACCTTAATTATCTTTTCCAACTGCCCTATAAACGAACGAATAATGAATCCAAGTTGAAATTGTAGTCATCGATAATAGTCAACTAGAGTTTAATCTCAGGCCGCACAATTCGCCATAAATAACAATATATTATATACATAACCGTATATACATAGCCGTATATATAAGTTCTCGTTGAGCGTAATCTATCCAACCAGAAATGTCGATTTAATTAACATAACTCAGATTGTTTGTAGTTACGAACAAAAAGACAAATCTATTAAAATCTTTAATTCGGGTTTGTTGCACCCTTCACAATAATTCATGTGAGTGTGTACAATAAGGTTTATTTTGGATTGATTTTACTGATCCGTTATGTATTCAAGATAAAATTCTAAACTTGTCTTTTTTACAAATATATTCGTTTGGCGTACTACTAATTATAACGATCGTAATGGATAAATCAGAAAGTGCCTTTGCCTTAACTTTCCCTCTTATCGGATTAAGACGAGTTATATCAAGGTAGGCATGAATCTTGCTTTTTGGTTTACATTCTTCGATTCCCCGCTTTTATCTCCTAAAAAGATGAACAGATAAATGAAATAAAAAATAAAAATCTAATACAGTTTATTTTTAAGACAAAATATCGAAAATTATATGTTTTTCCCATGTAGCCCCATACCTCTCATAAAATTCAAAATGTCCAATTTTAGCAAAACTACATTGTTTGTCAAAGATGTTATTATTCTTCTATTTTCTTCGTAAAGTACTAGAATTACGATTTTTGCTTTGTATAAGTCTCGACTTCGATGGAAACCTTTATATAAATAATGTGGTGTCAATGAAATAGATGTACATTGTCCACATTCAGTACGGGTAATTATCAAGTCAGATTACTATCATGAACCATGAACTCTCATTATTACTTACGTCACAAATTAGATAATTTTTCTATTTAAAGTCTTACTTTTCGTTGGAATGGATATATGGAAGGGGCGTAAAAAATCGTTTCTCCCGATCAGGTATGCTGAAATACTGCTACTTAGCGATTTATGTTGAGAAATTTTGTAACATATAGATTTTTTCATATAAGGACTTTTTGAAAATAAAGCGTTATATGGTAAGTCAGGACAAAGATGGTTCGATCTAGTCCATTTTCAAAATAGCTCGTCCTAAGGCCGAAACGGGGATGAGATGAAAATCTTAAACAGTCGAATACATTTCTGATCAGCAGCCATCAGTCAAGTTGGAAAGTACATGTCCACAATAGCTAATCGGATTAACCGAAAATATTTTTAAATTTCGTAATATTGTTTATAATCTATCAATTATAGTAAATATAAGAAAAAAGGATTTTAATATCTTATCCACACAACAGGCTAAATGCCTACTTTTCCCAATAAAAGTTGTGAGTTAATAAAAAGTACTCTTGATAGAAAACGGTGCTATATAGAAACACTCAGTCATGTGCCAGATTCGCTTAATCCATTAAATATTTATTCTTTTCTTAATTACCAAAACAATATTTGAGAAATTTTCATATTCGCTTAATCTAACATCCTTCTCAGAGCGAATATAATCGTCTATTTTTTTTGTTTGCATTACTCGGTAATAATTTCTACTTTTCTATTATTTTTCAGAACGCGCGAATCAATTTTTAACAAAAATGCGAATTGAAACATCTTTGGTGTTTTATCCTAAAATGAAAATTTTGAAAAGCGGTAAGTACTGCAAACAAAGATATAAGTCTCCGCCATCCATTATCGAAGGCGATGTTTAAAAGCTACGTAAATGAAGATGCGCCCTTCATCCCCATACGCGCACTCTTTCATCGACTGTTGTTGTGTTTGTACTAAAAACCTAGTTCATCTTACAATATCTTTATACTGACTTATACTTCTTATCTAATTATAAAGAGTTACCATAGCGCTAAAGTCTACAATGATATTTTTTGATAGACAGAAATATTTTAAATTTGCCACTATGCTGCTTAGATTTATTTATAATTAAATTTCAGCTTTCTCATTCAATTCTAGTGTTCATTATTTCATTCTAATGACAGAGAGACTCGCATCGATTCAAACTCAAAAATACCCACTTTTATGTTCATTAGTGTGATGCATATAAAAACAAATTTTCCGCATGAAAATATGCATGCAAATGCAATCCAAGTACAGCAACTATTGTTCGCTGGGTGATGCGCTACTTTTTTCACCTCATTTTAAGATTTAGTGTACACCCGAAAATGTGAACACTTAAGACAGATTATTCGATTGATATTTACTTAACGCACAGCAAGAATCACCACATAGACAAGGCCAAAATAACTTTAAGTTTTTGTCATTGTAACGTCCCATTAATTAACATAAGTCTATTAATGCTATTATGCATGTTACATTATACTGTTTTCATTTCTCTTAAAAATATTAAGACGTGCGCCTGCAAGAAGACCATCAGTTTGCATATACATGCACGCATACATGCATCGATTTTGAGTATACAAGTTTCTCTTTCGCTAATTATATTCTCATACGTAAACTAAAATAAAAAAAGTTTACAATGTTATTGTTTCATGTAAACTGAAATGTTCGTGCATGCTGTTCTAAATTGCATATGCAGGTCAAGACTTTAAATTAAAACAACAGTATATACACAAAAGTTAGCGATGTTGGCAACGAACAGCTGTGCTGATTATATAAATTTAATGAATTATTATTATTTGTTTGCTGGCTCATAAACATTTCTTATAATCGTTTATCGAGATACGTAAAATCATTATAAAATTTAATTAAGTTTTCTTTTTCAAAATTATCCAAATTTGTATGAATTAATCATATATATATAATTAATTTTATGAAACACACTCGCGAGCTTTTAATTGAAAATCAATTAATTTGTACAGATTTCGAAAAAATTTATTTTTAATTTCAAAATCTTAACTTGTTATATATGAATAATTATATATATGATTGATATGATTATATATATGATTTCAATCAGTTGCAAATATTTGAATATTTTAACGTTTTTTCACTTACCCCTTTCTTTAAGAATTGTCATCATTGAAAGTAACAGTTTTTTTTTTATTTACACAACAAGATAAAAACTTCAAACTTTGTTGTACACGCAAATATAAACGAAGAGATTCAAATATTAGTCTCATTCTCTTGAAATATTTCCCTTTCTCAGCAACATGTTTCGAAACTTTAAAACATTGAACTGGTTTTTTGTTGTTTGTTGCCAGAGTTTTTATGCATATAAATCAACTTTAGTACGATGTGTATGTGTGTGCAGTTATGAAATCGGATTTGAAAGTAATGCATGTGCGAATTGAAAAACCTTGTACCAGATAATGTGACGTCACACGCAATATAAGTACTTAGAAGGGGTTTTCGCAAAAAAAGGACTATAGGTGGTCTGATTTCACGTATACATGCACTTATATATGTATATGTAGGACTATGAACTAGATTCTCGTAACCTACTGACCTAAATTTGAATATGTTTGAATTATGACCTTAATGTATATGTATTGCGAGAAAAGCAAATTTTGGTTAATGTTGACTTCTTTTAGCGTGTCTGAAATGATTATTTCATCTGATTTCAAAAATGCAAATATTAAAATTGAATACTTTTTCTTTGCTCTTATTTCTATTTTTAGCGGTTAGCAATTGAGAAAGTTTGATTGACTACACTTATCTAAATTATTGGAAGCAAAATGATACCAACAACTTTGACCAACTCATCATCGACACCAGTTACTGGAGTTGTAAATCCCATCAATACGTTGAATAGTAGTGGTAGTAGTAGTACCAGCAGCAATGCTATCAGCAATGTCGGTGGTTTACCAAATCATGTTTCTGCTTTACTGGGCATAGCTTCTCTAATATTGGAAGGGCGGGGTTTCGTTGAGGATGAATATCCGATACAAACAACGCTTAGAGGTGAGCTGCCACTATTAAGCGGAAATTCAATGGAAACTGGTCGTCAGTCACCGAAGCCTTCTACCTCGCGTGCTGCTTACGGAGATCTGATGTCGGGTGCCAATGAAATGAACGCGTACTTGTTACGCAAAATGAACACTTCACCCGACTCTACTCTTTATATAGATTCATATAGTAGCAGTAGCGGCAGTGCTTCGTCGTCCTTTGATAGTCAACAGAGTCGTTGGTCTCAGAAACTCAGCCAACTAAGACAAGAATCACCTTCCTCTAATGTTCAGATAATTCGTAGCGAACAGAAGGTAACAGTGGAAGGTATTCGCCATGCCAGTGAACCTGAGTACGTGGCCTTGGCCATTAAGACGGAAACTGGTGAAAACGGTGAGCGAGAAGCTGACTTTGAAATCATAAGACGTATTGCTTTAAACCGTATTAATATGTACAATTCACCCAACTCAATCAGTGGTAGTGGTAATAGTAGTAGTGTGGGTGGAGCCAATATCGGTTTTGGCAATGAAAACTTCATGAGCTCTTTGCAATCGTTAGCCACCAATACCTGTTTGCGTGTAGGCAGCCCATTCTTTCAAAGCAGTAGCGGTCCTTCCACGCCTAAGTATTCCTTTCGTGCATTATCTGGCAGCAGCAACAATAGCCCACGTTTCCCCTCTCCCCAATTAGCAGATTTGTCTACCGGTTCGGGCGGTAGTACTGGCAGTGCAGTGCAATCACCGAAGTCTTTACTATGGCTGCGTAATATCTCGTCAGCATCAAATGTAGCAGTGTCAACACCCACTACGGCACGCGCTGCTGTGCCATTGTTATCAACTAGCGTTGCTAGCAAGCTTGACATTTCGAGTGCTACAAGTTCAGTTAATGTTACTAATCGTAGTCAGGCTCCTCAACAAGGTCCTCATTGTGATCAATTCCTCCGAAAAATGGGTCTCATGAAAAATGACAGTTGCGAAACGGAGGAACATTCCTGTGATAAGTCATACGTTAACATAACGGTATGTATAACAATACTACTGTCTATGTGTGTTCATATTCTTTCTATTATAAGTGACTTTATATTGATAGTGTACACGTTGGCGTGCTCATTGTCTTAAAATGGAAGCCATTTTAGCACGCGGCGAAGCTATTTGCATAGAAGTCTATCTTGGTCCGGTGGGTCATAAAATATTATTAGAACAATGGATTATAAACCTAAAAGAAAAGTAAGTTTGCATTGTTTTTTCTTTGTCTAGTAGTACGATAAACTCAACATATATTGTCTTCTTAGACAACCACCGCCCACTATGACGCTGCCTTCATTATGTAGTGCCATACGTAGTCAATTGTACTTCTCACAAGTTAGTGCCTGGTGTGATTTAATAAAAAAATCAGACAAATCTATTAACGAGACAGGCCGCCTTATACTTACAACACCCTTAACTAGCGCTGCTGGCGATTTAGCTACATTAACTGGCAATGCTTCACCGAGTACCGCCTTAACAGCAACAGCAGTTTCAGTTGCAACCACTCTATCATCTTCTCCATTATCGGCGTCAGTAGGGTGCTCGCAAAGGCGTCCTCGATTGAACATACTTTATCGTATTAAGCAATACGATTCCACTGCTTGCTTTAATTCGAAACCGAATGTTCATAATTTTCCAAATGTCAATATTTCGGAGAATTGCTGTGTGTCGGTTTGTTTGAAAAGTCTTCCTCGTTTTGCCGGGGGCATACCACCGAGAGTTGGTAATACTCTCCCAGTGACAACGCAAATTTTATCCGCATCAGGAACAATGGCAACTACCATAACAACGACTACGACAAAAAATCATCTCCCAGCCTTAAACAATTTAACCGTGAACTGTGATAATAATGCAAAACAGTGCTGGCAACAAGAACAGCAGCAATTAAAAGCAGCGACAAAAATGATATCAATGTCAACGAATCAAAAGGAAAGAAAAACTGTGAATTTTGTTACTACAGGCAACGATGGCAATGATGATGACGATGGCAATTGTAGTGATAATAATGTAACGAAAAATTCTTCTGCAAAAATTGTTCAAAGCAATTGCTATGATATCGTAAATGTAGACGACGGTTCCAATTCCTCTTTTAGTACAAATAACGCGAATTTAAGTCATCGCGAAAAACAGTTACTTAAATATCGCAAACGAATGTTTAAACGTGATAAAAAGCAACGCAAACGCGGCGAAAACTACTGCGTTAACAACAATAACGCTTCAACAATTAATCTTAAGGAGCCGTCAAATGAAGACGAATTGCCACAGCTTATGGATGAAGAGGGCGGTGAAGAAGAAGATGGTGATGACGAAGATGATGGTCAGGAGGATAGAAGTTGTCATAAGGATTTAATTAAAAAGTTTTATACGCCATCATTATCGACAATAGAGATAAGACAAACGAAAGAGCGGAACAGCATTCCCACTAATGAATCATTACATCAAGTCAAAATGATCTCGACCGGCACTCAAACTTCTCAAACTCTGAATTGTTGCAGTTTCTGTGGTGGCAAAAGGACTTTGGTCTGTCTGAAATGTAATTATATTACTAATAAGAATAGCAGAAATAATCTTAGTACCAGCAGCGGAGCTAGTGTCCAGCAACGAAGAAGAAGCAATAAAAGTAATTTTTGTTCTCCGAAAGATTCTAGCGATTTGGAAATGGATGATTTGGAGGCGGAAGCTGAACATGATTCATCAGCCAGTAGTTTGAGCAGCAATGACATCATACGTACGCCTCGTAATAAAGCAGAACTCTTGCTCCAGGCTATACAACGTACACCAAAAACGGCTAAAAAGCATCGTAAAACCAAAGAAAATTCAAATGACGCAGTACAAAAAAATCATAGCAATAACTCCACTGCCAATGTAGCAACGCTAAATGAGAGCTGTGTTGGCGCCATCGCACCCACCAGTAACACAATAAGTTGCCAGATGTGCAAACGTCAGAAAACCCAACATAATTTTAATCAGCCAACGCAAATGATGACAGAGCAGCCACCAACAGCAGGAACGACTGAAGATATTTCCTCAGATGAATGTTTGCTGTCGTCGACTAATACCAGGACAACGACAACAACCACCACAACTGCCTCAAATGATAATAAGAACAAAAACGATGAAACTGCCATTGAAAAAGCTGATCAACAAATTAACGGAACGAGAATTGTCGGGAAAGAATCTGAAGATGTTAATATACAAAACAACGATGCAACTCATGTCGCAACAGTACCTGCGGTAGACATAAATATTAATGAGATTCGAAGAACTGAAATCATGGAAGAGGTAGGTTCAAAGGTACAATAGAATGATGCTACAGAAACGTTGCTTTCCTTCAGAAGTATTCTGTCCTCTGTACAAGAGTGACACGAGATGGCTTAAATCAATATTTAAATAGAGAAGATTTTGCTTTTTGCCTGTTTAGCAGCTTGGACTGATAGAATGACTTAAAATCAATGTTTAATTTATACTTTGATTCTTATTTCTCAACGTTCGCACCGCATTTCCGGACTTTTGTGCTTTGCCTAAAGCCTCCTGAAAGAACGTATTGGATCAGTCCGAAATAGTAGACGAAGTCTAGTTAATCGATTTTTGGTTTGGTAAAATTTAATGCTGATCTAGATTGGCCGATTGAGAGAAGGCTTAAATAAAGGAATAATGTTGTCCATTTAGTTATTTATTTTAAATTAAATTATTTTCAGGAATACTTCGAATCTTCCACAAAGTTAACGCCGTACATTGAACGTTGTTCTCTGAAGTCTAGACATCAGCAAAATCACACATCCCAACAACAACAACAGAAAAATCTACATAATTGTTCCACCCCACCTTTACTGAATGAAGATCTAAATGCAAATGCTAAAGGCGACGGTATTGCAAACGATATCGCTCGAGAGAGTAACAGAATTATGGCACAATTTAAGACACCTACTGATTGCCAGAAATCGTCGAAAGCATCGTGCAAACACACATCAAAGCCGCAGCAATTGAAAATTGTTTGCAATTTTGATAATATCGGACCAGACTTCGGCGACGGTGACGGTAGCAATAAAATGCAAACTGATGCATCAACACCATCCAGTAGTCGCACGCTAATTTCGAAAGCTAATTTAACTAGTAATAGACGTAACTTACTTAAAGTTAATTTAACGCCAATATTTTGTAACACCGCGGCGTCATTGATGGTGTCAATGGATAATCAGTCTTCTAATGCCATTTGCCCTTCCATACCCATAGTGCAGAATGGTGCTAAGCAAAAAACTAAAGATGGCTCAAATTCAGCAGAGGTTCGAGCAGAAACATCGTTAACGTTCTCATTTGAATCACCTACGACTTCGGCATTACATACGGTGCCAACAGTACAAAAATCAAATTCTGCACCCACCTTACCCAATTCACCCTCGTTATCGCCACGTTTCTTTAAAGCTTCAACTATATACAAAAGGCGATCACGTCACCTATCTGATCGATCAGATCGTTCCTCTTTTGGTTCAGATGAACAATATTCAGATGAGGATAATGAATGCAACTTATATAGTCCTTTAGTAATCTCACCCATTAAATCACGTAATCGTTTAACTAGTGTTTTCGCACGCAAGTCACTATTGGGAAATTTAGAAGAAAATCTACTGCAAAGGCGATTAATGCCAAAAATTGAAGTCGTAGGTTTTAGACTGTTATTGGGTGCGTCGGGTGGTTTTTGTCCTACACAATTAACTATACCAGCGGCAGCTTACTTTTATGAATTGCATGGTGAAACGCTTAGTACACCTTATCTGGTGAGTATAAATTTAATTAAATGTTTCAATTTTTTTTTTATTTTTTACAAACAAGCGCCCATGTTATGCGAGAACGGAGAGCAAGAACAGATTCATAGGTAGTTTTATTGCGAACCTAATGTCTTCCTCCTAAAAAATGTATAACGAGTTTATAATATTAGTTTAATGGATCAGATAGCTGTGAAGATCAGAAAGTCAGGTCACTGCTCCTCATGCGAAATGTAGTCCACGAACTGAGGTATGGAATTTTGTTAGAAGTTTTTCTCTGATTTCCGTGGTATGTGTCAGACTGCAAGAAATTTTTCCCCGACATCTTTAGAAATACCGTTGAAGCTTAACCCACCTTCACGCTTGTAACATTTCATATAAACTTTTTAAGAAAACGAGATATTTTCTGAAAGTTTCCTATTCTTTGAATAAATACTTTTTCATTTCGTTTCAGTGCGAAGTTCGCTTGCCACGCAAAGGCTATACAGTACCACGTTTTGGCACCGTGCAAGCAACCCTACTCAATCCGATGGGCACTGTTGTACGCATGTTTGTTATACCGTACGATATGCGTGATATGCCTGCTTTGCATCAGACGTTTGTGCGACAACGTATTTTGGCCGATGGTGGCCAAATGTCAGATATGTGTATGGAACATGTGCAACATAACGGTGTCGTTGATTGTTCTAATAATAAGTGCAATAAAACTGTGACAATAAATGCCGAACTATTACAACAGCAACAAGAAAAGCAAACTCAACAACCGCGTACACCGAATACTAGAAACGAAAGCAATCTAGGACACTTTATATCCACAGAGCATATGAAAAGTTTGCGTTACTCAATACATTTAAGGTAACCGATGGAATAACAGATGAGAAGGAACAAATATTCGGCTTGAGCCGAATTTGTCAATTCGTTTTGGTTTCTATAAAGTAAAAACTAATTAAACTAATTTTTAGATGTAACGCTAGAATGATAAAAAAATGTCTATAAAATTTTGTTCTTCTAGACAAATGTTGAGGTCGTAAACAGCAGAACGGCGGGCAAAAATCTCCGCCAATTAACGATGTTGACGAACGTATGTGTTTTAAAAGAAATCCAACACACATATGTAACAGTTATAAAAATTGGAAACACTTCATAGATCATCCTGTGTGACTGATGCTAAAAGCACGAAAAGTTTTACTTTTTCATTAAATATTACCAGGTGTACAAGTATGAAGTAATCCTTTAAGAACGGGATGGCCCACCAAATGCATTTTGCTTTTTATACAAACCACCGAGGACAAGGGGAAAATTCATTTTGTCATTTTGTGTGCAACATCCAGAAGGAAGCTTCATACACCTTACAAACTATATATATATCCTTGAAAGGCGTCAAATTTAAAATCGATTTAAGCATCTTTGTCTGTCCGCCTGTGGTGTGTGTCCGTCTGTGCTAGGCATTCTCATAACCGCAAAAACGAAGATATCGGCTCCAAGTTTGGCAAAAGCATTGTAACTTCTTTCACTCACATTAGTGTTAAAAATGAGCCAAATCGAGCAAAGGATGTGTCCACATTACAGCGTAAACTGAGAACACCTCTGCTCTTAAGAAAGAAAAAGTGAGTTTTTTGCCTATTATTCCTACTAAACCATTGCAAACTAATCTATAAAAATTTCCACATTTATTGAGTTAGCTATTCTCTAGTATCGGTACAAAAACGGAAAGGATCTACCACGCCCACTCGATATAACAGGATATTGAAATTTTACTTGTAGCATTAAGAAAGAGACTTCGGAAAACCCATGAAGTGTGCAAATGCTTGCTCAGTATCAAATTCGAAATCCACCTACACGTATCCACCCGTCCATCTGTCCATATCTCTGTCGGCTTATGTGTGTAACATCTTTGATAACCCCATACCCGGTCACAAAAATTAAGATAACTAGATGAAATTTTGGAAAAACTGAAAGTTCTTTTACATACATTGGTATTGCAAATGGGCCAGATCGTTCACAGGCCATGCCTATATACTATCTATATAGCGTATATAGTTTTGCTCATTGTTCACAGAGTGTACAATAAATATTTCCACAGTATTCCATAAGAATACAAAAATATGCCACGTCCACCAAATAAAATTAATTTCATACTTGTACACCCATGCGATACTAGCTAAGTGTGTTAAAAGCCTTTATTCTTTATATCCATCACTTTTACATTACTTTCAGAATCGATCAATACGGCCTGCATACAAAGATTCTTGAAAACGATTGAAACATGTTTTCGAAACTGGTTTTTAAATCAACAATAATCCGGACATCTCAGTACAAGACTAATCAAATAGTTTACAGAGCGAGTAGTAAAAAAGAACTAATCAAAACATTTAAGTTACATCTATTAGCACACAAAGATGATCTGTCGGTTCTTCGCTTGTAAGAAAAAAGAAAATCAAAGCAAGCGAGCTGATATTGCTTTTGGGTATGGAGAATACTAAGAAGCCCGCGAGATTATATCGTTTGTAAAAAAGAAACCGATATGCTAGAGTAGCTTGAGGGGCCAGGTGATGTTCATTAGTTGTACTAACTTAGATATTTCTCATTTCGCATATACTGAACAGATGATCCATTTTGTAAACGGATCACACGCAATTTGAACGCTATGCTGAATCCTCGAAAATTTCAAATTTTTGGAAAAAGCTTAGAAAAGCTTTGTACGAGGTGTCTACCTCTTCCTGTGTGAGATTGTTTATTAATTGATAAAACATTCAAACCATTCGAAACGGTATACTCCTACAAACTTCAAAAAAATGGCAAATAACCAAACTTTCAAGAAACTTGTGGTACTCAAAGATAAGACTGACAGAAATACGGAATTGAAATAAATGAGTTGAGGAAAAGGTTAAACACAATAGGTTAACAATAGATATTAAAGAATAAAGGCACTTTAATTTTACATTTACATTAATTTCATCTCCGCGAACTTTTCAGTTGTGTCTTAGAGTATTTGAAAAAAAAAAATTTATTTATTTAAAATCTATGACCCTTTATAGCCCTTCGAATTTATAAAAATTTTATTAGCTTATGCTATTATGGGAACCAATAAAATGTTACGGGCCATTTCTTAAAGGAGAAATGTAGCACAATTTGAAATGAAAATTAATTTATTTTATTATTTAGATTTCAAACATCACGCTCTGGACGTTTAATGCTGCACACCGACATACGTTTATTGATCTCAAGGCGTACAGATTGTGATACTGCAGCTGCTCATGCCAAAGGTATTATAGAGGGGCCCAATGATTTTGTAACCGATACTGTGATGCCCGCAAATCCTAAATATAGTGCTCGACATGATCAACAGACCAGTAGCAAGATTTAGTAGTTACTAAGATCCCTATGTGTCCCAGTCGGTCTATATAAACTATTGCAACAAAAATTAACCGAACGATGGCAAAGGATTTGCGATATGTGATTTATTATTGATTGATTAGTATAGAATGACGTGGTGTACATACATACTTAGACGTATATATGTATATATACCCTTATATGTATATATATATACTCATATATGTATATCTATACCTATATATGTATTATAGATTATATACATCCATAGATATTTATATATATACATGTATCTATATATGTGTATTTATAGGTGTATATACATATTCGTATATACGTATGTGTAAACATATAGTTTTAATTATTAGTAACATGAGGATATTTATTAATATTTCTTTTCCAAATTCTAATTTCATCTACACCACCGTTCACTGATTTTATTATTTTAATTTTTTAAGAAATATTTTTTTTATTTTTTATTAGTTTAATATCAGATCATGAGTACGTGCGTGTTAGTTAATTTTTTTTTTTTTAACTAAAACTTACTTGACTTTGTCCATATATTTGTTTAATAGCTCTTAATAGATATTTTTAAAGATTAATTTGGCCTTCGGAAAATCAAAAAGAAAAAGATAAAAATTTGCAATTATTTGAATTTGATTTCAAATTAAAAAAAAAACTTATTTAGTGCTAAAACTAAATTAAACATTGTCGGCAGCTGTTATGTTAAAAAAAATCAATTTAAAAATCACTTTAGTAATTTTGCGGTCAATTTTTAGTTTTGCAAAAATTTGAAATTAACTTCTCTTTCATAAAACATTTCTTATGCTACACTTGTTCCTCTCACTTAATGAAATTTATAATATATGTAAATATATGTTTTTTTTTTTATTAACAAAACTGTTTTAATACAGATTGAATAACTCTGCCACGATTTTCTGTTTAGAACGATGTTCTCGTATGCGTTTTATTTGTTAAAATTTTGTTCTCTAGTTTCGTTGCATGGACCAATAACTTTGAAAAATAATGTTTTAGCATTCTTAGTAAACGGATAACGCTGATCATAATTAACCCCCAACTAAATACATAATAAATAATAAAGGCTCACATCGTGTTTAAAGCATTAAAACATAAGTTTACAAAAAAAGTATTTTGATCTTTTTTATTTTAATTATCGAAAAAACCCAAATGCCGAAGTCTCGGTACCGTGAGATGTTAACAGATAGAAAATTAAGTAAAAAAGGAACAGGTGGAATACCTAATTTTTATTTACATAAGATTAATTTATTTTTCAACCTTTTAGAAAAGAATTTGGTAGAATTGATGCAATTAATATTTGCTGGTTCCTAACGGAACCCTACTGCACAACATCGTTACGCAACTGTGAAGATTGTTGCTGGCAGTTTTCCTCTTATCTGCGAATATTTATCTTCTCTGAAATGTTTTGCCTAAGGCTCCTTTCGTATGACGTAAATAGCTAATTCAACGTTCTGTTTACACTTTAGTTTGGATGACATGACGTCTCTCAAGAGAAACGCAATCACTTCCTTGGCATCAAAAACGTCTGGACTTTCAAATAATAATGGTCGTTGACTTTGTCACCCCATTCTTTTTATTTTTCTTTACATCACAAGGGAATTCATTTTTCATTACGTGTCACAATTAAGACGAATTTACTGCAGAAAAAAAAAAGAAAACTTTCTTCAACTACAAACAATGCACACATCTTGAACGTATAACACTGAAAAACATTCATCACTGAAAATAAAAAGTTCTAAGTAGCGAATGAATCTGCGATCCTTGCCTATAAATTATGATTGAAATAAATTTTCAATCAATTTTCGTTTCATTGTGACAAGTGTCGTGCTAAACAAATGAATAAAGAATTTCATCTTTACTGTAATTCGAAAATTAAAGAAGCAGTTGTGCTTTGCGACGGTCTGACTTTATACAGAAATATTTCGGATTAGCTCAATATCGATTTTCAATTTAAGTTTTCCTTAATAATAATAAACTTTATGGACGAATCGAACAGGCCTGCAGTTCATATATGATAGGAGTGAAATTGAGTACAATATACTTTGGTTAACGTTGCCTTGGTTTTACCGTAGTGGAGTTTGACGATGTTTCTTTAAGATTTAGCCTCATAGTTCATATGCGACGTAACGCAATAGTACAATAAGCATATTTGTCCCAAATTTTCAGGTCAGTTAGAGTAAAACTCTAAAGGAAAGAGTTCTTGGATATTCCTGCCATTTTTATCTAGTACTACTACTACAACTTCAAACTTTTCCCATAAATGAATGCAGAGATCAAAATAAGATTTCGCATGTATCTAGATAGGATTGCCTAATGATTGAACAGAGGACCTTTTTCTTAAAAGCAAGTATAATTTTGTTTGTAGTGTGATTAAAGGGATGATATAATTAACCATTAAAATCGCTCAATTTGTCAAGTTTCACCCTTATTCAAAAAAAATAAAAAAATAAAAAAAATGGAGTTAATTTCCTACGAACTCTTTAGGGTTCGCTCAAGCGAATTGTTCAAAATTTAAAGAAGATTGAAGTTTTTTTAGCGAATTAAATTAACATTAATTTTTTTTACTTAAGAATTTAAGAAAATATATAAATTTTAATTTGCGCAGCAAAAATATGGCTGGAGACTATTAGTTGTTACAGAAGATTATAAAATTGTAGCAATTTTTCGGTCTTCTTTTTACTTTTTCGTTTTACTTTTTATTCTTTATTTTTCTATATAAAGTTATAAAATTGAAACTAATTTTACTTTTACCAACAATTACATTTTTTTTAATATTATATTGATTATTGAAATTTGCTTAGATAAAAGAAATATATTATTGGACTCAAACAGGATGAGCACTAACAATTGAGACAATCGGCTCTTATTTTTTTTTAGACAGTCATTCTGGCGATGTCCCCTATATATGTATAAAGACTATGATGGTTAGGGAGAAATGAGCGGCCAGAAGGAGTTACTTACAATCCATCGAATGCTAAATTTAAAAAAAAATCTCGGCAAATATTGTAATCGTCTGAATGCCTACAGTAGATTTATTTCTGCCACGAGTATGCTCTGTACTCTTCTTTAGAAAATACTTTATAAAGAATTTGCATAGAAATGTGTTGTAAAAGTTAAAAATTTTCGAACCCTATATCGCTGAATCGAATTTCACCTTTCGTTTACAAAATCGTCTTTATTAACCGCATAACCAGGGTACTTAGACTTTTTTATTGCTCAAGTACTATTAACGGAAGAAGAGAAGAAAAAAGAACTGACACTTGATACTTTTATTACACATATCTTTGTCAGGTTCACAAAAAACTCATTGTCCTCAGTTTTAATATACAAATTATTATCATCAATAGCCACCGCCAGAAAACATATTTTCAATGCTCTGAATTGGCTCCGAAAGGTTTTTGATTTTTAATCAAATTTCTACAACTTTTTCCACTTTGCTATATATTTTGATAAAGAAATTGTTTTAAAGATCTGCAAAGTTAAGCGTTTGTTAAGAGATGCCTAAGTTTTATGAAAAAAAAGAAGAAAACATTTGAGAATCTCTGATTTAAGAAAAAATTTGTTTATTTATTTTTATATTTATTTCCTTATTTTAAATTAAAGAAATCATTAATACAGTAAGCACTTCTGTGATACCGATGTGAGCCTAAGAGAAGTTATTATACAATTAATTAATGATATGAGAGGAAACTACTATAAACATATGAGGATAAGAGGAAGAGTGTAATAATACTAATAAATATAAAAATATATAAAAAATAAGCCATCAATTATTTTTATGAACAATCTACAATTAAGAATAAAATGAACAAACAAAATTATATATAAATTATAGTAAACAATAAAGTAGAGGGAACATGATTTTTTTAGAATTATATCCACATACTAATAACGTATTTCGACATTGAATTGAATTGAATTTTTTGTGAATTTTTGTGGTTTGATAATTTCATCTAATCTAAGTCTTAAAAATTTGTCATATGAATTTCTTTTATTTTTAATTATTAACTCGTCACTGCAACAGTTTTTTTCCGCATTTAACACAATCAGGACGATGTTTTATTATACTTGAGATTTCAAGTTAAAATGAACACCTCGAGCTACGTACACTGTCGATATTTTCACAATCGCCAAGACTTTTCCCATTTTAGAATACAAAAAAAAAGGAAATTTCAAAATTGTAAAATAAATAAAATAAACGCGGAACCTGTATCAAGGTCATCATTTCAGAAATTTCAGCAAACAATTGGCCACATATTTTGCGATTTCTATAGCAACTACCTAAGAATGGCAAACATACTAAGCTTGACTATAGCACTCAAAGGTGTACATGCACCAGCGATGAAGTAGCATCTAGATACATATCACCATATCCGTCTGTCCATCTATTATATCGCATTATTCCGGTCCCAAAATTGAGATAGAAATCTATTCGTTCGTACGTACATACAGTATTTAATACGTACGTACAGCATTTAAAAGTGTAAAAAATCTATTAATTAATAATGAACTCGCCCAATGTTGGCAAAATACTTTGCAATATATATACCTACCGTTTGAAAAAGTTAACAAATAAATTTTCGCCTTGAGAATATATTCTTATTACTTTTTGCAGATACCAGCGAGACATGGGGGCATATTCATTTCGTCAAAACGTTTCTAACTCCCAAAGGGAGGTTTCAAAAAACCTCTAAAATATATATGTCCCTTATCAATATAAAATACTGAACCGATACAGGTATGTCCTCCCGTGCGTCTGAATCGATCTAGGCGTGTCCGCCTGCAACGTCTACGATGAATATACTCCCTGTCCGAAAAATTAAGATATCGATTTCAAATTTGGCAAAATTGGTGGAAGTTCTGGCACGCAGATTGATATTAAAAATAGGTCAAGTCGATGAAAGGACACATCGTCATAGAACACCTCTATTTGGGGAATGAAAAAAAATTGAGCTCTTTGTCTCTAACTCCTAAATCGCAACAAATGCCACGACAAAGATTCCTATTTCTATCCTTTTATGTATATATATATAAGATCCAATTGAAGGTTTATTTAAAAAAATTTTTTTCTTTAGCATAAACATTCCGACGCAATCATATGAAATTTTCCTAATTGTTTATATGCACTCCTGTTGCTTTCTTTCGTTTACAAAAAACAAAAGTCTGTGTACGTCTCTAGAGTTGCGTTTATTTCTTTTCTTTTTTTTTTTTTTTGTTAATTCGTTACTTTTATGAACTTACGTGTCTGTAGATGAATACGGTAATATTTGTATAAACATGTCCATGCGTATACAATTAATGAAAAATATTTGGATTAATAGTAAATGAGTATTAATGACAGCCACAAAAATATGCATGTTTATGTATATATATATATATATGCAATATATGCATATATATCTATATACATATAAGTATAACATTATATACTTATTTAACTGATTAATGATACAATAAGAATTAATCAACAACAAAAATCGTAGTGAATTGAAAGTTCAATATTAAATAAATAAAAATAAAAAAAATAAAAAAATATTATTGATATATCCAATTAGTGGTCTAAGGCACAAATGGAAGTACGGTGTTCTCCTAATAGGCTAATTGTTTCACCGAATCTGACGCATGCAAGACTATACCGAAAGTACAAAATTCTTCTCGTTTGCCGCAAAGCAAAGGAGCTTGCTTAACAGGACACGTTAGCGGTCGTCTGGGTTTGACTTAGGTTCTCGTTATCGAACCAGCTCGAATGTAATTCTCAATTTTGAATTTATGGCCCTGTCTTTGGGCTGATATCTTCGTCAATTTAAATAATTTTATTTATTAACGAAGTCAGTGAACAAAAACTACGCCTTCTTGCCGAGAATGATTTTGCGAAGAAGGATGTAAGATCTATTAGATGAAAGTACATACATATATTTGTAGGATTTATATTTTCATATTATTTTTTTACATATATTTTTATTTACTGGACGTCAATGGCGCACATAATCGATCGCCGGCAATTGGAAAGCCATGTGTTCCCTTCTGATTAATTATTTATTTTTTATTTATTAACGTATATATATGTATATATATATTACGTACATGTGTAGAAAATTGGTAGAATACTAATTAATCAAAATGTTTTCCATCATTTCCTATAATGTTTTCTAATCTTTGTGGCAATATCGCGATATTGCGTTGAACAAACGATATTAGTTTGGCAGCTGTCCATTATCGCACTTCTTCATCATTTCGAAACCGCGTGCAAGCCAAGTTATGCTGCACCCATCTTAACAAGTAGTAATCAGAAAGCAATATGTCTGATGAGTGAGGCTGGCTGCAGCAGAACTTCCCATCAGAGCTGCACCAGTGTATCCTTGACAACTTTTGCAACGTGTGGTCGAGGATCGAGAATGCATGAGCATGATCTTGCACCTTTTAGCCGCTATTGCTAGCTTTTTTTTGCAACAATGCATGGTTCAACTTGCTCAACTTGCTCAATTGATGTCGGTAGACGTTCGCTGTAAAAGTTTCATTCGATTTTAGCAGCTCGTAATATACTACAGCACTGATCCCACCATACGCGCAGTAAAAGTGTATGGCCATGAATGTTCCGATTCGGTGTCGATGTAGATGCCTCTCCTGAACTAACCCATGATTTTACACTTTTGGGATTGTCGTAATAGATCCACTTTTCACCGCCAGTTAAAATATACCGTAGGAAACACTTCTTTTTCCCTGGCAAGCAATGAAACCACAATGTCGAAACGATTCGAAATGGCATTTTCAGTTAATTCCTGTGATATCCATATTCCCTACTTTTGGATCTTTCTTATCGCATTTAAACGTCTAGAAGCAGTTGTTTCATCAACTGCCAAGCTGTTCGGCAGTTTCAGCTGGGTTTTTGTCCAATAAGTCCTGCAATTCACTGTCTTCGAACTATTTTGGTCCCCCAGGCCGTTCTTTGTCATTGACTCCAAAATCATCGTTTTTAAACCGTTGAAACCAAAAATCGGCAATTGCAACACGATGGAGCAGCATCACCTTCTAAGAGTGTTCGATAAGCTTCATTTCTTCAAATCAAACAACAAATGTAATGAAAGCCGAAAATACAATTTTGAGCATTACATGACTGAGAGCAGAAGTTTACCTTACATTTACCTTACCATTACCGTATTATAACATAAGGCCAAAGATATTATAAATCAACGAAATTAAATTGACTCCGAAAACCTTTCCATTCATGATTTTATATTTCGAATCTAACACAGGTTCATTTGCTAATGTAGACTAAGTGATCTTCCAAAACTGGTTTAGACAACTGCCGAAACTGACCAAATTTAATAAAAATCATTTTTAAACATGTATTTTATTTATTTACTTATACTTCCTATATAGAAAAAAATACAATAAATAATTGCATGTAATTACTTTTTCAATTTAACATTTTCATGCATGGTTTTCAATTTTTAATCATATGTATCTTATTCCTAACAGATCGAAAATGCTAACATACCTGTGTTCTTTTAAAAGAATTTTTTAAATTCACTTTCATCCTATCAATCAATAAAAAATCTATCTATCTATCTATCTATTTAAAAATGCTCTCACAGAATAACTCAATTATACTAAGCGGAAAATTGTAATTTTAGGTAGACGAAGATGAAAATCATCGAATTTACTCATCATGTAGACTGGGATTTGCCATTACTTGAGGAAGTTGCTGGTCAAAATTGGGGTATTACATATATTATACATAACTTTTTTAATGTCCTCAATTTCCCTCTTATTTGAAAATGGTTGCATTTTTAGGTAATATATTGTGGCAGCGCCGGTATATGGCTGCCACTATCTAAAATATATTAATTTTAGTTTTAGTTTTTATGTGAAATATATGTAAAACGATTAACATGATTAAATAGATAAATTTTATTAAAAATTGAAACCATTAAATTCACATCTAAAATAAACTTAAGAGAAAAATGATAATTCATACCGTAATAACGAAATAAATTTCGTTTGTTTGTGTGATAACTTTTTTAATGAATGAATTTTTTCTACCATTTTCTAGTATTCAAATTATGGAAAACTTTTTAATTCCGTTGTTTTTTCCAAAAAAAACATTCATTATATTAATAGTATTTATGCAATTTATATAAACCTAAGTTGTAGCGATAAAAAAATCAATTTCTAATCACCCTATATTTGTCAACAAACAATCCAGTCTTTTCTTTCACTCTTCCAGAAATGAAGAAGGAGCAATATTTACAATGCAAGGGACATGTTAATAAGCAACGCTAGTTATGGTAAACATAAGAGAAGAGTAAGTCAGAAAAGAAAAGTATGCTTTCCATTCAGTTAAAGTTACTGTGCACGAAAAGTTAGCCATAATATATTAATAGCATGCAAAATAAATGCATCAATGCAATTTCCAGTGAAATTTTTTTGTAAGCTTAACTTTCTTTGGCAATATATAACTATTTGCTTTCGGATAAGAAGTTTAAAGTCTAGAAAGATATCTTAGATTTGTGAGGTCTTCAAAATCTCAACTATTTAATAAACCTAACGTTAATTTTTTATTTTAGTTAAAAAATGCAACAACAACTAGCTCCACAACAACCAGGCACTACTGGTTCCGGACGCGCAATGTCAATTTTCGACAAACAAAAATATATCGAAGATTATGATTTTCCCTATTGCGATGAGTCGTCTAAGTATGAGAAAGTAGCGAAAATTGGTCAAGGTACATTTGGCGAGGTATTTAAGGCGCGCGAAAAGAAAAGCAATAAAAAATTTGTAGCCATGAAGAAGGTCTTAATGGAAAATGAAAAAGAAGGTGTAAGTTTCTCGCTTGAAACTATTTGCATGTGTTTGTTAATCTTTTTTTATTTTCACTGTCTCGATCAGTTTCCAATTACGGCTCTCCGAGAAATACGTATACTGCAGCTATTAAAGCATGAGAATGTCGTTAATCTGATAGAGATATGTCGTACGAAGGCTACAGCTCATAATGGTTATCGTTCCACCTTTTATCTGGTGTTCGACTTTTGTGAACATGATTTGGCCGGTTTACTCTCCAATATGAATGTAAAATTCAGTTTAGGTGAAATTAAAAAAGTAATGCAGCAGCTATTAAATGGTCTTTACTACATTCACAGTAATAAGGCAGGTATTTATACGAAGGAAAAGTTATTGATAAACTTATGAATACTAATTGTGCCTTCAGATATTGCATCGCGATATGAAGGCTGCTAATGTTCTGATAACTAAACATGGCGTCTTGAAATTGGCTGATTTTGGTTTGGCTCGAGCTTTTAGTATACCAAAAAATGATGTCAAAAATCGCTATACAAATCGGGTGGTTACGTTGTGGTATCGACCGCCAGAATTATTGTTAGGAGATCGCAACTATGGTCCGCCAGTCGATATGTGGGGAGCTGGTTGTATTATGGCAGAAATGTGGACTCGTTCACCCATCATGCAAGGCAATACTGAACAACAACAATTGACTCTCATCTACCAGCTGTGTGGCTCCTTTAGTCCGGAGGTTTGGCCAGGAGTGGAGGAATTGGAATTGTATAAAACCGTGGAGTTGCCCAAAAACCAAAAACGGCGTGTTAAAGAGAGACTGCGACCTTACGTTAAAGATGCTTACGGATGCGATTTGCTGGACAAACTATTAACACTCGATCCCAAAAAACGCATTGATGCCGATACAGCATTAAATCACGATTTCTTTTGGACAGATCCCATGCCTTGCGACTTGGGTAAAATGCTGTCGCAGCACTTACAAAGCATGTTCGAATATTTGGCACAACCGCGACGTGCAAATCAAATGCGGAATTACCATCAGCCCATGGTTAATATAAATCAAAAACCCCCTGATAACACAATGATTGATCGCGTGTGGTAAAACAGGCTGCCTTAGATAATTCTTAATTAGGGATAATATTTAATGAAAGCCGAAGTAATACTGAAAGGAGAAGAAATGCAAAAACTGAGGTTTCAAATGTCGTCTAACAGATATAACAAGTTAGCGTCTTAGGCATTATGCAGTAAAATTTTAACCTGACAAAGGCGGTTTAATTTTAAAACTGTATATATGTATGCGCGGCAATAGAGATGTAACTCTTTGTATGTCTCATTAAGCTGGAGCATGAAGGAAAGGAACTACGATGGCTTTCACTTTTATTTATATATTTTTTCTAAAGACTTTTTTAAATTATATGATGGAACTTAACAAAAATGAAAAAAACTATTTCGACACAAAAATGACAACTTTATTATGTAGGTGGAAGGTTGACAACATTCGTTATTGAGAAAACAATAAAGTTAATTTGATGTTTTGAAATATAAGAAACGAGAATTTCTTTGCGATTTGGAAGAATTAAGAAATATAATATGAAATTATGGCAAATAATTAAAATGATCTGATGCTTTCAAAAAATCACTTTTCAAAGGAATTTTTCGTTTTATTAATTTTACGCTTTATTAATGAGTGTTAAAGTAAAATTTAGTCATATAGTTATTTTTCAAAGCATATTATTTTGCTGCATGCTGCAACTGCAGACAATGTGTTAGCGCCTAATCACTCTAATTACCTATAGCATTTGCTATAGCATCTGGGTACGTTATAAAAGCAAGATCAGCGCCGGCTTTCATCTACGCTATTTTTGGTCTTATAAGAAAAATGACCGACTATTCCAAAAGTAATGGTATCAGCAATTCAGTAATCGAAAAACTACTTTATTGAGTGTGGACGCATCAATTCGATAAATGGAATCTTTTTTTGCACTAGGTCTTTGCGTGGCCCAGTTAAATATATTTTTTTTCAAGTTTGGCATCGATATCACGTTTCTTAGTTGATGGCTATAACTAGTTGCAATTTCTTTTAATTTCACGGTAACAATGTGACCATAAGCGCTCGACGCTTTTAATCTTTTATTTTTCTATCTTAAATTTGCAATCATCATCTATAGACGGAAGCACAAAAGAATTTTATAATACCAAAGAATGCATATCGGTACACACACACGCAGATATTTGAGATTTAGGATCGGAAAGGCAAAGCCAAAAAATATGTTATATATTTTCAACTAATTACAATTTTTTTTCTTATATGTGACACGAGAGCAAATGAAGTTTTATTCGTTGGAACAGGGCGAATGAAGTTTTATTCTTTGGAACTTTTTATACTTTTATTTCTTGTGCAATAGTTTACCTATTTTATACATTTAAAATATCTCATTTAATCTTTATTATACTAAATTTACTTCAATATATTTAAAGATAATTTATCTCCGTATCTCCCTAACATCTTCAATGTTATAAGCTTCTTAAATATAAAAATATAATATAATAATTCATAAAATAAAGCTTAATAAATAAATTTTTAAATTATTATTCTGTAAAATTTGATTTTTTTGAGAATACTTTAATAAATTTATAAATAAATTTTAATCCCCTCAAAATTCTAATCAACCTTGATCGAATGATTTAAAAGAAATTTTTCCTAATATTAAATAACAATTAATAAATAATACCATAAGTAGATATGGTGTAATTAGTATAACTATAAAATAATAAAGCTTCATTAAAAAAATAGATAATCCTAAAGCTCCTTCACATACTATAAATACTAAAAATTTTATTCTAAAAAAGAATTAATAATTCATTCTAATCATTATTATATAATGATTACATCTGTTTATTTCCACCAATTAACACCCTATGTAATGCAGAAGTTCCGAGGAACTTACAGTGTGTATGATAAGACCTCTGAGGGCGTTTGATGGAAAACGGCGGAGCAAAGCACATGCAAGCGGCGCATTTGGCTGCTAAACAACTCTGTCATTCTTTTAACTAATTTAAAGTTGAAGGGGCAAGGAGCAGTGCGTATGTACGAGAACGTTCGTAATGACTGGCTGTGGTACGTTGGCAACTCTGTGAGGTGAAGTTATCAAACATAAGGAAGTAGTAAGTGAGAAAAGAAAAATAATGTTTTGCTTTCAAGTAAAATAAAATTGCTATGCATAAAAATGATATAAATTAATAATAATAAGTAAAAAAGTATATTACACATATATATGTATTTTGTGAAATTTGTTATAAGCTTAAGTTTTTTAGTTAATAGGTAAGAAAAGAAGTAAAAGGCTTCTAGAGTCAGCGTCACTTGGAATTTGTTGGAATACAAAAGTTTTTCAAATCTTTATTTTTAGTTAATAAAATGCAACAACAACAAATACTGCCTATGGCTCCACAACAACCAGGCACACCTACTGGTTCTGGACGTGCAATGTCAATTTTCGATAAACAAAAATACATCGGAGATTATAATTTTCCCTATTGCGATGAGTCGTCCAAGTATGAGAAAGTGACCAAAATTGGTCAAGGCACATTTGGCGAGGTATTCAAAGCACGCGAAAAGAAAGGCAATAAAAAATTTGTAGCCATGAAGAAAGTGCTAATGGAAAATGAAAAAGAAGGTGTAAGTTTCTCGCTTGAAACTATTTGCATGTGTTTGTTAA
>KK351014.1:1595614-1984127 GCA_000671755.1 Glossina brevipalpis
AATGATGTCAAAAATCGCTATACAAATCGGGTGGTTACGTTGTGGTATCGACCGCCAGAATTATTGTTAGGAGATCGCAACTATGGTCCGCCAGTGGATATGTGGGGAGCTGGTTGTATTATGGCAGAATTATGGACTCGTTCACCCATCATGCAAGGCAATACTGAACAACAACAATTAACTCTCATATATCAGTTGTGTGGCTCCTTCACCCCTGAAGTTTGGCCGGGTGTGCAAGAATTGGAATTGTATAAAACGGTGGAATTGCCAAAAAATCAAAAACGACGTGTCAAAGAGAGACTACGGCCTTATGTTAAAGATGCTTACGGATGCGATTTACTGGACAAACTTTTAACACTCGATCCAAAGAAACGTATTGATGCCGATACAGCTTTAAATCACGATTTCTTTTGGACAGATCCCATGCCTTGCGACTTAGGTAAAATGCTGTCGCAACACTCAACTAGTATGTTCGAATATGTGGCACAATCGCGACGTACAAATCAAATGCGGAATTACCATCAGCCCATGGTTAATATAAATCAAAAACCCCCTGACAACACAATGATTGATCGCGTGTGGTAAAATTAACAGCCTTGAGTAGTTAAATGTAACTATAATGGTATAATGTTTAATGAGGGCGGAAGCAAAAACCATATACGAAGAAGTACAAAAAATGGCCGAAGATTTATTATACTCAGGTTTCAAACGGCGTTTAACAAATATTACAAGTTAGCTTTATATACGTTATATAGAAAAATTTTGAATTGGCAAGGAATGCTTCATTTTAAAGCTCGTAGGTACAGTACAGAAATAGCTCTTTACATAAGCGCCTAACTAGGTTGAAACATGAAGAAAGATGGCCTGCAGCTTTTATTTTATTTCTATTTATTATTTTTTTTACTTAAAATTTATATATGTTTGTAATATATATGGAAACAACCAGTTAATGTAAGAGAAAAAGTGTAACGTTTAATATGTACGTAATAGCAAAATTTAATATTAATAGTTAATATTTAATACTAAGCAATAAAATAAGCTTATGGTTTGAAGCAGAAGAAACTAAGTAATCAGTGATGAACACCGTACGATTCATGGTCTTATAGCATTGACTTTTATTTGGGTAATGTTGCCTTTTATGCAAGAAATGTTTCAATACAAAAAAAGGTCATAGCACTAGCCAATGATTTAAGCAAAAATTTCAACATTGACGTCGAAAAAATACGCATCACATGCGTGTATTATCATGAACTGTAGTAATGAAAAATACGTAATTGTAAATTTTCGGAGCGCCGATCAATCAGGAAATGTAGAATTACTGATAATTCCTATGATAACCAATTTTTTATCAATTTGCATCAATAATCTGCTAAAATGTTTACTTAAAAAGAAAGGAAAAAGAAACTGTAACGTAGACTGCGGAACCTCGCCATCGAATAACTGGGTACAACAGATTTGTGATTGTATGAATTCGCGAACTAAGAGATCTACAGAAAATACAGTGACTTTTGCTGGATTTCAAATTATGAAAACCTCTACTGTGCTGTTTGCATGAGTATTCATAGATAGTTTTCATTCTGTCAAAACGATTTAAAATAAATTTTCAGACATTTGTTTGATTCATTCAAAATTCTTAAGAACAATGTTTTGAATGTAATTTCCTTTTTCTTTTTCACTTTTAGAGTAAACGTTCTCGTGCCTACGTAGAACATAAGTTTGGATGCAAAAAGACATTTGTGTTAACTATGCCTTTCATCATTCATATTAATGGAAGCAGCCAAGACACAACGTATAACCTCCCAGTTTTGCCGTTTATAGAAGGCATCCCTTCTGTTAGAGCTTAATGCAACAAATACTTTTCCAACCGCCATATCAATTGGGGAATAAATTGCACATTAGTACGTGTCTTTGAAAACTTTTTATATTGATTTTCAAGCTTGATTTTCATCAATTTCATTTTCAATCACCACCACTTTCACAAGTTTGGATGCAAAAAGACATTTCCAACATTTCCTGTTTTGTCTTCTCCTCCATAAAATTTATATGAATTCTGTAAAGGATTAAAAAAAAGAATAAATACACTCTTAAACAAAGAAAACAAGCAATCTTTAATATCTGCTAGATTATTTTTACTATCATCCATCTATTTTAGAGAATTTTTTTCCAACACTTTAGCATAACCATTATCAGATGCTAGAAATGTAATGAAAAAAAGGCAAATTTTCTGTTTTGTAAAAGTTTCGTTTGATTCTAGAAAAACCGAATGTTAGAGATATTATTATACTTAATAGCCAAGGGAATCCTATAAAAACGGCAATGGTACTTAGTAGAGCTACACAACATGCCGGTTCATTGGAAATTTTGCGCGGCATACAAAAGATTAATCCGGTCGATGAGCTGTTAATGTTGCGACTTCGAACAAAATCTAATGAAATCATGTTGGTGCCCGATGGTAAAATCACAGTGGCGGTGACTCAAGAAGCCGAAGATCGTTCCAACACTTAAATATAAAACAGAAATATTCTTTTTTTTTGCAAATTTTTTCTTTTTAATTATTTATGTTATATATATTTACATGTATTTTCGAATTTGATATGAATCAGTAAATTCACTTTTTGGCGCTACCAAATATTCTGATTTACACGTAGCTACTCACTCTCACAACTCATTTCTACTGTTCAAATCTCTTGCTGCGCTGGGGTCACCTATTATGGCGCCAGGACAATGGCCAGCTTTTTGACAGTGTAACAGGTCCAGCCTGCATAGTCCCAACCAAAGAATCGCAAATAAGTTTGACAATGCCATCGAATACAATATTATTATAGGATGGCACTATTAGAGACTACGTAAGCCATGGTATTAATACATTACGTACCAAGATTGAGTAAAAAATTAAAAAAAAATAAAGTGATTAATTTTTGTTCAAATTTGCCATTTCGTTAAGAGGGAGAGCCACTGTAAATTTTTCGGAAAATCTATAATGCTAAACGCTTTGGACCTTCTAGAATACGTTGGAAAAAGTTCATTATGGACTCGATTAGAGAAATATACATTTTTCGGTTCATTTCGGTTCACGTAAATCGTAAAACGAGCAATTTTGTCTTACACAGATGCAGTAAAAGAACGACTGTCGAGCAAAAAATCGTCATAGAATATTTAGACTTGGAAAAACAGTTTTAAAGTTCTTTGCTTCGCTAATTAATAGAAAATTTATCGTAACACAAGAGCCCATTCGTAACACATTTGAAAACATCAAACGCGCTATTACGAAGACCGTTTTTTAAATATGATACGCAGCATAATTCCAAAATTTTTTTTCTTTCATTCTTCCTTGCCATATTGTCTATAAAATAATATAAAACGATATTTTTCATTCGAATACTCGCCAGTTACACAAAAACCTCTACATCCAAAACATTCAACGCCGCTCTCTAGATAGATGCATGAAGATTAAACGATTTTTTTTTTAAATCAAATTTAATTATTTTACAAATTAATCTTTTTTATATATATATAATAATAGAAATGAAATAAGCCCCTCAAATATTATTACTCCATTATACTCCGTCTATTCTAAAAAAATTTGCCAAGAAACCCTTATTATCCTACCAGATTATTAATTACCGAAGTAAAATCAACGAAAGCTTTCTAGTTGTCCCATGGTTTGATGTTCAGAAAAAAATATATTTAAACATACATACTTTAGTTATCTGGTACAGCTCAAATTGGCTTTGACTTTTTATATAAGAAAATTTTGGGTTTTTACTCAAATTTTCAAAAAGGAAAAAGAAAAATTTTGCCGGTTGAATTTTAGTTGGGAAAAAGACAATTTTTTTTATTGGTAACGTAAATTTCATATTTAATATCAAGCCAAACGTGTGACATTCGGATAAAACATATTATTTTTATTCAATTCAATCGAAATTTTCAATCTTCAAAAACCTACATTTTCTCAAGTACATTTTTTGGTTTCTTTAAAATATTTTTTTTTCTTTTTTAATTTGAATTAATTTGAAAAAGAGATCGTAAGAGATCAAAATTTCTAATTCGCAATACAAAGCAACTCTGATCTGAATGGTAAAACACGTGCTGGTCTAATCACCTGTTTGACAGTTTTGTGTGCATATTTTTTTTTTATATTAACTCCTTTCATAAAAAATCGAAAACAATTTACAATTAGCATATATTGTAAAATAAATAAATAAATAACATTTTATTTTGTAATAATTCTCGAAAAAAGGGCGCGAATGTAGAAACAAAGCAGAAAAATTTAATGAAAATTGCATGCAAAGCAATATACGGGTTTTTCGACGCTAAATAGACCGATACGGCACACATGATACAAACGATACAAGTCTTGTATATCTAATTTTGCCTATTTTCTCGGCTTCGGCTGGAGGTTGTTGAAAAATCTGATCAGGAATTTTTTAATACTTAGAGGAGTCCGAAATGGTAACTATTCATAATATTTTCGTATTATTATAAATTCTTTGTTATATTTATTTGAAATAAAACTTCGTCTAGGATTCCTCTTATGATACTGACAGTGATTACAATGTAGATGAATATGTAAAACCAGATAGAATAATAAAACCAATTAACGACGAGACAGCCGATATATTGGGAAATTTTGATGACCAAAAACGTAAACAAATCATAGATGGCACTTTTGGCAGCCGAGAAAATAGTTATTTCGATGAAATATCATCGAATGAAGACAATGAAAAGGATGAAAATCAATTATCAAGCGATACAGAAGAACATGAAAATATAATAAAAGAGAATGACTTTCTGAATGAATCCTTACCTAAAAGAGTTAATGATGTCCTCTGCAATTCAAATAAATTGTCGAAAGAACAATTGACTCAATTAATGCGCGGCACTGCAAAAGCAAACCGTCACGTCTTATATGTAACCAATTTAAACTTTGACACAAGTAAGACTGATTTAGAGGAACATTTTAGCAAAATGGGTACAGTACGTGGAGTTCGTGTACCTAAGAATCGTCGAGGTGGTTTTGCTTTTGTGGAAATGGACGATTTGGAAGGTTATCAGAGAGGTTTTGACCTGCATAATACCGAGTTGCAAGGACGTCGAATTAAAGTACAATTTTCAGAAGGCGGGAAAAAGAAATCGGCGAATAAAAAAAATATTTTAAAACAAAAAAATCGCAAATTGGCTGAAATGCGCAATGAAGTCAAAGCTTTCACAAAAAGTGGTAAATTTTATGATAAAACACTTAAAAAGGAAAAAGCATCTGAGCTATTGGCAAGAAAGAGATGGCGATGCAATAAGAAATAAAAAATACTAAATTAACGAATAAGTTTCACTACAATTTATTTCATTTTAACCAACGTACTATATAAAAGTTACGTTTACCAACACGTAATATAGTTAGACCATTCCGCAGCACGTGAATACCATGACTGATTATTTCTGCTATATTTTGACTGCGCTTTTGATTAATATAAAAACCACCGGCCGTGATAATCCGTATAGCATCGGCTACAAGATAAAATTGATTATGGCTTTCATCAAAAGAACAAAAAATGTTGTAGAAAAAATTACCCTCTGTGGGAAAACATTTAGCTTTCATGGCCAATTGTAGTACGGTTACGTCCGGCTCGGCTAATAATTCTACCAACGTAGCACCGGCTAAGGTCTGTTGAATTTCCTTACAATCCAATTCGGCCAAACCTTCCACGTTGCCCTTATATAAAGCAGTCGTTATGCGTTCGGCTTGTTTTAGGCCATTTTCTATGAAACGAAAGATTTCATTAAAAATTTAATAAGAACCATCCATCCATTCAATTAGCTATTATTTACATATAACGTCGAACAATATAAAAAAAATTACAACCCATACGTACTTTATCGACAAGCTAATATTCTAGGAATTGAGATAATTTGCTTTTTTTTTAATCCAAATTTTCTTCTTTTTCTTGATTCATCGCTGGGTGTTCTATACGTTGTGATCAGAAAGAGAGAAATAGGGCTGGGGGATATATGCCAAATTTGTGTTTTGCTTTTATTGATCGAGCGTTCTACTCTACAGTAATCATATACACACCAATAAAAATTAAAGCATTGTCGTTCTACTGTACAGGGAATTATTACGAGAATCGCATTTTCTATTTAATAAGCTACACCAACAATTGCTCGTATACATGAGAGAAAATATAAAATGGAAAATATGGCTCATTTGCGCACATTATTTAGTTACCTCCATGAACTAGTAAAGTTATATCCTCGGCTAATATAGTTTGAGCTTTCCGTTTCTCTGGCTCTTTTTTGTGTTCACGCATTAACGTTTCAATTTGTGGCAAAGATAGAAATGTAAATAGTTTTAAGAGTTTTTCCACTTCTGCATCCGGTCGACGTACGAAGAACTGATAAAGCGCAAAAGCTGAAGTTTTTTCCGGATCTAGCCACACTGCGGTACCCCCTGATTTACCAAATTTGTCACCTTCTTCATTTGTTATTAAAGGTAATGTCAAACCGAAGACTTCCGTTTTTCTTTCTGCTCTACTGATAAGTTCATGACCAGACATTAGATTGCCCATTTGGTCAGATCCTCCAAGTTGAAAGCGGCAATTGTAATTACGGAGCAAGTGTAACCAATCGTATGCTTGAAATGCTTGATAAGTGAACTCGGCAAAACTCATTCCTCCCTCAGCTTCAAGGCGTGATTGCACAGACGTGCGTGAAAGCATTTGGCCCAATCGGAAATGACGGCCGTTTTGATTTATAAAGTCAATTATATTGAGTGTTTCATACCAATCGGCGTTGTTGACTAGTCTAGAGGAAAGAAAATTAAACCTGAACCTGTAGACAAAAATTAATTTTACTTTAATCGCGTTAGTGGTCTTTGATGTATTTTATCATCCCACAAGGAGGAATCTTCGTGATTTTTAAATATCCTCGTCAATTGATTTTTGATTGCTTCCAAATTATGCTCAGCTAACGATCTTTTTAATTCGGTTCGTTCTGTTTTACGACCACTGGGATCGCCTATTAGAGCTGTAGCGCCTCCTAATAACGCAATGGGACGGTGGCCAGCTCTTTGACAGTGTAACAGGCCCATAATAACTAATAAATTTCCCACATGCAAACTGTCAGCAGTTGGATCAAATCCTGCGTATATGGTTTGGGGAGAGTTTTCAAAAACCTTTGTCATCTGTGGGCTTAAGATCGAGTTTTTTATTTTTTTTTTTTTTTTTAAAATATTAACAAAAGTATTCTAAATTCCATGTATTTTTTACCCGGCTGTGTCAGGAAACAAATCTTGAAAGAAACCTCGTTCCGTTAGTAATAATATGTTTCGATGTGAATAAAAACGTTTGTACAAAACCGCATATTCGAATTTACTTAACTTTAAATAAGTGCGGAGGAACATTTTTTAAATTATTTAATAGCGAAAATGCACTTCTATTTACGCAAAACAGCTGTGATTTCTCACGAGATATTTTTGTAACAGTAAACAGTTTTCTGGGCACATGCAAACGAACAGCTGTTGTGTTTAAAAAAGTATGAACAGATGGTTTAGTTAAGTCATTTGGGCCTTTTGTGTTATTGGTTTTAAGATTACGGCGGAAGATGTTTCGTTTAAGCAAATCAACAAGAATTGTACAATTTTTAAAACATCGAACTTGGCCCAAATTGATCTCTGACGCATCTAGCTCATCAGCTTCTGTTATCGGCGTTGAAGCAGATGATGAAGAAATTATTCTAAAAGATAAAAAAAAACTAGCACCTCGGTTACCTTTGGTGAAGAATTTCTTTGTGGGGTTAGTAGACAACGAATTGTTAGCGTATCCTGAAGTTATACCCCGCGATGACATGGCTCACTTGCAGAGTGACCTGACGGCTTTGCAGAGTTACTTTACCGGTGATAAATTTATAAAAACTGCCAGTTCTTCCGAACAGAATAGAGTTGATTTCGCTAAGGACTTACAAAATTTGAAGCTGTACGGTCTCAATGTTCCTCGAAATTACGATGGTAAAGGTTGGAATTATAGCGCTAGTTTAAGATGTAGCGAACCGGAATGTCAAGCTTCTACCGATGTGGCCTTATCTTTGCTATCACATCGTTCCATTGTTGATGCACTGGAAGAAAAAGGTACACTGGAACAACAACAGAAGCACTTAACAAAATTAGCTAAAGGTATGCTTTCAACACATTTTCCTATTGTACTACAGTTTAAAAAGCCGATTTCATTAGGTTCTGTTGTTGCTACCGAAGCAGTTTACGAGCTCGATGCACCCGAAGATTGTTTATTTCATACCGAAGCTTTTTATGATCCCGTTAATCACAGTTGGCTTTTAAATGGGTCCAAAGCTTTTGTGGTTACACCACCAAAAGTTGCAGAAGCTTCACTGCTTTTTGTAGTTGTAGCTCAAACCCCACGTTGCAATAACAAAGTGGAAACCGATCAAGTCAACACGACTATATTTCTAGTGGATTCAAATATTCCCGGTGTTAAAATCGACAAATCTTTCGAAACATTGGGTTGCCGATCCACTTTGATGCAAAAAGTAACATTTGATAATGTTAGTTTGACAGAAAATTGTGTTTTAGGTTCGCCGCACGAGGGTGAACTAGCAGCTGAAGTTTTGCAAAAATCTAGCCGTTTACGTAATTCTTTGATAGCTCTGGGACTAGGAAAAAATATTTTAAATTTTTTAACCAATTATTGCACAGAAACAAAGCAATATGGTGTTGCTTTAAAGTGAGTGTCGAAATATAAGTGATGTTTTACTCTTTTCTTTTTCTGTTTTCTATTAAGAGATTTGGAATTTGCGCAAACTCATTTGGCTAAAGCTACTTTATCGCTGTATGGTGTGGAAAGCATGATTTATATGAGTGCAGGTCTTTTGGATGAATTTGAGAACCCAGACGTTATTTTAGAAACAGCCGTTACAAAAGTAAGTTGTGCAGTGTTTCTAAGAAATTAATTAACTAAATTTGTTATGCTAGTATTTCAGTTTGGAAACGCTTTTAAAAATTACAATCAGCCTTTTGGATCTGAGAGGTCCTAAAGCCTCGTTAATAGGAGAAATGTCCGAACGGTATTTAAGGGATGCTTTGCAGCTATATACTCATGGAGAGTCCATAGCTATTTTAAATACTTTTATAGCATTAACTGGCCTGCAACATGCGGGAGTAAGTTTATCGATGTTTTTTCATAACGTCAATGGAAATATATTTAAATTTAAACTCTCAATTTATAGAACATTATGGGCGATAGTGTTCGCAAACAACGTAATCCTTTATTTCATCCTGGCCATATCTTTTCGAAATTTTTGGAACGTTCAAATATAGACAACCCTAGGACGAATATGCAGCTTCACGAGAACCTTCACCCGTCTTTACAATCGGCTTCTACGTTATTAGAACATTCAGTGGCTAGATTACAAATGTGTTCCGATCTTTTGCTCACGCGTTACGGTAGTAGCATAATAGAAAGCCATAATGAATCCCGACGCATAACCGAGATGGTTTCCACCATCTATTGCATGTTTTCTAGCCTGGCGAGAGCTTCACGGTCATATTGTATTGGTTTACAGTTGGCTGATCATGAACTTTTAACTGCTACGGCTATCTGTACGGATGGCCACGAAAGGGTAAAGAATCTAGCCACAGAAATTTTCCACGGTCAGTATGTCAATAATGACCGAAATGTACATCGCATGTCAAAGCAAATATTCAAAAGTAAAGGATATTTTGCAGAACACCCTTTAACATATAATTTTTAAAGGATAATAAACAGTAACTTTAAGTAAAAGCATTGTAGTTAACAAAAGAAAAATTTTTATCCTGAGCAATATGACAAGAATGCAAGTAAAACTTATATTATTGTCGAAAACTCGTTACTCAAAGGTTCGTTCATTACCATCTAGGATTTTTTCAACCTGTTTGAAATAAGTGGATTCCGCGTTAACCGATGTCCAGAGGCAATCCATGAACCGAACAATTCCCTGCATGCCTTATAAGAACGAAAGCACTACTTAAGGAAGCCTTCAGCCCTTAATCGAAGCAAGTGATATCTGGCGTGTAAGCCGCACAGATTAGCGCTTCACCTTCGAACCCTCCCAAATCGTCACGAACCGACGTCTGATGGCTTCATGAAACAACCCGATTTTGTGTTGCTTCTTTTAACATTCGACCCGTTTTTCACGCAAAACTTAATTCAAAGCGCTCATTTGTTGTCGGCAGAATTCAATTCTGATAGTTTCGCCAGATTTCAGCACCTTATAATAGATCACAATGTTCTGACCCCACCAAATCTAGAGCGTTGTCTTCTGCTCATTGGCCTAAATATTTTTTACATTATATGATTTGAGATTTGAATTTATGACGTACATTATTTCGTAAGAGGTGAACTACAAGAAATGAAGGCGGCTTATTACAAATTTAGAAATTATTTTTCAAATCAATTGATTACAATATATTATTTTAAAGGATAACTTTCAAATTAAGGAACAATTAATAAAAGAAAATAATAATTTTCGAAAATGTTACAAATTTTAGATTCAATTTAATAGTACTTATTTTATCAATCAATTAAAATGTATGCTTTTGTTCTGCTTGTTGCTTTTCATGTATCAGTTGTTTATACTTATGTTGATCTCTCTATTCCTACTTCTTAAGCCATACGTTAGTATTATCATCCATTTCAGCTAATTGCAGACTTTTTGTCACACTATTGTAAGCATTCTTAAATCGCACAGAAATTCCCTTAAATTAAGACAAACTTTGAAAGCTCGTCTTTCGAGCGCAAGGAAAATTACAGTGAGTACTTTTGGTATGCTAGCCGCATTTATTATTAAGGCTACCGTCGAACAGCTGTATGATGTAGTATGTGTAAAAAGTTTATGCATGAAGTAAATATCGCGGAATTGTTGAAAAGTGCATTATTTTAGGCAACTCTACAGCAGGTATTTATTCGAACAACTACATGATGATGATGTATTTTATGTGGGTAGCTAGTGTGTGAGTTTGTTTATATAAAAATCAAAGGAGTAAATGAAGGATGAGGATTTTCCCAGTCAGCCGGAGCCATACGCGTCAATATAAATAAGATCAAAGATACTGCCAGAAAACCCGTTGCCATATACATCCACACATCCACAGAAAATGGCGAAAGAAACGAAAAATAATTAGCTGGTGGAATTTCAGGCTTCGCGAAAAGAATACTAATGCCTAAAGTCATAAAAGGTGGAGTAAAATCTACAGCAGTTCGGCGCGAGTATTTCATAAATTAATTAAGTAAATCGCATATACCTAGATCAGCATTCTATTATTTATTGTATATTAGAAATGAAAATCATTGATAAAAGTTCAATTTAGTATAACGATACCACTGCATGTAGTTGTCTAGAGCAATTTTGAAGAGGTCGTAATAAACCCCTTAACTAAAATACGGGTTTTACATTTAAAATTTTAAAATCATGAATGAAAATTTAAATAAACTGAAAATGTATTTATATTTAATTGTTTATTATATTATTTATTGTATATTAGAAATGAAAATCATTGATAAAAGTTCAATGAAAATGAATAAACTATGTAAAAGTAATGATTCATTAAACTACAATAGATAAAGAAATGAAATTAAAAGCAAAATTCGGCAGTTCTAATAAAGGAAGTTAGCTCCTTAAGATCTGCAAACTTGCGAGCACGAAAGATATCAAAGTAACTATGATAGGTAGTGAAAAAAGCATAAGATCGCCTTAATATATTAAAATTTTTGCATATAAAAATGAGATGCTCGGCCGATTCAACGAGCAGGTAGCACATGTATCATTGTTAACAGCTTTGATAAGCATCAAATAGGGTTTGTCAAAGGTGTGACCGGTGATAAGTCTGTTGAGAGTCTTAATCTCCCAGGTTGAGAACAAGGAATCCGGAAAATGTTTGAAGGGAACAGACTGATGTAGTTTGTAGAAGAGTCGGTCTGATTTGCTCCGTGCAATATTTTGAAATTCAACGTCTCTCTCTCTTAATAAGGTATTACGTATGGTGCGTAAAGCCTCTTGAGGAGGAGGATATTTGATAGTCTGAATATCACCATTGACTTGAGCTTCGTTTGCATAATGGTCAGCTTTTTCATTTAAATGGAAACCACAATGACCGGGAATCCATACAAAATGACAAACCTCAGCAGCTATATTATTAAGCGTATCAAGTATATCATAGACATGAGCATTCAAAGGATCTTTCTTGTCAAAGAGAAGAAGCGCAGATTGGCTGTCCAAGAAAATCACAAATTTCTTGTCTCCATTGGCTGTTGCAATAGAGACAGCATGTTTTATGGCCAGCAGTTCAATGAAAGATGAGGACAGCTCTTCTAAAATTCTAATCTGGCAGAGATCGTCTTGCCGAAACTTAACCAACGAATAGCTGGAAATGTTATTGCCAACAGATCCGTCAGAGGCATAGATTTCGAAACAGTTATTATGATAGTGTTCAAGCCTCTGGTAGCAGAGAGCCTTCAGGGTTGAAGAAGGGATGTTTCTTTTGGTCGTAGATACGGACAATAATTATTTAAAATCAACAAGATAATTGTATGAAACAAAGTGCCAGACAGGAATAGGGTTGATATTCTATAAGATATTAAATTTCTCATAGCAGAAGGTGTAGCTAGACATTTTCGCTTTGCTCTGGGTCACAATCTTTGTGAGGAGCTCAGGATTGATGAGCATGACCTTCACCAACTCTTCCGCCGTAAGGAGCAGGGCTCTATCAGCAACCGGCAGTTCACCTGCAATGATTTGAACTGGAGTCGACGGAGTGAGACCAGTGCATCTTTTTAGATGTTTGTTTTCGAAGATCTGAATTTTCTTTAAAGAGTATTCTGGGAGATTGCATGTAATTGAGGATGCAAATTCTATTTTAGATCGGATTAACGACTTGTATACATTGAGTGCTTTAATAGGAGAAAGACCTGCGTGTTTGCCAGTTACAAGATCGAGAACATTGGAACCAAATTGACATTGTTTAATAGTATTTTCATAATGGAAATGGAAGGAAAGACTTGATTTTAAAGTCGTTCCTAGAACCTTGACAGACGTTTTTTGGTTTATTTTTATATCATTGACTGTAATATTGGTTATTTTATTGGATCATTTGGCAAAATAGATTGCACTAGTTTTGCTGGGATTAAAGGGTAAATTTAGATTCTCACAGCTCTTATAAAAGCTATAAGTTTTGGAGGAGAGATTCTTTATAGAATTCTTAAAGGACGAGCTCACCGAGACTAATAGAAAGTCATCAGCATATTGAAAAATGTGTGTTAACATCTTTAAGCTGATGTAAACTTGCAGTATAGAGCTACGTATATCCTGAACTTTTCATCAAATCTACGATATCTACATCAAGTTACTGCAGAGATAAGCTCACATTAAAAGGCTTCCTCCATTCTGAATTTCAATAAACCAGAAAAAAAAGTCTACCGTCATGCCTTGCTTCCTAGGAATGCGTGACGAGCAAATAAAACCAAAAATAAAAAAGGTAGAAGAAGAAATAAAAGCAAGAAATAAAGCATTGTAATAGAAAACATAGCTGACTGTGTTCGTTCGGCTTCAAATTGTTAATGAAAATATGAGCATGGCCCCATCGCGTTTTTAGCAATATGCTTTCGATTTGTTAAAGAAATTTTTCTATTTCAACCTAATGTACACTTTTTGTCAGACTTGCTTAAGTATTTTTATACCATTCAGGGAATGTGTTTAAGTGCTGTTTAATTCAATGAAGTCAATCTTTTGCATCCAAAAAGTACGTAAAAATTGTAATTCCGTTTCTTTTTAGTCATTATCTGGATTTTGGTATTCCCGAAATTATTTTGCTAATCTTCATCATTTACAGCATTATCGATTACCCTTATTTACCTTTATGAACTGTTCCGTAATTTGAAGTGTCCTTTAAAATAGTAGTTTATTAGAGTCATTAATTAGTAAAGTGCCCTAACTTCTTATTCATTTATTATAAAATAATAAGTAAAGTAAATAAAGATTCCAAAGCATATAACATAAAAAATATTTACTGTAATACAGTATTAATATATAGTTTGAAGAATAACTTTCAAATTGAAAAGAATTGTTTTTATTTTTTCTTCTGTGCTTTTTGGCTAAACGCATGTTTGAGGGACAAATTAAAGAAGCAAAATACGCTACCCAAAATGTGTTCGTTTAAGTAAACTTACTTTCCATATGTTTCAATTTATGGGAATATAAGCGCGGCTTCATAATGTTTACAACCTTTTTCTTTCTTTGGTTATTTTTTATGCATAACCACTTGATTTGCTAATTCCCACAGAATATAGTAAAAAGTAAACCATTTTTCGGTATGCGCGGTTTCATTGCATTAGTTTTATTCAACTTTAATTCCCAGAGCCTAAAAAAGCGCAAGTAAGGCTGTAAGGCTGCAAACGAGGTCGCACTCATATTCTCAAAAAATCCAACATATGGAAAGCAATGTAAACGAACTCAATGAAGACCCGCTTCTTGCTTGTTTTCTTGTTCCCCAGGCCAGGCTACAGACTAATGGATTACCAGTATGGTTAGTAAAAAATCAGAAAGTAGTATTATTCTTACAAGAATATAATAAAATCCAAAATATAAAATGGTGTTATTAAACTTAAATTGCTTTAAATCTTTCTCAGAAGTTTAATTTTTGATGTAATATATTATAAAAATAAATAAACTAATACAATATTTATATATATTGATATTAATATTCTTCGTGTAAATATCCATTATTTTAGCCTTTGAAGTGGCAACTCAATTTCTAAGTGATGCTGTAATTAAACACTCGGCAACCTTGTTGTCGCTTTGCAAATTTGGTCGATTATGAAAGAAATGTGGCTTCGTGAGGTTACTTGATCTATAAAAAATAAAACTAAAAGGAGTTTATAAACATTCAGTATTATCATAAACATTAACTCTTAAATCACATGTATCAACTATAACTTCAAATAGACATTTTAAACTGACTTTGTCGGTTTTGAAAGAATGCATAAAAAGCAGTTCGAAAAAATCAATATGGTAGTAAACCTCAGCATAAAAAAGAAATTACAATGGGCGGGGCGGCATATCTATCATAATAAAACAACTAAGAATGCGGCAAAAAAAGTTTGAAAAATCAAAGCAAATACTATGCAAGATTTAAAAAGTTTTTTTCTTTAATATTTGTTATTTTTAAAACGCAAACATTAAAGCAACGAATTGCAAACTTAATCGGACTTGTTACGGACCTTCTTAAATCAAGTGAACATTTGTATGTCTACCGAGTGAGCGTATGTGTGTCGTTAGTGTCGTTTTAAAGAAACCCAAAAAAAAGGTTGTGAAAAAAATTTTCAGTATTATTGCATGCGAATGTTTGTATGCGCGTGGTAATTGTGGTGGTGGCTGTGCTTGCATGGCATGGCATTTACCAGTTTGTTAACTTTGCTCTGGGTGTCGGTGTCTTGCAATCGCGATTCGTTTAATATTATCTGGTCTGGTCGACAATAATTTGTGTGTGTATCTCCTAAGAAATTGTGAGAAAACTACAGATTTTTTTCCTGCTGGCTAAACGTGCACAATAAGACTCACATAATACATATGCCGAATACTTCATTCATTTCAAACGCACAATACAAACAACAAAAATGACTATGATTTACGGCTTTTCCTTTTTCCACATCTTACACCCTTTATTTATCTCGTTTTGAAGAAATTCCTTTTGAAATTTTTTTTTTTATCAAAAAAGAATAAAATGAATTTCCGAAAAGTTCGTTCTCTAGCAGAACTAATTTTATCTCTATTAATACAAAAAATGAAAGAAGAAGAACGAGTAAAGTAAACAAAAATTCGTTATGCATATAAATGCAAAAGTAATGAAAAAATTTCTAATAAACAAGACGATGTGTGTAAGCGCATATGAACTAATCTATTAAAATTGTGATTTGCGCAAATTGCAAAAATGAGTTTTCGTCGCTTTCGTTTGCTGTGCATATATCATAAGAATAATCGTTTTAATGCTGTTTAGCGATTAAATAATTTTAACTATTTAAATAAACAAACACATTAGACAGACCGCTTAAATTGTCATCGTTTATTACATTTATTAACGTTAAGTATATTATTTTCAAATTTAAAAAAAAAGTATTTATATATTTTATGAACATCTGAAGCATAATGCAAACGCGATATATACGATAAGCACTTTTTCGCGTACACGACCCACCAAATCAATTACAATTGTGTTGTGTTTCTGTGTGTAAGTTTGAATGTGTATAAATAAAACGACAACAACAGCAAGTAAGCTTAAGCTCTTTGGTGACAAAGAAAATCCACCATTTTCTGATTATATGGTCTGTGTGCGTAGCGCACGAATGAGTTTAATGTCTTTCTCAATCGTTATATGTATCTACTAATATCGCCTCTGTGCATGTGTGTGATGTTAGTTAATTTTTGTTACTGCGACGCTTTTTATAACTGTATATAAAACCAAATATTTTTTAATTAGAAAAGAAAAAAAAATGCATAAACAAATGTTAAGTCATTTTTTTTGAATAAATGCAACGTTATCGTCATCGTAATTATTTCCAGCAACAATGTTTCAGTTTGCCATGGTAAGTGCTAAGGAAATAATAAATATGTATGTATAACTTAGTTATTATATTAAAGCATTGATATGTAAATTTAAACAAATTTTGTTTATGTATTAATTTTTGATAAGCATTTTTATAAATTTGTTGTTATTGTTGTTGTAGGTCAGTATCATGTTAATAAAATTACTATTAACATACGGTTTTACGTTAGGATTATGCAAAGTAGCTACAGAAAGAAAATGCACAAAATTGCTATGGAACCCATTCGAACTGTTTGTGTCTTGTTCTTACTACTTCCATGTGATGAATATTGTGATGACATATTGTGACGAATATTCAAAGTTGAAATTAGTGTTCTTCTGTAAAAATATTAATATAATGGTAAAGAAAAAAGCGATTATTCTCTTGTTCCCGCCACAATTGCAAAAGCAATCATCGATGGACGAAAGCACACTAGTTTTATTAAACGTTTTTTAACACCTACAAATACTCATAGAAGAATAATTTCATTCGATTTTCCCGTCTGTCCGTCCACCTTTGGTTCTTGTAACGTTGTACATATTTCATACAGTAGTGAAAGAAATGATTGGAAATTGGCCGCAATCCTCTGTGATGGACAGTTTAATAGAAGAAGTGTCAGAAGCATCCTCAGAAATCAAATAGTTTCAATTATCTGATGGCAAATGTTTAATAAAACAAAAATTTCTCATCGTTGTATATCTACCCGTTCAATTAATTTTTTAATTGCCAAAGGGCTACAATAATGGGATGGCGAAATTTCGAAAAAATAAAGGAAACTAAAGCATTCAGTTAAATTTTAGATATTTAATCTTTTACTACAACTGAAGACTCAGCTACAAACGTTCTTAATCTTGAAATTATGCTGAAAATTTCAGTAAGTTTTGTTTTAGAAATCGCCATCATGAGATATTAAAATTTTAAGCATGTTTCGAAACTTTAAAATAAAATAAAATAAAATGAGGCAAATGAAGCGGTGTCTCAATAACAAAAAAAAGTGCATTTTTATAATCATCTCAAGCATATTGCGATTGTCAATGCCGACACCATACGGTAAGCATGAAGGATGGAATCAGTTTGGACAATTTTTGTTCGTTTGTCACTTTAACACCAGAATAATAATGAACTCAAACATTTGTCTGATAGCTTGGTTGTTATTTACTGGCCATTTATTATATTTGTACATAGGATTTAGAAAGTGAAAAACAAACAGGTTTTGTTGTCATCCTAAAATAGACATTAATATCTGAGACTAACTTTGGAATTATGCAGGCTTTTGTAATTACTTTTAGATATTTGTAGAAAAATATCAAAAAATATTCAAAACGATTTTTAACTTTGTTCCCGTAATAGTCTCGATATTAGCTTGATGTTAATATATCGAATGTTGCAGTATTTAAATGCGTTGTAAAAGTCACGCGTGTTTATATTTGTAGTACATAAAAGAAGAAAAAGGGAAACTAATTTCAAAACTTGTTGTATTTCTCCGTATGTTCTAATAAGATTTTAAACTTTTATCAAACTAACACACTTATTATAATTGTTTCTCTATTTATATTTTTTGCAAATATTACGCATTTTACGATCAATGTGGTTTTTCTTTTATTTTATGGTGTTGTATTCATTTATATAATGAAAAATGGGTTTGTATGTGTTTGTTATAATTTGCATTCTTTTTATTTTGTGTGAAAGTGTGTATTCCTTTTCTCTTTTTCCAACTACGCTCTTCTTCGGATATATTGTTATTTTTATTGCTCTTAGTGGTCCCTGTTATTTTTTCTTTTTTTTTTTTTGGTCACGTTTACTTACAATAGTTCTAAAGGTGTGCAGTACGACGAATGTAAAAAGCAAATGATTTAGGCTGAAATTGTAGTTGAATATACAGCACTAGTCTCTTCTAGAGTAGATAATTGGTGGAGAAGGTTAAAGAAGAGGATGTGGATTAGTTAGAGGAAGAGTAGTTTTAAAGTGCACATAAACATGAATATGAATAACACGAAGGTAAGCTGCAATGTACGCGTACATGGATTTGTATTTATGTATATATATAATGTATGTGTTTGTGGCTGTGTGTGTATGGATATGTGTACGTTGTTATATATATATGTATAATCCTACTTGAGTGTAAGTGAATGAATGCGCTTGTATTTATTTGGTTGGTCGGTCGTATTGTGTCGGGAATACAAGTGGATTGGATTGAAACGGTTTGTTTTAAATGTTTCGTTTCAACATCGTTTTGGCTCCTGGCTTCAATTTGTGCTTTGACTTTAGACCCGGTAAGCATTTACATCACAAATAACAGCCAACAATAACAACAAAGCTATATTAAAGCAGTTCGAGGTGTATGCCTATGTATGCGGGAACATTTCGAAGTGCTGTTGCTGTTATCATTCTCCGCATTCGTTTGCTGCCTGCCACACGTTTCTTTCTTCTTTTTATTGTTATTATAATAATTTTTTTTGTCATTGTTTCTCATTTTGATTCTCATCAGTGCGCATTATATATAGCATTTCTTTTTCTGTTCTGTTCAAGTTTTCTGTTCTTTTGGCGTTGGTATTGTTCTTGTTGCTGTTGCTGTTACTGTTTTATTTGGATTCTCTTCTCATAATCCATGAGATGGTTTTCTAGACGGCAACTATACACCGCTGTGCAAAAATGAGCCAAGCACGGGGCAGTTAATAATAAAACATGTCCGTACATATCTACAAAAGTACACACACACACACACACACACACACGACACATATAAGCTTGAACACATTTAACCACAGTGTACGTATAACAATTGATTGAAAATTGGAGTGGAAATGTTGTATCGTCATCATCGTTGCCGTCGTTTTGGTGCTGTTGTGTGGCAGCCCGAATAAATGAATTTATGTACAATTGTTTATGTGTATGTGTTTGTTTGTTTGATAATGGTTTTAATGTGTTTGTTTGCACTGTACATGTGAAGAAAGAAAGAATTGTTGTTGCCTCTGAGGTGGTGGTGGTGATGGTGGTTGGTCGATACTCTAAAAAAGTTTTTTCTTTTCAAAATTTTTTTTTTCATCGGTCGTACTTTTGTACATTTTTCGTGCGTTATTTTGCGTTGTCGTCGTTGTTTTCGTCATTCTCGTCTTGAAATTGTTGTTGTTTTTCGATTTCAGTTGTTGGATTGTTGGTCTCTTAATATTTATGACTCTTGAGAAGTTTTTTTATTTTTTGTTCTGTGAAGATTCTCGGGCGCTTCATGTTTGTTTGTGTTTGTTCGTTTATTTTTTTTGCTTCACATTTATATGGTTTGCCTTTCACATCGAGGATTTTCGCATTCATATAAATATATATATATGTTGATGATATTTACATATATTCAACGTTCAGTAGTTATATCATTTTTTCTGCTTTGTTTCTTTCGACTTGCTCTTCTCTTCTTCACTACTGCTACATTTGTGAAAATATTTTTGGAGAACTTCGAACATTTTATTTTCTGTTATTCCGTTTTTGCTTATTTCGCTCGCTTTAGTTCTTAATATAGTTTTCATGTTGTGTACTATTGTAACAAAATCATCGCTTAGCTTTTACAATTTAAAAAAATTTATAAACAATTTGTTGGAAGACTTTGTTAATTAAATATAAATAATATTTCGCTTTGATTTGAGTTGATTTATAAGTTTATGTATGTACGAGTAAAATAATGTATATAAAGCAGGCTCTCTAAGATTATGCGAAATGTTCCAAAGAACTCTAATTGAAAGATTAGAAAAAATTTCTACAGAATGTTTGTTTTGAAAGTTTTGTCTTTTGCTTTGTTCCTTTAATAGTTCCCGTGTGCACAATATAATAATGATGAATTTAAAAACCAATTATAAAAATGGGGTCTATGATATTTCCAAAAACCGAAAAGCAGACGCTGATTTGGAGCTATGGGAAAATAGGAAACCTTTAGGCAAGGCAAGGAGTCCCCGTGGAGAACAAGATATAGTCTAAGGTGAATACAAGTTTCTTACTTGTTGCACGTTCCAGTATGTTAATTATTTCCGAGTCTATGTAACGTCCTAAATAAAGACCTACCTCTTGTTATAAGAATAGATTTTGAACGAAATCTTGATTTTAATTTAAGCTTCTTTGTCCTCTAAGCTTCTCTGTCCGAAGTCTGCGCTTTCCGCATATTTTAACGGAATTTCGTACCTAAGGTTTTTTTTTTTACCAAAGGAACACTTTTGGAAACGGATCTTACTTTTGCAACTACTTCTCAAGTAAAGTCTTATATTGAAAAATTCTTTGTAGAAAAAAAATTCGAATTTTCAAAACTTCGCGATAAAAATCGCTGATTAGTAGTATTTTCTTTCCTTACTTCTTCCTCTATAAACGTTCTTGCTAAAAGCAAACTTTTATAGGTCATATTTATTATCATCATTATTATTATTATTATTATTATTATTATTATTATTATGCTCTAGACTAATGAAATTAATTCTTAAACTAGAGAGATGAGAGCACTAGCAGTATAGGCTATCGGCTCGTTGATGTTTTTAAATTTGTTGACCATGAAAAAACTCTACTGCAATGAGATTTGAACCTCACGTGTACTGACTTGCCAGAGGCACTTCTTAACATTTCAGCCACAGTTGCGGCCTTGTATCTCAAAAATTTCTATATTTTAATTATTCTTATAATCATGTAAGAGTCCTTTTAAAAAAGTATCCTTCATATGGCAGGTAGATCTAATTTTAAATGTTTTATAGTGAAAATTATTTCAAGACAATCATTTGACATTTACTGCGATTAGTTTGGACCACGTAGGTCTACTTTCTACGGAGTTCTTATGAAAGGTAGGTTTTTGGAAATCTTTAGGCAAGAAAGCCTAATTTTTAGTATTTTATGACGAAAGTAGTTTGATAATTGATTAAGAATGCCTTTCTCCAAGAGATAACAAGAACAGCACTGGCCAAGCTTTGACTTCGACTTTCAATTATTATAAATGTTCATTAATGTCTCAATACAAAATTTTTGGTTTTTGATAGTAAAAACTGCAACTTTCCAATATTGGATATCTGTGAAGACGTGTAAATCCAAGACCTGTGAATAGACTATAACTGTTTCGATCAAAACATTATAATAAACTGTCATTGTTAGGTCTGCTTAATTCCATTCAAATTGTGTGATCAAATAAGGGCTATATGTTTTGGTTTAATTTAATTTAACTTACTAGCGCTGCATAGTTCTATTCCTATAGTGATGAAATAGGGTCCATAAAAATGTTGGATTCAATTTCTAAAATTTCTACGCAATAAACGGTCATTCGATTTAGGTTCTTGCATCAACGGAATTTTGCAATAGAAATTTTTAAAATAAATCAGTACATCAGAACTGCGGCTAATTCGTTCTTTCTAAGTTTTATCCTCTGCTTAGTCCAACGTATCGGTATTTTCAGCAGCACATCGTCAATCGCTTGACTCAATACTATCCATCTAACTTACATTAAAGAAATTATGGCGATATCATCTATCCATATTCTTAGAATATATATTTTGTACTTGATACAGGAAACAACTGCAAAATAAGATTTCGATCCGTGTAGTCCGTCTGTTATTAATACTTACTGGTTCTTGATATTCTGATGGTTTTAAAAGTCGCAAAAATGAACTGAAATTTGTTGCAGATCAAGAAGATAAGCGTGATTCAATATGCTGACACTGACTTTCATTAAATCGGAAATATTACGTAAAAGATGTGAACGAATAAGAGACAAAAGCCATATGATGCAATGAGATTAAGCCATAGGACGCTTTCTTGGGCTAAAAACATATCTGTGTTAAGAGTTGCGTGTACGCTGCAATTGTTGTAAATTGTATTTATTTCTAGGGAGTGCATATATACAGTAGTGTCTCCATTCCATTTATCTTCTTATTGTTGGACAATGTTTAAGCAAAATATTAATGAATTTTTAAAGAAAATACACTTCCACCGACATTTTTAAAACTATGAAATTTACTTCTGAATTTAACGTAGATTTTGCATTAAATTTATAAAATGTGTTATGTAAAATTAGTTTTATATAGAGTGCGATAAGTTTCGTAACAACACATATGTTATGTTATTGGCAGAAACGCTAAACCGTTAACGTATGCGGAACATCTTCGCATACATAAGTGATAACAACGTAGACAGGAGGAGTAATTACCTAATGCTCGCATTAGTTTTTTTTCTGCTACAAAAGAATTTTCCTGTAGCAAGAAAGGGATTGACAACACAGAACACAGCGGAATGAGAGTAATAGCAATGATCAGTATATAGTATACCTGAAATATATCTTTAGAATAATTGAACTGGACTCATGCACAAATTGAAAATATATTTTATTGTAGAGTATAGTGTTAAATGAGAAAGACGAGATGGTATTTATCTCTGTTGGTTCGTACACTCAACTTTACTTCATATGTATAAGACGTGTTGGGGAAAATAAAAAAAAACGAATTTCAGTAAGGATAGATATATATTCGTATTATATTGTGGATGCGAGAAACTCCTAAAGATGATAAAACATTCATTACTTCATTTGCTGCATTGTGTTGGATGATGGGTCGCGTTCTTATGTATGTATGTAAGTATATACTCGGTGAACGAGTTGATTGTTTGGTTGGCTATGCATTTGGTCAAACGGACAGTTCATGTAAACAACCGACCGAGCGACTGATTGACCGACCAACCAACCAACCAATATTCGATAGATTGGTCTTTGCTTATATACAGCAACTATACTTACACTTATGTCTTCTGTATTGTAAACGTACATTAAAAAAAAAGTGTGCATTAGTTTACTCTGCATATAAATGAAGTAGAGAATAGTGAGCAAACAGAGACTCGACACGACACTAAATCGATAACCACCAACATAAGAATAGAGTAAGAGGCAACGGCACAGTGTGGATACGTAAACACATACACATTACTTAAGTGTATATATATAAATATGTGTATGCATGTATATATGCATATACATGCAATTGTAAGTAAGTATTCATATACATACATAAGTAAATCCAGTGTACAGAACACTTTAAAGGAATGTTGTATTTAACAGAATAACATACAACTGAAAATACATTCAGACCAGATATATGCATATGCACCCATGTAACATAAATATACACATAGGCACACACATACAACTTCTTACAAGGAATATCTGTACATATGAATATGTGTTATGCATGTATATATATGTAGTATTAAGTGAGTGCCGTACCAAGTGTGATCATAAAATTGTAGCCCATTATATGTTTATTTGTGTATGTATACGATAGGTTGTTAAGCTAGCGTACGAGCTTTGTACACATTTATGAATGTATGCATGTAATGCACGAGTTCTAGCATCTTTAAATATCAACATACAACCGCATATATACATACATACATACATACATACATACATACATACATACATACATACATACGTACATACGTACAAACATACATACATACGTACAAACATACATACATACATACATACATACATACATACATACATACATACATACATACATACATACATACATACATACATACATACATACATACATACATACANCATACATACATACATACATACATACATACATACATACATACATACATACATACATACATACATACATACATACATACATAGATACAGACATAGACATATATATATATATATATATATATATATTTATATATATATTTATTGTAGACAGTTTAGTATGCAAAAAAAAACTTGGCAACAACGCAATTGTAAGTCAGAATTCTCTTAGTATATCCTACAATCATATAAACATTCAGTTTTTCCTAAATGTTTAGGGATACGCAAACATACAAACCTAAACAAATCCATAGAATAAGGCGAGGAGAGAGAAAGATGTAGAATGAGAGAGATAGAGATAGACAGAGAGAGAAAGAGAGAATACTGAAGAGATGCCATCGAATATGTCTTTTCATACGCCGCCCAAATAAAGGTCAGAAGGACTCTTATTGCGGGCGATATACGTACATACATCCATGCCTATATTCACACATACATAAACACATACACGAACATTGAGCTCTGTTAGCCTTCTATCTCTCTTACAGAAGATGACATGTTACATGGGTATCATATAAAACTACATATTGTTCGGATGTTCGGTTGCTCAACCGTAACCGAAGAAAAATAATTTTAGATTAACTTACAGGTAAAGTTTTTCAAATATATATATGTTAACAAAAAATCGACTAGACAAAGGAAAATATTCATCAATTTAATACTTAGAAAATAAATTATAATGCAATTAATGTATCCAGTGCCCTACATCGCGCTCGCACACCTGTTAGCATAAATTCTTTTAATTCTCTTTCAAAGTAATGTTTTAAAACGAATAATATTGAAAGCAGGTTTTTGTCAATTAATCATCTTTGTTACACTTTTTAGATAATCGAACTTGAAAGTCGGATGAACAAAATTTTTGAAGAATCTTTTTTCCTAAACATAGTTTAGAAGAACGGTTGCCGCTTTCTTCTTTAACTAGGAAATTTTAATGTTTACAACCAAAGTAAGAGCTATGCTTTAAGCAATGTATTATTTTTTCGAAAACGGACTCCAGATGATTAGCGTCACAGATAGCTTTTCGGTGATAAAAGCCATCGGAAGCCCATTAATTTCCACCTAGAATACCATTAACGAAGCAAGAACTTTCATTGTTTTCGTTAAATATGATCCTGGGATCTTGATATTTGTTATCGAGAGCATGCTTACTGCGAATATTGCAGTAATAAGTTGCCAAACAGACTGACGACCAGACATATCTAGGTGTATTCCAAATTTGATACTGATTAAGAATATATGTGCACTTTCTTATGTGTTTAAAGTCGAAATTTCAATACTGTGTTATATTAGGTCGTCGTGGTTTACGTCGTGGTAGTTTATGAATGGCGAGCAAAAAGCCCAATTTTTGTTGCTTTCGAACACAAAGATATTGTTTGCGAATTGAATTTTTCTATGTTAGCCTACGAACTTTTCAACTCACCTGATATATATATATATATATATATATATATACATATATATGTATAGCTTGCTTCTGGTTAGCTTTGCAAACACAATGACAAAATGAATATATCTTATTGTGGCGAGCATAACAATAGATAACTTGGATAAATTATATCAAGAAAGCACATTTTAATTGAATTTTCAGTGTTACGAAATATATATGGATAATTATAGTTGATTTACTTAATAATATATTACCACATGAAGCCAACGTTAGGAATGGATGGATGAGTTGTTTAATAATTCGATATCATCATAAGTTAAACCCAAACAAGACTTTAAAACGTTTTTATTCACTTGTGGATTAAATTTTGTTGAATGACTGAAAAGTCTTTGATGTGAAATTGGTGAATGCCATCATTGTTATACCAGCAGAAGGAATACAAATTAAACTAATCGAGATACACTTGCATATTAAAGCCAGCCTGTAGATGATAATGATATACAGGGAACACACTTAGTCATATAGTTTGATCGCTCGCGTTCAACTTTCATAATTTTCTTATTTTTTGTTTTTTTAATTTCTAAAATAATTAAAATAAACGTTATAAACAAACCTCAATATTTTTCATTAAACACTTAAATGTTATAAGTTATAAAGTTATAAAAGGTGCAAGCAAAAAAAACCAAACAAAAAAGAACTCCGTAAGAGTTAATATAAAACAAAAACAACGGTATCATCGACATCGCCAATCAACTAACCACCCAGTAATATATATAGTAAGATACTTTAGAGTTGTGTGCGACGATGAATGCAGACATACATCATCGTCATAACGCATAATATTGTCGGTGTTTCGCATGCAGATGTTTATTATGTGTGTATGACTGTGCGATGTTGAACGTATGTGTGCGTATGCAATTTATTTCACTTCTCGAGGGCATACGAAAAGATATTAGTGTTTGTGCCATCATTATTAGTAATATATATACATTAATACATACGTACGTACGTATAAACACATGTCGAAATATGAGGATCTACGCTCGTGTATATATGTATGTATATGTATATATATTTGTTCATATGGATAGGTATATATGTTAACATAAAGGTATGCATGTGTAAGTCCATTCATCCAGACAATCAATCTAGCATATATGTGTAGTTATATATGTATAATGTTCCTACAAAATTTTACCAGCTATTCATCGAGTGCCCACTCTTCGTCATACAACTATATCTATATCCACACACTACACGTATACATACATGTTTAAATATATATACATATATAAAAATAAATATATGTATATCCATGTGTGAATTAATACTTGCATGGTAGGTTAACTTTTTTGTCTCATTTGACTTCGATTTGAAATTGTTTCTGTTACCCTTACTTTACAGTCATCATCAATATTTATATATAGGCGAGCACACACACACACACACACCAGCACCAGCATATATATATATATATAAATATATATATATAAGTAAGTAAGTATGTTTATTTGTGTAAATATAAATGTACGTTTATAAACGAACGAACGTAAAATATTTCCACTGTCTCCTTCTGTTTGCTGAAGCGGCATCAACACTAACAATTCGAAACGGCTCTAGCACCTTATGTTGTTGTTGATGTGAGGAGGTTGAGAACAGAAAATAAAAAAGAAGTTATACATATTGCGCTGTGTGTACAACTTTAACAACAACAGCTACAACAGTAACAATAATAACAACAATAACAATAATAATACCAACAACAATAACAACAACAACACAAATAAAACCTTTACAGTTTAGGTTTCGCTCTTATGCACCAGCACGCAGTTATAATATATCGGAAAAAAAAACAAAAACGCGCATACACAAACACAGAAAAGGAAAAATAGAGTACAGTGCAAACACAATGAAGCAATTGATGATTCAAATGAAAATTGCGACATTTTCTCTATAAAACTCTACATTTATATATATATATATATATATATATGTATATATATATTCGAGATGTACTAACACATATATACATATACATGTATTTATATATATAAATGGAAGTGTGTTTATAACATATCTATATATATTTATATATGCATGTATATATATGTGTATAAATATATGTATATTTTTATACCAGTATTTGTATATACATATGCGCTCTGCTAGAAACAGAGTTACACCAGTTTTTCAGTCATTGTAGCTTTACAGAAAATAATCGATTGCTCGTTAGATTCATATACACATACATGCGTTTATACTTACATTTGTGTACGTGTTTATCTGTGCTTGCATTTGAATAACAATAAAATAACAAAAAAGTTGGAAAGAAATGTATGCTTGTGTGTGATTGTGTGAATTTTTATTTCTCTCTACATGCATTTCTCTCGCGTCCTCTTGTCAGGTGCTATCGAGTATTTGACGATTGTGTGGCTTGAATTGAATCGAATAGAATTAAAATTTTTTAAACTTTTAAGTATCGAAACATGTCAATTTATTATTAATAAATAAATTGCGAATTTTAAGTCAAACTTTTCTTTCTTTCACAAAACTCTTTATAATAGCAATTACCATAAACTCATTTCAGATTTTCGGATAATATTACGTGTGTGTATACTGATGAATTTTATTGAAAATCATAATAAATATGATTTCTTTTATCGACTTCCTTTATATTCTGTCAATTGGTTATGACTTTGAAAAATACATTCTTTTTTTACGTTAATTATTTAAGATTTCTTTGTTAGCTTCATGAAATTCCGTGAAGGAAAGGCTATATGGGCATATTACTTTTATACGCGCCAAAAGATACCTGGTCATCCGAATGAAACGTTTCAGTTGTAAGTAACCATTAAATGCCAATTAAATGCTGATATGCAATTCGGTTTGTTACAACATTGAACTATTTAAGTGGATTAAGGGAATCATTTCATTTATATTTTTTTCTTTATGGTGCGTTGGTTGATATTTAAGTTGTCATGCCTGAGTTCGGGTAGGTTGTTTGATTTTTGCAGTAAAAGAGTAGTACGAATACTTACAAAAAAAAAAAAAATCTGAAAGGCTAGAGAAGAACAAGAAGTGTTTTTTATTTTGAAATACACTCGATGCAATTAATTACAAATGATCATCGGGGCTTACCTTATAGGAACGAAATTGAAAAACCATATCATCGGACAGTTATCTCATTAAATTCTTTCCTATTTCCACCAATAGCCTCTTCAATATTCGTTTTAGTGTTCGGATTAGTTGTTGTAGACCAACTATTTGAAATGAGGACCGTATGTGTTAAATTACAGCTTCTTGAACGCTGTTCGATGACGCGGAATTTCCTGATATTATTACATCATCAGACTTATCGCGTAATAAGTGCATTGTTCGACGTGCTAAGCGCCAGGCGACTGACTGTTGAAAACAGATGTAGTTTTAATCATTAGTCAATTTTACAGAATTAACATGACTTAACATGACTGCTACTAAGAGAACTGGTGCGATTTCGACGACCAGGGGTGAGACGAGAACTGTGTGGTCCTTATCATGTGTGCTCTAACATCGGGTCGCATACGCTGGCTGATCGCTGATCGAAACGGGAGAGATAACTCACGAACTTTCCATGAATAGTCAAAATTTGGGTTATGAAAAAAATTGTTTCCTTATGGTTCCTCTTTACACTGTTCAACATCTGGCATGTCGTTGTTGCCTTTTTCATCTGTTGGTTTCTTTTTTCCTTCTTTGGCAGTTTAACACCTCCGTCCAACGCAGCTCGATTGCTAACATTTCTGCCAGCAGTGCCGCGCCTGTCGTTGATAAACTGATATTATTCGCATGTACACAGTCTTTGAACTCCTTCTAAATTATATAGAAGACTTTTGCTTTGGAATACCTTCTGAGCCCGGATGGGTACGCTGCCTATCAGTTGGCCCGTTGAGTTTGACTTAATGCTACATATATAGCATAATATAATATATAGATATGTACATCCTCTCTTAAACATCCTTTAATATTGCATTGTAGATCCAATAGAGGTATGAAGGCCTACATTAAAAAAACTTCAATTTTGTTAATGTCATAGTTTAATTGATATATTTCTAATGTCGCTTAGGGCTCCATTTCAATATATTAATTTTAACTGATAGTTTAGTAACAACGCATTCTTAACTAAAACTTAAATTGTTTGCTTTTCAATTGTCAGATTATTGTGATTGAGTTTTTTAACTGTGTGTTTGGGATGAATGAGACTTGAAATTATCTGATAAATAAATAGAGAAAAGGATATGAAAAAGAATGTTTCGATTTTTACTAGAAAATCTTGTCCAGTTAGCATATCTTCATAGTATTATTCTTGGCAACTTCCAAACAGATGAATTAATCGTAAATTCAAAGTCATTCTGCCGAATAGTCTGCTAAATCGAGTTGTCTCGTTTCTTTGACAAAATTGAAAAATTAAAAAAATCATTTAATTGATTTAAATGAATTAAGTGGGAAATGAAAAAAATGTTTAGTGATTGAATTAATTAAATGAAGAGGAAGTAAGGTAATGTTTAAGATAAAAGAACAACATTTAGGAAAAAGGACGAGTAAAGAACAAGTACGAATGAGACTTTTTCAGGAAAATATTTTTCAAATGAATAAAAATAACAATATTTTTCAAATGAATAAAAAAGTACAGCTATAAGTGTCTTGGGTTTTTAGCGAACATTTCAAAATGTGCCAATGAATCGTTATGGTGGATTGAGAGCGGGTGTGTTTAGTTTCAAAACAGGCAATGTTTTACTGAAACCATTTCCATCATTTGGATGCAAAAATTCAGAAGAATTGTCCTTGTTTATGGGGAAGAAAAGAATTATTTTCGTTCAAGACAAAGATTCATAGGTTCATAAAGCTCTTCTCGTCACATCTATTTTAAATGATTTATACTAAGAACTTTTGACCAAACGAGTCATTTAGTGGGCCTAGATAAAGACCTCTTGAGACGTGCAGGTAGTCACAGAAAATCTTGACGGAATACTCAGAGCGAATTCGCGAGGAAAACGCTTCAAAAGCTGCAGTGAGTAGAGCTACAGCGGGCAGAGAGGAACAGGCAGTGGAGGCCAATAAGAGAACCCAATAAGGTCGCGTGAAGTAATATCTAACGGAGAGACGACATGTATGTGGGAAGGTAGGTTTAGTGCGTAGGCGCCATGGATGGCGAATAGTGCATGCTAATGGCACGGGCTCGTAGTATCTGTAACTAGTCCCAACTCCAGCTCGCACAGCAAAAAAAAAAGAAAATAAAAACTGTTGAAGCACTTGTTTTATTTTTGGGAAGACCATGTCCCGCTTTAGATTTTCATCTCTTCGCAAAACTTTGATTTGATTCGATTTCTATCATAAGTTTTTCATTAAATTAAAGTAGTACTAATTATCACCGATGAACAATAAGAAGAAAATTTGTTTTAGAGTTGGAATAAAAAGCATATAAATCGCAAAATCATTGGAAAAAATGTTACTTAAATTTATAGAAAAATATTTATGAGAGTAAATAAGATAAAGCTAAGTAAGGCTTCGTTCGCATTGCTTTCTCTTTAGGCTGAGAGTTGATGATTGAAAATATGTTGTGAAACAAATTTTAATTTCTTTATAGTATCCTCTCTTATAAAGATGTGATTTTTTAATTTTTTTTTTTTTTTTTGCTAATTTACGAATTAGGTAAAATTATTGATTTAATACGTAATTGTTTGATTTTAATAAAGAGAAACTAGTGAAAATAATTATGAAAGTAAATTCCACATCTGCTTAACTGATCTAAGGAGAACGTAAGTAATGTAAAGGCATACAAAGGCATTAAAGGCTTACAATATATAGCGCTCAATTCATTTAATCACCAGATCCTTGAGCTCATTTGCTACCAATAAAAACCCATAGCCAGACAAAGTAAATGGATGAGAACAAAATTAATTTAAAAAAAAATCTTAATTCAAATTTTTAGAGTTAAGCAGTCGTGTATACATACATATAAAGCGTTGTTTAGATCATCTGTAAATCAAGTGGTTTTTGCTAAGATGTGTTACCTTAACTACTCTCATAACGGTAGTAAGCATAAGATTGTAAGAATAAAGGTAAAATCATGATATTTAAATATTTTTCATTTTTTTGAACGAACGTGTAACAAAAGAGGAAAAATATAAAAAAAGTAAAGCAGGTAACAACAACCACAAGAACAAGAACAACATAATAAGAAATATAGAAATTCAAACGCATACAAAGCAAGTACGGTCGACTGTAGTTATTGGCGTTGTTGTTAAAATTTAGTGCGCATCATGCAGTGAGAGTCTATATGAGGGGGTGTGCACATATATATAAACATCTATATATCTATGGGTGTGCACTTTTTTTGCATCTAACTATGAATCTTTACATGGCTTGCGAAGTGATACTGTAGTGGTAATGATGGTGAGCACGCGAACACATATACGTACAAATCTACAGATGAAAACAGTTTTTTTTTTTTGCAATTTATTTCTATACATTTGTAACATTTCAAATTCAACAACAAAAATAAAGCAAACAATAATAAAAAGCAAACAAATTTTTTTTATATTTGTGTACACATATGTGTAGATAATAAAACAAATGTATGTATTAAAATATACGTATCTGTATGCTTGCGTATGTAGCAAAGAATGTAGCAAAAAAGCAAAAAAAAAAAAAAATGAAAAAAATGCTCTTCAAATGTGCATTTGCTATAAAACATAAATCTATAATACACAGTGTAATGGCATTCAACCATAAGAGAAGCGCACAACAAATACAACTACAACAATTTCGAACGCATATATCCGTCAGTACATATTTACAGTAAATTTTGTTGCAGTTTTGTTTTTTTTTACTACATGAAAATAGAATATCGCTTGTTGTACGTACGTACGTACACACATACCCACGTACGTCCGTCCGTCCGTTCGTCCGTCTGTCCACATGTACTGTAGACTGCGTATTATAAAACGGCGTTTAGACTGAACAGATAGAAAAATGTGCACATACGCAAACTTTGGATATACAGTGAAGCCTGTCGTTATGCGTGTTTTTTTTTTAGAGTGCATGCAAAATTTTAGATCTTTCAAAGTCGTCATGTTGTTGTAAATTATTCTTAATAATATATAATATTAAATCAGGTTATCTTCGATTTTTTTGGTCATAAATTTAAAAGCGAAATTTTGAATTAGAAATCATTTGTATGTTTATAAGTGGGTGCGGTGGGAGGAGCTGATGTTTTACTAATTTCAATACTTGATATATACAAATCTCTGAGATCATGACAATGAATTGAAATCAGTTTGCGGGATAGAAGATTAGATAACTAATTGTCTATCGTTTGACTATCAATGTATTGTATTGAAACAAAAAAAAATGCTTTTTGAGTAATAATTAAATTTTCCGAAGAGATTTATCCCGTACTTTCAAAGAAAATCTTTTCTATGATACCAAGGTAATCGTAACATGGTTGGTTGCATTTCATTTTCGAACGTATAAATCGTTCAATATCAAGATAAATTTTTCTTATTTGATTTTCTGACGACAAGGAGGAGAAGAAAGAAATCCCTTAAAACGAGATCTTACTGTATTATATAGATATACGTGTGCGTGTGTGTTTACATACAAAATCATGTACCGTGTTTATGCTTTTATAATTATGGAATGTGATTATAAATTAATTTAATAGTTTATTAAAATTTTTCAATTTAAACATTGCATATTTCGTATCTTGTTTCCTAAGTTATAAGCTTCGGAGAGTTTCAGTTTTACTTCAGCATAATTTCATTATTTCTCTCGTTTACAATTTCATCTAAGACTTTTTTTACTCATATAAATGAGGGCATATTTCGAATGGACTTTCAATCAATCAGTCGAATATTCATTCATAATTTCAAAAAGAATCAAACCGTGTAAGCGAAACAAGATTCAAACTTTGTTAGCAAGAAACAAATAAAAGCATTCTAATAAGACAAGGACGATCTTTAAATACGCTACGCACCACCTCACTTAACACAAATCCGCATTTAATTTCTTGAGGAAAATAACAAATTGTACCTTGGTTGTGCCTAATCTTTTATACTCATCATTTCTATCTTGAAAGAAGAGGGAAACCCAGATTTTAATAGATGGGCGTGGCAGTTTTTTTCCTATTCGTATGAAATACCGTGAAACACAGCCCGCCATGGAATACCTTGGAAAACAGACGTGCTTTCAGCTTATGCTGTAGGCGTGGCCCGTTATCGGTTTCGACCATTTCCAATACCAACATGAGTGCAAGAACTTCTAATGATCCTGCCAAACTTGAAGCCGATATCTTCACTCTTGCGGTCAGGAGAATATTTACCATGGACATTGCACAGACGGAGCTGCTTAAATCGATTCTAAATTTACTGCTGATCAAAAATATATATACATTGTGGGTTCTCCGAAGTTTCCTTTTGGTAGTGACAAACCAAATGACAAAATGAAATACACACTTCCCTTTCGGTGGTGGGTAAAAAAATTAAACGTTTTTGTCAAATGTCATATGTCGGCTCACCTTTCGTAGGAACGATTACATGGGAGAAGGTGCACCAAAATGGCCCCATCCGATCCAAATTTCCCAGACTCCATTTCATAAGCCCAAGATACTAATTTGAAATTTTCTTTCTACAAAATTTTTTCCAAATTGGATATTCTATGAGGAATGTTGGTGATTGGATCAACAGCCTTCGCCGTTCGTCCAAACCATGCGACCATACTTAAATTCGTCAAAATGTATCAAAAATTGCTTCGAAATTTATCGATTGAACTCAAGAATACGTGGACACATAGACATATAGACAAGTCGAAGTAGATTCAGGAAATGAATCGAAATGGATTGGTAAAATAGCACTATCTGGAGTACGTACTTCTGGTTCTTAGATACATCCGCACAAATTTCATGTGCCCTGTACCATAAGTCAAACATCGAAACTTCTTCCCGACTCTTCTTGTTGTCGTTTATGGTTTCTGTCACACGTATAGTTTGTAAAAAAAAAACGATAATTTTTCCATTTTTTCCAAAATCGATCTTAAATGTGTCTTTAAAGCGTTCAACTAAGCCTGTTTCATTTTTTTTTCTATGCAAAATTTCATTTCAAGTTCAACAATTAGCTAAATAGTTTCACAAAGCGAAGTTTTGTTCTGTCTCCATTCATAAATAGAAAAATGTGCGATGATAATTATTATCATTTCTTAGAAGCATTGTTCGTCCCAACACAGGCTACAAACAAATCTTAGGGGGGTACATTGTTGTGACAGATCAATGGTCATAGGAGAAAACATTATGTTTTATCGTTATAGTTTTTTTTTTAACTTCGTACCAATTTCGGTATTCCGAAGTAAGTAAGAGTCTAGTCACAATAAAACACTTCAATATCAATTTGTTGTTAAACTGTTGTTAAATTACATGCTATAAAACAATGTTGTTAAGTCACGCAAACCACAAACAAAAATTTTTTTGTAATTTTTGACGTTTCTGTAATGTTGCTCACAATATGGCTGTTAATCAGACTATTATGACTGCTCTATAGTGTGAATTCATACAATCGTGTGGTTTTTTGCGCGAGGTAAATGATTCTGAGCAATATCGTAGATTTGAGGGAAGTGCATTATATAAAGATGATATCGGAAAGTTAAACATAATCGGAAGCAAAAGCAAGTTGTTCAAATGGGATACAATAATTGAGGCTACCGCATGATCTATGTTAAGCAGTGCGACTATCAAGTCAGCAAATCCGGATGCAATCTGCTGTACGATAGACCATACTTTTATTGCAATTGGTGTGTGCTCATAGATGTAATGGATGGGGTTTTTGTTTAAGGCATAACACTTACCGGTTATAGATTTTCCACCCCGCGGCCGCCCAGTTCCTTTCTTTCTCTCCCCCGACTTCTTCTTTGAAAATAACCATATTACACGTAAAGGTTGCTGGTGGGTCCTTCAAAAAAAAAAAGGAGAAAAGTGCGGTGTAGGGATAAAGACGGCTTAGTTTGAAGATGGCAGCAGTAAGCTGAATACGGACAGGGAAATTATACCATAATTCCCGGATAGCAGCAACGTCTGTTGAAGAATAGCAATGATGACGAGCTGCATTTAGTAGACAGAGTATTTTAATTAATAAATAATTGTTGGTGTCAAAAAGCCAAAAAGGTGCGTTTATTTAGAGTGGAAAAGAAACAACGATTTACAAGTCGATGGCTACAATAGTATAACTGCCTGATAGGAAGTTCGATTTGCCGTTCCAATGAATTTTTTGTCCAGATATTACCCTCAGCCTGTTTATCATATGTTGACAGATCTAAAAAAAATGTTCCGGGAAAACTTTGAGAGTTTTGACAAATCGTTCTATAAAAAAGCTGTCGTTCGAACGTGATTTTCGGTTTTTGAAGTCCTGAACCCGATAACCGGTAACAGCTTTACCTGAAACCAAATATTAGTACGTTAGTACTCGCTCGCACTTGAACTAGGAATTTAAAACAAATATAAAAATAAATAAATTGCGGCTAAATTTCCACCATATGTTGCCGCTTGTTGGGATAAAATGAAACAAAAAACCTTCCTAAATATTAGAAAAAGTGTGTAAAATTTTAATAAGATCGCATTTGCTTATGGGAAAATTACGTCCACCGATTACAGCAACAAAGTTTTAAGAAAAACGCGCTTAAGGTTAGACGTAGCAGCAATAGTAGTAGTAATAGTAGTAGACGTAGCACTAGCAGGAATTTCCAAAGGCTCCCTTTCCTAAAGTTTTATTCCGATTGACTTGAAATTTTGGAATAATATTCTTAAAAGGCCTTGTATTTACTATTAGATAAAAAATGGATTTTTTTTAAATTTCAAAGCTCACGTACGACTTAGCCCCTTAAGTCGGAAAGTCTTGGGATAATCCCTCATATTCTTTCCTTCTAGCAGTCGAGTAACAAAAGTGCAATGGTCGCTCTCTCCTTTCTCTAGTAAGCATAATAGTTAGCTCGTCTCTCAATTCACATATGAATGACTCGTGTCTTATAAACGATCATAATTAGGTAAATTTTATTTTTATAAGATCAGAAGTGGCAGTAGTAGTAGATGCAGTATTAGCAGGAATTTCCAAAGCCTCCCTGTCCTACGGCGATTGACTTGAGACCTTCGCGTTCTTAAAAGACTTGTATTTACTGTTAGACGAAAAAAAATAATTTATTTTAAAAATCGATCCCTTAAATCGGAAAGTCCTTGGATAATCCCTCGTATTCTTCGTTTCTAGCAATGGTCGCTCTCTCCTTTCTCTAGTAGGCATTCAGTTCGTCTCTCAATTCACACATGAATGAATCGTGTCTCGTAAACGATCACACAATCAGGTAAATTTTATTTTTATAAAAAATTTTTTTTATCGTGTTTTACGTGCATGTGTGTTTACGGTGGCGTCAAACGCAGTTAATCTCTTAATTCGGAGTTTTTAGGCAAAAGCAACACGTGTGAAATTTTTGAAATAAAAAATGAAAAAAACTACGTTTGTCAGATGTAAGCGGTTTATTGCTTAAAATTTGTGTGTACTGATACTACAAACACTACAACAACAAACGAGTCATTGACCGTCATATTGTGTTGACCGTGTTTTTGTTAAATTAGTGTGCAACGAAAAGAGGGAATTTATTTATTTTTATAACTCTCCCTACATGCATTCAAAGTGATTTTTGTGATTTATTAATTTAAACAAATACCAGGCAGAGGCACCCAAAGAAAAAGAATTTTATGCATAAACTTCAGCATAATAAAATTTAATTTTTATATATTTTATGAATACATCGAGTATGTGGTTATGCGTCATATATAGTTTTGTTTTTTGTTTTTTTTTTTAACTTTTATATAGATGAGGTATAAACAAACTGTGCAAGTGCGTTCATTTATATTCGATTTGACTCACTCTCTGACTTTTGTTTGACTAAACGTTTGTAGGTACATGTATGCATGCATGCATGTATGTATGTATGTATGTATGTATGTATGTATGTATGCATGTATGTAGGTAGGTATGTATGTATGTATGTATGTATGTATGTATGTATGTATGTATGTATGTATGTATGTATGCATGCATGCATGTATGTATGTATGTATGTATGTATGTATGTATGTATGTATGTATGTATGTATGTACATACGTGCGGGTGTACGTTTATTTTTACTTTTATTTTTTCTTCATATAAATTATATCTCCGCACCACTCGTTTATTTTGTTTTAAAGCATAGTAATGAAAGCAAAGCACCATCATCCCTCTAACGTCACCACACTACTCACTTCCATTACTGTAATATTTTACATACGTACGTACGTACGTACTTACGTATATACCTATGTACCTATATGTAGATTTCAAACAAGTAATTAAAACAATAGTCCATTCAGTTACGGATAAATATCAACCATACACACATGCAGTTGCAGAAGCAATTCAACGTACACACAAATGCTTATATGTTGTACGACAAAAAAGAGAAGAAAAAAAACAAAAAGGAAATAGGAAAGAAAATGAAATAAAATTAAATCCCAGAAGTTTATATGGAAAAAAAAGTTGACGTACGGTTGATATACATAAATACATATGAACAAATCCAACAACTCTATGTTACATTGATTATAATGATGATGATGATGACGATGACGATGTTTACCAACAAATATGTATAAGAACAACAAAAATAACAGCAATAACAACAGCAATAACAACAACAATAACAACAACAACAACAACGACGACGACGACAACGACGATGATGACTATAACATCAACGAGAGTATAATAATAGTACCGCCACCATCAGCTCCAGTTAGTTAGCTAAAGTGAGGGTATGAACGTGTCTGTCTGTCTGTGCATGTTTGTATTTTTTTTCTGTTGATTTTGTTTATTTCTGTGTACTCTTTTTATTTTTATTTTTATTTTTATTTTTCTTCTTTTTATTATTATTTTCATTTTATTTTTTTACGTTTTTTTTCTTTTACTTATAAATTTGGTATGACTTGGTGTTGTATAACTGGGGGTTTCATGTGCGATTTTAAATTTCGAGTTAAACACAACTGCTCTCCGCTACCACTTTTACTGCATTGTTGTATATTTCGTATGCATGCACGCTACACAACGAATTATATGTCACTTTTGTATGGAAAAAAGGCGATCATCTTAAGCAGCCGTCGTCGTTTGCCAACAAAGAGCCTTTGCTGCCTGCCTGCCATCCATGCAGAATGTTATTATCCTTAAGCAATAAGCGACAACGATAAAAGCATTCGGGTGCATAGTTAAGGAGTCATAGAGTTATTCAGAGTCAACGAGAGTGCCAATGTAGGAGTCATCATCCATCTTCCCATTACTTTTACAAACTCCTGCTGCCGCCTAACTTTATCTTTATCATGAACACCGCGTTGCAATCTTGTGAGCCGATATGTTATATTTGTTGATTTATATGTTTGTTTGTTTGTTTGTCTGTCTGTTTGCATGTAGGTACTTTTACGATTGTGCATTATTGTGCTGCTTTACTGGTACACTTCTGCTGTTATAGCTGTTCGTATTTGTTGTTGTTCCTGATGATGTTAAATTCTCTTGCTTCATCTTTTCTGTTCCGTTCTATTGTTGTTGTCTTTTGCCTGCTTTCCGTATATTACTTATTTTACTTATGTGTACGTATTTACTCTTGTATCATTCAACAACAACAACAATAATAATAACTTCAGTTTGTACTGTATGTTTATCATCTACTACTGCCCCAGCCATGTTCGTATGGTGGCGTGTGTGTTTGTGTATTCACATTTAATATGTGTTTTTGATTTGCTTTTTTTTTAGGTTTTTTATCCACATTATTGTTCTTCTACTGTAAAGTTTTCATGTTCGTCGTCGTTTACGACGAACAATTTTGTACTGTGGGTCAAGTGTAGGTAAAAAGTGCCATATTGTCACCCATACCGTTTTTAATAATACAAGAAATCATTGCTTATGAATTTTATTAGTAATTTGTTGAAAAATGCTACTGTGACCGACTCTCGCCATACTTTTCGTGCATTTCGCTCTTAATATGTATACTGCTGTGTGAGCATATGAATATGATGAATACAAAGGCTGAAAAGTACTTTATGTGAAATTTTATTTACGAAGATCATTATTAATTAAAGAACAAAAAGAGCTTATGAAAATTCGAAACACAAGTTCTGAGAGATGTAATGAGCAGACAGATATCGAGCATAAAATGTACAATTTTTGGTAATCATCGAAGACATCCTAATAGACAAACAAGAATGCTAGCTGTCTCTCACTCTCTCAGTTTTTCTACATAGCCTTCTCTAGCACTAGTGACAATTTGCAAATGAATAACCTTTTAATTTTTATTTATTGTTATTACTCTAAACTAATGAAATTAATTCTTAGAGAGATGAGAGGCTGGTTGGTGTTTTTTTAATTTATTGGCTATGAAAAAACTACACCAATAAGAATAGAACCCACGTGCCTGACTTGCTGCTAGAGGCGCTTCTTAACAATCCAGTTTAACTTTTTTTTAAGTTAATAAGTTAGTTCCTTTCAAAAGGTTATATCGTAAAGAAAAATATTATAGTAATTTTTTTTATCCTTAATACGCTGTTTCTGCCACACAGATTTTAAGGGAAATTTCTTAATTTTGTTAATTATTTAAGCGGCATATTTTGAAAATTAGTATGTATTAACAAAAAACGGAAAAACTTTCTCTAAAAATTTATACAAAAAAAGATTTACTATGGTTATTTAATATTTTAATAATTTTTAAAGAATTTTAACAAATTTTCATAAAACTAAAAAAAACAACTGTTCTTAATTTAAAAAAGAAAAATGAAAAGACTAAGACTAATAATTGACAACAAAATTTAAGAAAATAAAAATCGTAAAAAAATTAGAAAGTGAAAGTTTTAAAAAAATTCAAAGTAAAAATTTTTTAAGTTTAAAATTATAAAAACAAGAATTTTTTAAAAATTTGTAAAAATACAAATTTCTTAAAAATTACAAAATAATATTTTTCAATAAATTTAAAAAATTTAAAAAACAATTTACGTTTTAAATGGAAAGCAAAAGAAAGGTTTTAAATTGAATTTTTCGAAATTTTAGAACTTAAAGGAAATTCGAAAAAAGAAATTATAAATATATTAGAAAAAATTTATTCAAACAATTGAAAAGAAAAAATTTGAATCTTAGAAAAAATATTTCCATATTAGGATTTTTATAGTTTTCGTACCCACTGTAGCCCAATGCTGTCTGTCTAGTTAATGCTGCTGCTGTTCCTTGTTGTTGTTGTTTTTGTTATTGTTATGATTGTTATTGTTGTGTTTATGTATTTGTTGTCGTAGTCATATCGTGTGTATAGTCGACACATAACCCAAAGAGTACATACTCGAATTTGCAGCCATTGACTTGAATTGCTTGAACGATGATTTCGTAAATTTAGTTTTGTTCGGTAATTCGTCGCGTAAGCAGGAAAATTAGAATTTTGTCCTCCGGTCTATGGCACACAGCTTTTAGAGATACATACCCGATTCCCTTTCACTTCCTTCCCCCGCACTAACTAAATACTACATAAGTAAGTGAGAGAATACAACAAAAATTGTGAATGAATTGGAATGGAATGGATTGTAATTGTAATTGTTGCGAGAGTGTTGTTTGTTGTTGCTGCTGCATATATCTAAAAGCGTAATTGTGAATGCGTGTATATTGAGTACATATTTATATATATATCTATATATATATATATGGGTTCGTTTGTCGGTTTTTTTTTCTTTTGGGAGAGAAATCTCTTTGTGAAATTTTCGTGTTTAGCGAACGCACAAACACATAGAACGGTGCATAGTGGAAAACGCGTCTTGAATTGTGTGTTGTGTATTGTGTGTGTTGTGTCTTATATAAAGGATATGTATATGTTTTATTTATTATATTAGGTGATATTATAAGATAACAAGACCAGCAGGGTTTGTATAGAGTGTAAGTTCACAATGTAACGAAATGGCAGCAATATATGTGAAAATATGTGTGTTTGTATGAATAAACGATACTTACTTACATAATGTCGGGTCCGGGTCGCATTCGATGACTGTTGATTGGTTGGTTGGTTTGGTTGGTTGTAAGCTTACCTTTGTTGATGTATATTTTGATTATACTAAACATACTATTGTTCGACCAACAGAAGCGTCACTGTCACTGTCACTATAAACTATTAAGATAGATAGTAAATATTAAGGAATATTGTTGTGCTTAACTGTAATCTATCGTATTAGTATTTAATGACACTTTCTCACTGCTAAACTTTCTAAGCTCGACTTGATGTGGCGATACTGTTTTAAATCAAATGCGGTTTGTGTTGAGTATTTATAGTTATGTGGCGCAGTCACAATGGTTTTGATACCTTTGCATATATAAATATACGTGTATATATGTATGAATTCTCGTCTTTCTGTTTGAATAAATGAACTAACAAGTCATTATTCGAAAAAGTAAAAACAAGACAAAAAAGAAATGAATTCTACTGCTTTAGTGTATTCGTTCAAGTTTTGTATGCATATCTGCTCTGCTGTGTATGTAAAATGACAACAAAGTTGATACGATTTACCCTTCTTTGGTGTTATGTGGAAGCTCTATGCGAAACGCAAGTAGTAAAATGCGCTCCTAACAAGAGCATAACAGCGCAATCCTTAAATACATAATAAAAAGGCTTAACATACATACAAACATATATGTCCAGTCAATTCCCCCCTCCCCTTCTTCTTCTTTCTCAGGCCTCAGTTCTATTCCTATGCAAGGCTGAGTTGTTGTGTGTGCATTGTGTTTACTGCACAGTCGCTCGCACACCTTTTGTTGAAACATAAATTCGTTATTCTTCATACAAAACACAAGAAATTCATTCTTTTCATGGCAACAATTGTACACAGTCGCCGACATTCGCATCGGTATTTTAGTTGATGTGTGTTTTTATGTATGTTTTTCGTGTTCTTCTTCTTATTATTATTCTTCTTCGTTATAATAAGTATGCGGAGTAGTGCAATAACACAAAGTGTTTTATACATATTTTATTTGGTTGTTGCTGTTGCTTTTACTGCTTCTCCGATGTTTTTTTGTTTTTTTTGCTGTTCGCATTTATATTGTAAAGAGAATAACCAGCCAGGCAACCAGAGTCAGCCAGCCACACATAAAAATGATTGTTGCTATTGTCGTTGTCGTTGTTGTTTTTTTTATTGTTTTTTATTTTTTATTTTTTTTTGTTTTCGTTGTTGTTATTATTACAGTGCTGCGGCACTTTTGTGTATACATAAATATCTTTTTCTTGGCCCCAGTCAAACTGCCAGCCAGCCAGCCAGTCAGTCAACCAACTAACTAACCAACCAACGAAACAACCAAACAAACAAACAGTCAAGCAGCAAAGCCAGCCATCCAAGATATCCACACATTTTTTTCCCTTTTTTTCCATTTGGTGGCATTTAATGCTGCATGTGTGTCGGAAAGTGAAAAAAATACAAAATTTTTAAAAGAAAAACCAGTGCAAAAAATCAGCAACAACACCAACAAGAGCATATACTACTATAAAAATATCAACGAAGACGACGAGGAATTGTAAAAAAAAAAAAAAAAAAATTAAATAAAAATTTACAAAAAATGTAAAAAAAAGAGGAAAGAAAAGTTTTTATAATCAATAATCGTTGTATACATCTATCCATCCGTGCGCGCTTATGTTTACGTGTATATGTGAAATTTTTGTGAAAATGAATTAGAAAATGAAAGAAGAAATTCTCTGTTTTCATATTTCATAGCAAAGTAATGGAAAAATCCTCTTAAATCATCATAAATAATTACTGAAAATATTACGCATAAAAGTTAATCATTTAAATACACAGGCATACATGTATACTTACATATATATGTATATATATATATATATATATATATATATGTGTTCAACAGCCTGTAGAATAGATTACAAGGGCTTAAATTTTTGTATGGATTTATGGATTTATTATTATAACTCTTACACTCTCTTAATTGGATACAAAAAAATAAAAAAAAACAAAAAAATTGGAAGTCATTAAGGTAAATTTTCCAAACACTTATAAAAGCATTGTAACATAAATAAATATTTCTAAGATTAGGTAGTAGTCTTCGGGCCTTTTTGGGGCAAGAAATGCCTCTGCTTTTAAAACACTACTCATGTGTTTATAAAACTAAATTATTATGCACTTAATTTTTTTTTACACATGCATATGAAATATATGCAAGTTTTTTTCAATTATCTTCATTAACACACACATACACACGCGCAAACAGTAAGTTTTATTAAATAACTTTATTCAGGGAACAGCTGTTGCCAAAATTTGTTTTTCTTCAGATGAATTTTAAAACTCTCCTAAATATATGTATTAAATAAGGTACCACTTTTTCATTTCTTTCAATAAAATTTGTTTCGAAATTTATGTTGATTTGCTCATAGTAGAATTATTATAATCTCTCTTTCGATCTGTCTGTCTCTCTGTCTCTCTAGATAATGGCTTAGGCCTGCTATTCATGCTTTTCTATTTTTTTTTCTATTATCATCTATAGGATTTTGTGTAGGATCTTGCTTTTATCATAATTTCTTGCATAAAATTATCATAAACATTTACTGATTGTTATATCGAGTGAGACGATAGATGGACGATAGATTATAGTTTTAAAAAAAAATTTATTTTTATTATTATTATATTTTAGACTAATGAATTTAATTCTTAGACTAAAGGTGTATTGAGCACTAGCAACACAGGCTGACGGCTTTCTTTTCTTCTTATTTTAAAATTTTTGTTCGCAAAAGTTTGTGTTGAATTTAATTTCATCGAATTAGATTCGAAAGTGTCAAGTATACAAGGGTATCGAACAAATCGTTATAATAAAATAGAATCGTTATCTTAAACGGTATATATATCTCTGTAGTAAATCGAAACATTAAATAAGTACCGTCAAGTCTATTATAACGCGATCATAACATAATTCGATGTTAACTTTATGGCAGCTTTCTTTTATGGTCGCTCCTTATAATTTCTAACAAGTTTTAAGTGAAAGAATATTCCAACAAAGTAAAAGAATTTTTGAAAAGTGTTTTTAAGATTTATTCAGACCTTCTGCAAGGCATTAAATATTTATTGCTGAGATTTATGAATGGGATCTTCCTAATTCCAGTTATCAGGGAATTTCCGTAAACATATGGCTAAACTATAAAAGCATTACTGGGTTATTTGTAGAATTTATTCATTTCTGATAGAAAATTATTTAGTTTGGGAGTTAATTGAGAGTTTCTTATAATGCGGGGCAGTAGTTTCCATGTAACGTGGTACGAGTTAAATTAATTTATCTTGTTTCTCATAAAGCGTGTTGTCCATAGAGAGCTCATTTCGCTAATTTCATTGAATTCCATGGTTTCCATATAAAATGCGGCGGAATTAACTGCGTTCGAAGAGGTTTGACTGTGCACATTAAAATGCAATTTAATATACCTAAAGACTTGAAATTTGTATATTTTCAGTATTAAAATGTGTTATACGTTGTTTTTCACGCGGAATCGATTAAGCATAAGTATTGCAAATCGTGTTGTCAATTAACAGTAAATATATTGACGGTTTATCTATATACATACACATACAACATATTCCCAATATAAAGAAACGATAAAATTTTTATTTCTAATTTGTTTCCTTATTATCCTTCCTATTGGCTGAAGGGGAGTTTGCTGCTAATGAGTAGACAGTTAGAGACTTTTTAAGGAAACAATTTTACAATGAATGATAACGAGAATCATCTAAAAACATTCTGTACAAAAATCGTTCACCAAATCTACAGCTTAACTCTTAATTTGAATATTGAAAATTCGTAGCAAGTAATTGGATAAAATTACGTGTACGAACAACAATTCTCTCTCTTATGTGGTGACTATAAAAATGATTCATTTCGAAATAGCAATAATACTGTACAATTTAAAAAATAAAAATTAAAAATAAAAAAGTATCTCTACACTAAAACAATTCGTTACAATTTCAGTATAGGAGGGAGGTGGCTAGCTGGCCTAGTGGTGGCAGCGGCGATGATGTTGATGTGTAGTTAGTTAAGCAAGGTGTAAGCAAGGGTACTTGAACGTTATATGTTTATTAATCGGTTTTATATCTACGCAAACACATTCACGTGTATGCCAGCTAAAATTTAAATAAAATTTTTCTCTGTTTCTATCTATCTCTATCCATCTATCTATCTGTTTGTCTGTCTGTCTGTCTGTGTCGCTGTCTGTTTGCTTGGCTGCTTGAGTACTTTAAGTGGAATTGAAAAAATAATATACAAAATTAACAATTAACTTAAAAAAAAAACCCAAAAATCTATAATAAAAAAGAGCAACTGAATAACTATCTACCCGTGACCACGACAACGTCTTGTTGTTGCTGTTGTTTTTATTTTAGCTTGTTGTAGTTCATAATAACGTAGACACACTGTTTAGCTGCTATCCATGCTCGCACATATAGGCATAATCATAGTGTGGTTGGGTGTTTTGTGTATCTGTTTATTGGGGGAAAAAAATTGAAAAAATAAACGAAAAAAGCATAACCAAAGGGTAAGAGTGCCTAAAGAGTTATGCGAGTAGATAGACACGTATCTCTACATTTCCAAATGTTCGTTTGTATGTGTTTGTGTTAGTGTTTGCTTAATAGGCAAAGAGTTATTAATATATAAATGCGCACATACGTACGTACGTACGTACGTATGTACATTATGTTAAGCTACATTATTATATACATACATACACACATAAATACATACATACATATATATGATCACATGTATGTACATATAGACCAGCTTTGAAGAGTACGTGTAACTCTGTATCTATCTACTCGAGTGTCGATGTTTGGCTGTGTGTCTAAATAATACGACTTTATGGGTATTGAATAAAGTTTATATGATGGCCACATAAACTCTGTCAATCATTCACTGTGTATATCGAAAAAAAAAGTATCTTACTATGACAACCAATCAAGTGGAATAACACTTTGATAGTATGGGGGAACACCACGAGGGAAAGAAAAAAGCAAAAAGAAATAAATGGATAGAAAATAAACAGATTCTGGCATTTTTCTATTATTATTTACTTTAATATGAGAGATAAATAAATATTAAAAAAAAGAAAAAATTAAAATAAAATAAACGCACAACACTCACACACATATTATCGATCTATAATTTCCATATGAAGAAAAAGAACAATCGCATTAGTTGTGGCTGCAAATGATAAAGCAAGAGAGAAATAACAGAGAGAGTTAGGAAGGCAGTCGGTCGAAGCTGAAGCTATATATATTTGATAAAATGGCCCAATCAAATCAAATAGAAACAATAGAAATGTGGCAAATATATGCGCTTGGAAAACATTATAGATTTTAAATTTAAGTTCGCACACACAACACAAACAATATTTCTTTTTTGGTTTTTGTTTTTCTTTTTGTCCGTGCCATATATGTACCGACATACGCACGTACATATGTACATACGAAAGTACTATTATACATGATTTAGTGACTACTGCTGTAATCCACCACCATTGCCGTTGTCGTGTTTCCATTGCTTTCGTGGTCATTGTTATAGATACATTTTCGGTATGAGATGAACGACGACGACGACGACGACGTTATTTTTGTAGTAATAACAACTAATGCCAACTTTTATATTCAGATACATACAATCATATAGAGGAGACCAAAGAGAATAAAATATACAGAGAAAAATATATGTATATGGGCAAATAATGTGGAATAAAAACTGAATTTTATGTTCGTTTATATGTAAAAGAAAAATATTGGAATAATTATAATTAGAAAAACTGACACAAGCAATCTATATATTGAAAAAAGAAAAAAAAATGTTTGACATAAAATTGTTTGTACTTTAAGCTCATATGTCCATACATATGTGTGTGTGAATATTGTGTGTCGCGTATATGCATGCTGTCGCCAAAAGAAACTGAGATAAAGGTAGCAATTATTACATCAGGCAGTGGTGGGGGTAACGAAACCGATGTTCGCGTTAATTACTGAAATCTGTCTGTCGGTCTGTCCCTCTGTTTGTGTTGTTTATTTTATCCTTGCTATTTGGATGTTAATAATTTAACTTGCGTTGCCACTATCCAGTTTACTATTTTAAATAACTTTTATGTGCACAATGGAGAACAAAAAATTTTGTTTAAAAAAACTTCATTTTAAAAACAGCTTTTTTTGGCACTTTCTTGTTCTTCATGTTCATGTTCGTTATAACGACACCACTTGCGGTATTGGATGTATTAAGTTCGTGCGAATGTATAGAACAGCTAGATGGACTTAAGTTTAACCCACCTTTTGTTACACCCATTGACTCAGAACCATTTTCTATGCAAATGCATGGAACAGCTAAATGGGCTTAAGATACATCCACTTTTTATTACACCCATCGATTCTGAATCATTTTCTGAATCAATTTAAGTTTGCCTGTTCCTCTGTCGTTCGCAATTTTTGATATATTTGACGAATTTTGGTATATTGACGTGTTTCGACGAATGCACATGAAAATGGATCCTATTGAACCATTTTAACTGTGTGTGCAAAAGGCCTAACTTTTACTACTTTACCTTGGAGGAGAAGATTGCTCCCCAAGAGTAACATAAGATGAGCACTAACTGTGCCAAATTTGGACCACATAGATCTATTCTTTGGACCTTACCCAATGTAAGTATTCTTATGAAAGTAAGCCTGTCTACGATAACAAGCTACAATTGTTGTTTTTATCACGAAAATATCTGAAGAATTGTATTAAGCGAAGTGATGGAGGATGGCTTGGCCGATTATAATATTTTTACTTGTTTTCTTAGATATTGAATTGATCCGAGATAATAAATAAACGCCATATAAATAATTTATTTCAATTCGTGTCAATCCGGACTCGCTTAAAGAAAATTCGCGTCAATTCATTTTGGCGCGAATCGTTTGTTTGCTTATATATATGAATATTTTTTAAATTCTCTTTAAGAGTTCAGTTCTTACTACAAAAATATTTTTGCTAACAGAAGATAATGGAAACCCCACACGATATTCAGAAGGTTTCGTTAAAAGAGAAGAAGAGGAGAAGGTACAAGGACACCTTTCGCTTGCTTCTCGCAGATGTTTGTTTTCAATGTACATTAGCACATGGTAGCAGATTGTTTGTTAAGGGCCGTTCGCTCAAAGGCTTTCACAATTTAATGTTTGCCTCTCTGACTCAAAAACAAAGACATCTAGTGCCGTGCAAATATTTCTGACACAAGTGTTCAATGTAAGGCTGATTAGGACTTCAAAAATTTAATGGCAAATTTTCTGTCAACATGTTTTTGTAATTTATTGCATCACCGTTAATATTAAATGGACAATTTTTACAATTTCTACTTCTGCATGAAAAAAGTTTTGTAACAACATTATAACGTACACTTACCATTATAAATAACTTTGGGAATTATATGATATTCAAATAATACAGTCTACCTCTGATATAACTCTTTGAGCCGAGAATCATTTACTATTACAAAGTCGGAACAATATTATCCACATAATTGATAGGAGGCACTAGTGTATCTTTTGAATCATGTCTTTAGGTATTAAAGGCGAATTTTCGCAATGAAGGGTTTCCCTCATTGTGTGCTAGAGCTTGTTGGAGTAGGAAAACCCAACTTATTGATTGGTCGCGAAGTGCAGATGGGGGCTTGTTATATGGACCATTCCGCCAGACCACTCGTTCGCAAAGTAGACCAACACCGAGCAAGTGTTCTTGTCGCGATTCAGAGCAACTGCAACCGTACTAAACCGTTTAGTCATGTGTGTAAAATTCAGTCTGCTTAGGCTTAGGCTTCGGCCGTTTGTTAATACCTTGACATAAATGCCCTTTACCGCTGTTCAATGCTTGCGAACGAAGTTGCAAACGGTAGCGTTACTATAATTATAGGAAAATTAGTTAGGAGCAAAAATTAATTCTAGCTATGTAGCTATAGATAAAACTTGTATTCTAATGTAACAGATGTATATCTAACCTGTGGTTTAGTTTTAGCTCCAGGTTCATTGCGGACACATCCCATTATGAATCTGCATGGGTGGGGGGTTTATAATGTTCATTCATACAATAACACAAAATGTGTGTAATGTGACAAACAAATTTACTGAAAATTAAATATTAAAAGTAAACTAAATAATGAAAAAACGGATTAAAATTAAATGAAAAAAGAACAAGTAAAAAAATTATATTCGGCTATGCCGAATCTTTTGTACCCACCACCATTATCTTAAAACAGGGCGAGAAAGTAAATTTTAATAGGTGGGCGTGACAGATTTTTTCTATTTTTATGGAATACCGTGGAACACAGCCAGCCATGGAATGTCGTGAAAAACGGCCAGAGAAACAGACGTGCTTTCAACCTATTCTGTAGGCGTGGCATGTAATCGACTTGGCCGATTTTTAATAGCAACGTATGCGAAAGAACTTCCCAAAATTGACATTAGACAGATAAGCATACAGGTACATGGACAAACGGACACGTCTACGTGAATTCGGAATTTCATACTGATCAAGAATATATACATTTTACGCGGTTTCAGAGGCATCTTTTTTAATGTTACAAATATTTTCGGAAAAAAATGGAATTTCAATATTCTATTAAATCGTGTGGACGTGATCGATCCTTTACATTTTTGCACAGAAACTACGGGATAGCTAGCGCAATATTTGTGGAAATTTTTATAAGTTTCTCCGCTATGGTTTACTAGTAATGAGCGGAAATCAAATTTTTTTTCTACTGAGGTGTTATCAATCTTGGCCATACTACGAGCGTGACCTTTGACCGATTTAGTTAATTTCCTTGCGTGCAAGAACTTCTAATGCTTTGGAGCCAATATCTTCATGTTTGCGGCCAGGAGAATTTTTACCGCAGACGAACAGACGGACATGCTTAAATCGATTCTAAATTTGATGCTCATCAAGAATATATATATTTTGCAGGGTCTCCGAAGTTTCCTTCCGGGAGTTACAAATCAAATGATAAAATAAAATATATCCCTCACTTTCGGCAGTGACAGGAACCGAAACTCGATAAGACTAATATTTTATAGGCAAATGTCTAAAACGAATCGTGATGGGAGTGATCTGTAAGAAGGAAGGTAGGAAGGAACCCTCATTCATTAGCGCAGGGCGGTGAATTTCGTGAATTTTTGGCATATTATGCATTTTTCGGCCTTCTTCTTCGCTTTCTTTCTTAAAGGACTTTTTCTAGGTAATTAATCTAGCTAGGATAAAGTATCGCATTTAGAGCATGAGATTGTGGAGCTTATAAAGCCTTACGAATGTATGGTACTTCGGATATCAAACAAAAATGTTTTTGCCACGTGGCAGCAACCACATCAGATTCGTATTGTTTACCCTGTTTGTCGTTTCTAGATATAGAATTAAATATTAAGTATTTAGGAATAATTGATGTGGATGATACTTTGTCTTTGACTTTTGCGTCTATACGCAATAGTGTGCTTTTCCTTTCTCCTTTCTCTTAGGGTTTGTTGTCTGTTCACTCACAATCACGTTCTTTCCTTTTTATGATATTTTCACGACTAAAAACTTTTTCTAAATAAAAGGCACAGACACACAGAAATTCATACATTTTTATCATCGAACTCCTCATCTACTTTGTATGTATATGTCAACGTGAGCAGAAGTGTATTCTCCTTGCTTACTACTCTGTCTGGTGTTGTAAATCAATTCGATTTCTGTTTAGAGCATTAATCGTTTCTCCTTCTAGTCGTCTAGACCTATATTTCGATGCTTTATTTATTTGAGGCGTCTTCCTCAAAGAATGTTGTTCTTTTCAGTTTCATTTCATTTTTTCCATTTGGTGGTTACATTCCGTTTTATTCCTTCTATACACAATAACACAATAGAGCGACACCTACACACACAGTAGAAGTACGAAATGTAGAGAAAAAAAGGATAAATTATAAGGGAATAAGGAGAAGTGCTTGCTAAGAGTTATTTCTAGCCGCGACAGAGACTGAGTGAAATACGAAGGCACATTAGGTGCACACGAACAGACCTAGAATTTTATAAACACTAGACGTACGGTTAGCACTTTTACATACTTTTGTTAATAATTCTAAAATACATTCTGTGCTCTATAATGTATTCAGTGCAATTTTCTCAGACACAGGTAGCGTGAGTTGGTCAATTTGTTTTTGTATATTTTGCTTTATGCTCACACGATCCTGGCCATTATTGCTGCTGCTGCTGCTGCTATACTTATGTGTAACAAAGAGGAAAAATGCTTGAAGCAAAAAAAAAAGAAGAAAAAAACCGCAAGAAATCCCTTAAACAACATGACAACTGCACAACAGAATCGCGAACATATCAGCAAAAATAAAACATAAAAAACTTGAAGAGAAAACCATAAACTTATAAATTAAATATAAACGAACACACATGTATACACACATACACACGACGAACAATGCAATAAAAAGCATAAAAATAATAACGATAGCGGACGGTAACAACTCCAACTCACAACGTGAAATAAACGCAAACCTAACTGATATGAAAACACTGCATATAATAAGAATACATACACATACATCTAGGCAGACATAAATGTGAATGTATGTGTATGTATATGTGCATATATATAAAAATAAGCTTTATAGCAATAAAAGCAAAAACAACAATTTCAACAGCCGGTAATTGGCGTAAGCAAAACACTGTGTTTGTACTAAAGCCGCCTAGTATGGCATTTTGGTCATTTATTCTTGTTAACTGACGAAATGGCAGACTTAACTAACTAACTATATGTCTAAATGACCGACTGTCCGCCGCTTGCTTGCTTCCCTGTCTACTTGCCTGTTTGTTTGCTTGCCTGCTTGCTTACTTGCTTCCCTGCCCGCTCGCTTACTAGGCTGCTTGCTTACCTGGTTGCTTGCTTGCCTGCTGCCATATGGTTTACCTCGATTGAATTTGACTGACTTGCATTGCGTACGATTACAACTGTTACGCTTTAGAAAGAATGAGAATCATGGAGCGAGCGACAAACCTTATGTATGTATCCAACACATACATAAATGCAAGAACATTTTTACATCTACTATGCCCTGCACACAAATGTATGCACGCACATATATACATTAACAAATGTATACTTAACATGTACTGCACGTACTTTATTTTGGTACCTTAGTGCCTGCGAACGCCGAACGTAGTGTTATCAGATATGCATTCACATACGCTCGAGCCGAAATCTTGTGACTCATGACATAAGTACGAATTCTTTCATTCTGTTTTTTTTTCTTTTCAAAATTATTCTTTGAGTTTTCAACCCAACACTACAATGTAAAAGTATATTTGAATTAGAATGATAAACTTAAGATGCTTCTCCAACTGATTGGGAAAATGCAATGAAATATTATTAAAGCAAATAGAAGTTTATGAAAATATTGCCGAAAACTTGCACATTAACGAACGGACGACACGCCTGTAAGTTTTCCAACTGCTTGCCTATACCAACTTCTGATGGATCAACTGAATAATGACATTTGCTAAAAGCAACCATAAGCTATTTATTTATATTAAAAGTTTAAAAACTTCCAAAGTCATTCCAATTTTAGAGCTCTAGAGTGTGAGTGCGATGTGAGAGATAATATGGAGGTTGTAGAGAGAGATGAACTTCGTACAGAACTGGCGGCTGGCTGGCTCTAAATCAACTTAAGAATATCCCCTCAAAAAATTTATGCTCCTTTTTTACCTTTGGGATTTACAAAGTGAATGACAAAATTAATATACTTACAACTTCCGGTGATGTGATGGATATGAAAATACTCGTTCGCACGTACCGTTGGGCAGGAATATTAACAAGAGCACAAGAGAACAATATACACAAATTTTTAGTAAGAAGGTAGTACTTGTCATCTCTTCACCACACCACCATGTATATGTATGTATATGTATATTACATTCATACATATATATGTATATATGTATGTATGTATGTATGTATGTATGTATGTATGTATGTATGTATGTATGTATGTATGTATGTATGTATGTATGTATGTATGCATGCATGTATGTATGTATGCATGTATGTATGTATGTATGTATGTATTACTATGGATGTAAGTATGGATATGTATGCATGCATGTATATATGTATTGATGTCTGTATGTACACGTATATGTACGNGTGTATATATATATATATATATATATATATATATATATATAAGTGTGTGTGTTTATATGTATATCTATGTTTGTACGTGTACACATATGTGCATGTATCATACACTGTGTTGTGTTTAATAAAATCCTTTATAAGAGCTCCTAAGGGCGGGTGGCATGCAAACATTAAAAAGTGTCGCCAAAATGTTTTCTTTCGCTTACTTTTTCCTTTTTTTCTTTTTTCTTTTTTATTATATTTTCTGCACAATTTTATAGAATGTGTGTATGCATGTGTTCTTCTGTGTTTTGTGTGTGAATATATATATATAGTGTAGTAGACATGAAATAAAAATTATTATACCAACTCTAGAGAAAAATGTGATGTATTCACTCTTGTGCACATTTACACAAATCTGTAAAAGACGGAGAAAGAGAGAGAAGACGTAAGACTGACAATGCTATAGAAACCAAGCATAACAAAAAGTTTATGTCACATGCACATCGAGTGACATAAGTAACGAAGACTAAAACCTATAAAAACTTACGATATGCATACGTACAAACATACATACAATTGTACGAATATACATATATATACATATATATACATATATATACATATATATACATATGTTTATATGTACATATATTTATATATGTATGATACATATTTACATACGTACATATACAAAGGTGTGTGTGTATGTGCATATGTGTAGTTTTATGTACTTAAAATCTTTATATGATTACATTTAATTTATAATTGAACAAAATAAAAACACACACTTAAAATATATATGTATGTATGAGCTTCATTTACTTGTATATTGAATGAATCCAAACTGGTAACGTCTTTAAAAAATAAGCACAAAAGAAAAAGAAAACCAATTCCATCATTTAATTATAATTAAATTAGTAGTAGAGAGAGATATTAAAAGAGAAGAACACAATGGTTGGAAGCTTGAGTGCGTTTAACATCTCGCTTAATCGCTTCGTCGGTGGTTTAATATTGTTCGGCGCGCAGTTGAACTTTAAGTGGAAAACCCGCTCATATATCCACTAACGTCTTTTTTTCATTGAATGTTCCTCCTTGCCATTGTGTTTTCTTCTTCTACGATTTACGCTTTACTTTAGAGAAAACTTTATTATTAAGCTCGTTTTTAATATTATGTTTGTTGTCCATTGAAAAGAATAGCTTTTTGACTGCAAAGGACAGTGTGCTTCTTTGCTTACGAAGAAATTTAGTGATTTCACGACAATTTGCGACACATAGTTAGTTGCTTTTCTTTCATTCATTCATTCATTCATTTATTTTAACATTTTTTGCGTGCATACTTTACGCAACAACAATTTAATCCTTTTTAACTGTTTAAATTTGTTTCGAAAAACTTTTCCTCTTCGTTTAATTATTTCTCAGCGAAAACGTGGTAGACTGGATGAAAACAAACCAAAGTCTTCGTGATGGAAAACATACTAATTATGACAAGAAATTATAAGTGGTGTTGTGTGTGATGGTTTTTGATAAAATGTACCATTTTATATTCGTTCCTAACAAAGGTGATTTAGTTTTTATTGATAAAAAAGAAAAAGTATTCCACATAAAGAAAAGTTCCAAAATTTTTATACTATAAATTTGATTTAAGGGGAGGGAGGGGTTAAGGCCACTTTAAATTTTCCAGAAAATCGATCTTTTTTATTAGTTGAATAGTAGCCGCTTCGAAACTTCTAGAATATGTGGGAAAAATTAATTTCCTGTGAACAATTTTTTCTTGGAAACTTCAGCTTTTTTTTTCTTAAAAAGCTTCGAAAAAGAAAACTGCCCATGTTAAATAAATCTCTACTGGGAAGTTGTAGTCTAATGTTTGGGTTCTTCGTTTCTTACTTCTCCAATACACTAAAAAAAAATTTCTTTTAAATGGTATTTAAATGGTCTTTATTCGACTTTCTGCGAGAAAAAAATAACAGGTGACTCGCAGATTTATAATACGAATATAAACTTTTTTTTTTATATTTATGAAGAGTACGTCTGACAATTTGGGGAAATTTGTTGTCGCGTTGTGACAAGTATACTCGACTTAAGCATTTAAAGGGTTAATGAGCACGCGCAGCAAGTCATGAAAATTGACCTTTGTCTCGACTTGTGTTACACAATTTAGATTTTGGAAAAGATATTAAAAAGGAAATGGTAATAGAAATTTTTCAAGTTTGGAATGAAACAAGTAGTCACGCATATGAGCGCTTGCGTTAAATAAGAAAATTATAATAATTATGAATTAGGGCTTAGGGGGAACAAGAAACTATATTTTCTTTAAACTCTCTAATCAGGATAATTCATTGCATTTACGTCCCAAAGAAAGGTTTCAAAATTGTAGAGATTTTTACTTTACAACTCTGAGATGATTCTTAGACAAAATCTTCTAAGGTCTGAGAATTTGAACTGATAATCTGCTAAGAAATACATTTTACAACTAAGAGACACTAGAAATTAAATTACTTGCGTTTCAATAACGTACAGTTTGCTAGTTATTTATTAGTTAGATTATTGCCTTGATTAACTTTTTACATTTGACTTGGACTCTGTTTTGCGCCTATTGTGAATAGATTTGGTTTATTGATAACGACATTTAGGGTCAATTTCGATTGAAAGTTTGCTAATTCACAGATTTTTTAGCCGACGCTCCTGACTATTAAAATATTTACTTTTCACTAATCTTTATTTTAATAATCGTCAGTTGAATTGTTGACGAAATTTTGAATTATTGTGGTTGGCTCTTAGGTGCCTATTGTCAATGATTTACTTATTTCGTTGTACTAATCAGGCGATAATTGTTATCAACTCTTTTTTTTTTTGTATTCTTTGAGCTAGTAGTTAACGGCCTTAAAAAAGCGGTCGTTTTTAATAATTATTTCCAGATGGAACTAAAGGCAATGGAAAACCAATATTTGAAAATATTGTCGTTCTGGTGAAGCACTTTAAACTTAATGGCTTCCGCGGAACGGAGTTAACTGGTACAAGTTTGAGCTTTTTAGAAAAAAAAAAAACAAAAAAAAGTTCTTTTAATCTATATCCCTTGAGCACGTGAATAAAAAAGTTACATTGGTGACCACGAAAAAAACAGCATTTTTTCGTTAATAAGAAAAATGCTTATATGAATTCACGAAAACCTGCCACGTATCAATTTAAAGTTATCGGGAAATCGAATAAAAAAATGTTTTGAAAAAACCAGTTTCTATTTCATTATTCTCCATTAGTCTGCAGTAGAAGAATCACATTTAAATACTCCTCCTTCGACGATTTTATGATCGAATATGTCTGTTTTGCAGCATCGCACGCTTTACATATGAAGCGAAAATGAGAAAAGAAAGATGAAGAAAATTATATTCGGCTTTTCCGAATTTTCTATATCCACCACATTTATCTTACAAAGGTCAACAAACTAAATTTTAATAAATAGGCGCGATACTTTTTTTATACCGTCTAGACAATGAGTAGTGAGTAAAACACCTACAAAATAGAGGTGTTTTCAGCTTATTTTATACCTTGGGCGTGGCCTGTGACCGATTTGCCCCATTTTCAATACCAGCGTATGTAAAAGAACTTCCAATGTTTTTGCTAGCTTTTATCCAGATATCCAGACGAACTCACGAATACATTTAGGTTGATGGTGAATTTGATACTGATCAAAAATATATACACTTTATGTGGTTTCTAAAGCTTACTTCTTAACGCTAAAAATGCTGTCACAACAAATTTGAATTCGAATGCTGTATTATATCGACTGGGCGTGGCCGATTCTTTTAATCCCAACTTACTTTTTACTTAAAAACAGACGTGTTCTCATTTCATGCTGTACTGGGGTCGTGTATTTTGACCGAGTTGGCCCATCTTCAATACCAACCAGCATGAAAGAACTTCTGATTTTTGTGCCAAAATTGGTGCGATATCTTTATTGTTACGAACAGAAGAATGTTTATCACAAGCGTTACACAGACGAACAGACGGGCAGAAAGAAATGCTGAAATCGATTCTAAATTTGATGCTGTTCAAGAATGTACATGCTTCGCAAGGTCTCTAAAGCTTCCTTCTTGCAAACAAAATGACAAAATGAATATATTCCCATCCTTTGGTGGTGGATATAAAAACGGCGGGAAATTTATAATCCTGTAGCCAGATTGATAATCAACTGTAAAAACTTCATCATATACTTTTATATTCTTGGTAAAAGCATTGGAAACTTTCGAGTCACTATTCTCAGCTACTTTCGTCCCAATGGAGCTACATTGACGTAATTTTTTATGGAAATAATCTTATTATGGACATAAATATTTCGAATAGACATTTATTTCCCGACCAGAAAAGTTAAAAATCATCGAGTAAAATTGCAGGCCGTAACATTCCAGCAAGGTGTCATTTAATACGAGGATTTTTCGTAGCGCTTAAGTTAAAGCATGAAATTTTAAGAAAACGATGTTACTTAGCTAATGAATCTTTTTTTTTTGAAAAATTTCAGAAGGTTCAAAGCATCTGTTGTTAAACTATTTAATATTTTTCTTTAAAACCTATAGGGATTTCCTGTCCTAAGGGCAAGAAACCATTATGTGAAATTAAAATATCAGCTGAAGTCTAAATGAATGTAATTAAAAGAATTTGCCTCTAACTGAAGGTTTGTATTTACTGAGCTTTCAATTTAACTTTTATTGAAAACGACTCTAATGTCTCTGGATCTGGAATATCAAAAAATTACCAGATAATCGGATGTAATATACGATCCTTATGAATAGATGAACCTACGGTTTGCCTTTCAAAGCTTAATATTACTATTTTCTTGGTTTTATTTTAATACGAGTGCAAGATTTTTTATTTCAGTGTACGATGTGAAATTTTGTCATGATGGACAATTTAAAATTTTAATGCAACAACAAAACAAAACAAAAATTTTCCAATTGCAATGGTTTTTATTACGTAAAACGGCGGGGTGTCAAGTAGCACGAAATACCTTTCGTTTACAGTTTTGTCTGTTTGTTGCGTAGGCTGCTAAGCGAGCATCTCTTGCAAGCATTAAGATGTGTTTCGCTTACGTTATTTTATTAGAAAATTATGAATTTAACGAACTGTCGCCAAAGGAAGGACGGAACACGCATTCATTTTCCTTACATTGGCTGGCTTACACTTCACACAATCTTTAGCTGTTAGTCACTGTTAATAAATGCCATAGAGTCAGTCCATCATCGTTATTCGAATCTTTAGTGAGGGATTTTTCTACTTTCTCTACGATAAGGAAATTAATATGATGGATTTGCCGATCTTCTACAGATTCGTTCTAATATACTTTAGAATTTGTATATGCTACGTAGTTTTTGTTTTTCTTATTTGCTTCCTTTTTTGTGTTGGCTCTGATTGTCGCTGATAGACAAAAAAATTTGTATAAAAAAGATTTTTATATAGAATATAAATTTATGTGTGTAGATAAGCGATACATATGTATGTATGTATATGTATGCTTGCATATATCTATCTATCATTGTGTATGCATTTATGGTCTGTACTTCTATAGTTGTTGTTGGCTTTGTTTATTTTCAAAGTGTGTTCATGTATGAATACGTACGTGAACCGAGCATAGTGCTTTCTAAGTATCTACAAACAAAAATATATATACATGAGCGCGTGTGTGTGTGTGTGTCTCCGTTGATCTTCCACACCCTCTGCTTGCCTGCCTGCCTGTCTGTCAAGTAACTGAACATTTTAAACATTTGTCGTATTCATTCATGCTCATTTATTATTGTTGTTATTTTGGTTTGAATGTAACGGAAAAGTGAAGTGCTGCGCATATGTATATTTACGCTCGTAACAATTTTAATGCGTGTGCAGCAAATAAGTGCCAGTGTATGTATGTTTTGTTCGTGAGTGTGGTGTGCTCTTCCTATTTCCCTAGTTTCCCCTTGCATGCATAACCAAATTTAAAGCATTTTGCATTTGTGTGTGCCGTACTCTTCGTATATATGTAGTTGTCGTCGTTATCCATGTTGTCGTTGTTTTTTTTTTAATATATATATGTTCTTTCATTTTTTGTATGGATGGACCCGTAATTAAATGATTTTATTATAAGTGAATTACAAAGACTGTTGTGTTCTCCAAATTATTGAAAAAACTTCTGGTTTAAAATTGTTTTTATTAAAATCAACAACAACGTCTGAAACGGAAGTTTAAATTGTTTAATAATTTTTGAGTAACTACATACATAGAGCAATTAATTAAGGAGAATACTTATGTAATCGAAAATTCAATCATCGTACTTATGGTACTTATTTTAGTAAGGAAGTCATATTCGGATAGAGTCGAATTTTATGTGTTCACCACGATTATGATAATTTTACCGAACCAATATCTCACTTATAGAATGTAAAGGATAAGTTTCTTTTAACCGTATGAGTAATCAGTAGAAAAGATGAAAAAGGTAAGAAAAAAGGAAGGGAAGGCGCACAAGTTTTCCATAACATAAATTTCAGCAAATTTCAGATTCCTATCTGTCATAATTTCTGAGTAGTGAGCAAAAACCCACAAGGTGTTAGTTTACGCTTTACTATGGGCGTGCTCTTTGACCAATTTGGCCCATTTTCAATACCAATCTGCCTGCAAGAACTTTCAATGTTTTCGCCAAATACCTTAATCAATAACACAGATAGACGCAGAGGTGGACAGACATGGCTATATCAATTCAAAATATGACTGTCATCAAGAATAGGGTCTCTGAAGCTTCCTTTAAGGTGTTTCAAACATTACGACAAATTGAGTATACACTTCGACCATTCGGTTGCGGGCGTATAAAAAAAAGCAAAATCTCAGTATAAATATATTTATTTAAAACATTAGCTCTTATGTATTAATTTATTGCAGTCGCATTAGCTTTGTTACGCTCAGCCGACTGTTATGAATTATTTTTCGACGTTTATATTTATGACAGCGAAATACATGCTTGCAATACATGCTTGTCAAAGTTTTTGCTATTAACAAACTCACATGAATAGTAATTCAAATTGCTTTCCAATCTACATCGGACCACCTCCGAATATTACTTCTTTTGGAAATCTCAAAGGACATGCTCCAGGGAAAAAAGTTTGCATTAAACAATGGGATCATTATGGGAAATGAATGTCTTTTCAAGATTTTCACAAATCATTTCATAGAAAAAACATGCAATACTACGGAAGCATTAATAGAAAAGACATGATACGTGGATCCATAAACATAAAGAAATCTCTTCTTCTATTTCTCCTTCATATTGCCCTTGAGCTGTTACGATACGATTATATAGTACATATATTTATTACAAGTTTACCTATTCCTATTTTGGGTTCGTATGATCGTTGTAGAGTTAAGGATCCACTTCTGTTTCCCTTAATTGTTCGTTCCTTGTAAATGTATCAGTATTCACTTCACTTCTCTTCATATCAAAAGAACAAAACTTCTCCTTCATCTTGCCTCACATCAAAAAACAATGTCGTATTGTTTTCGTAACCTGAGGTTTCGTTGCTTTTCATCACATATATTTAGCGATTGTTTTCTAGATTTTTTAAACGGGTTATACCCACCACCGAAAGGTGGTAGAGACTATTACAATTAAGAGTTTTTTCTTTGCAGCTGTTTGCATATTAGACTGCCCAATGACATATCAGACGCTTCATGATAACTAACGAAAGTTCCCTCTTTCAGTAAAGTGGGAAGGAAAGAGAGAGAGATAGAGAGATAGATGAAAATAAGAATCAAGAAAATTTTGTATCTGAATCGCAAGACCCACATGAAGATACATTGCGAAAACGCAAGCTCCGTATGCCCTTTGTTTCACTGATGGACTTTCCTTTATAGTTTTCTTATAGAAGTTGACCTTATTCGGCACTTATACGTGCAAACCAATCGATGGAGCACATTATTGAAGTCATTGTTAAAACTAATCATGTAGTGGTGCGGTTCCTTACATTAAAGTTATTTTTTTTGAATATTTCATTTTTAAAGAGAATGAAATAATGCGAGGAGAACATCGTTTATGTAATTTCGATATGTTTGTACATATTTTATATAAGTGACGCTATTTAGAGAGGGTATCTTCACTTGTGCTTATGTACGTACTTTGCAACCCACAACCGCCACCCTCGCCAATATACAATTTGCCAAAAGAAAAAAGTTTCTTTTTAATGCTATTTTCTAACAGTTTTCCTCCATTTATTGGCCATGAGAAAATAAAGCAATTGAAAAAAAATTTGTGTGCACGGGAATGAATATAAAGAAATAAGCGAAAACAAGAAATTTATTGAAGGAAAATTTTCTCGTACAATTTTTGTATGTATTTAGTTGCTGGTGACACTTGGTGTTGTTGTACACTTTCCGTGGTATCTACTCTGACAACAAGACCAACCAACCAACCAACCAACGAATGCATGTAACAACAAAAAAAGCCAGCAACCATCCAGTCAAACAGCCAACTGTGCATGTATGAATGTACGTCTCTGTATACAGGCGTATGTATGTTTGTACATACATATGTATATATATTTAGTATTTTCACATTTACAATAATTTATTCTTCTTCATCATCTCCTTGCTTTTCCTACCACTTTTTTTCTTCTGTTTTTATTTTTTTTTCTTTTTTTTTTTTTTGTAAATTCAAGTGAGACTGTGTGCATGAACACGAATGCTTTTGAAACGGGTGTGTGTGTGTGTGTGTAGATTTTGATAGCTGTAATTCTCTGTGCCTGTATGCAGGTATATCAGTAATGTTTGCTTTTTTACTGGTTTAACATTTTTTAACATTTTTTAAGCTATTATCTTTTTACGTTATTTATTTATTTGTTATTTAAAAAAAAAAAAAATTGTTTTTGGAGTTTATTTTTTCCAAAGTTTTCTCACACATAAACGCACATAACGTTATACTTTGAATGTTTTATTTTATAAGTGCATAAAATTTGGTGTTGTTGTTGTTGTTGTTGTTGTTGTTGTTGTGAACTGTTTTGTTGCCATTCCAGCTCATTCCTTGTTGTCGCTCGCTGTGTGTTGTTGAATGCAGCGCGTTAAGTAGACATTACACTCATACATATACAGTACTTTTTACTTAATCGAATGACTGTCTTGTGTCGTTGCTCCATTTTCTCTGCGTCCATTTCAAATTGAATCGTTTGTATGAATATTTTATTGCATGAAAACACAATGTAAGAGAAATCGCTTATGTATATAGATATATATATACATATATATATGTTTGCATTCGTCACTAACAAGTCAAGCCGGCTGTTTTGCGGTTAATGCAGTGTCTTTTTTAATAAAAATCTGTTACTTAAAAAGTACTGTATTTCCTTCAGTTTATGTTTGGTTTTCTGCCATTACCTCTTCATCCTCTTCCTCTCATCGCTTTTTTAACTCTCTGCTCTGCTTTCATTCCTTTCTGCCAATTTTACACTATCCTGTGCCCTGTACACGATGATGCCTTCTTGTCGTATCTCGAACCTTTTCCACAAACATACTTATTCTTTATGCTGTTGTCTTTCCTTAGGTCGCTCTCTATTATCATACCATACACAACAGCAGCAACAAAAACAAAAATAACACCAACAACACCAACAACACCAACAACAACAACCACAATAGCAATAAAGCATCGTGCTCATCATCGTCATCAACGTCTTTTAGTAGTATCGGGTCATTGCAGCATTTGTTTTTCTTTTTTTTTTTTTTGTTTTTTGCAGTTGGTTTTCAGAGCTTTTGTTATGAAATGTTGAAGTGTATACCTTCTATATATGCATATATATATCTTCTTTATGTGTATATCTAACTAAACTTGTATGTAAGTATGTTAAACATTTGTGGTTGTAGTAAAAAGTACAGTGGTATACTTCACATTGTAGTTATTCATAATTTCCTACATCAGTTGCCTTTTTTGGGTGATAATGGAAAGCAAAGTTGTTGGTCAATACTTTTAATTGATTTTCTCTTCTTAGAACATTTGTTTGATGATTGCGATTTATTCTGTACATAATGATGAACTTATACTAGTAGTAACGTCTAACAACGTCAAGAAATACACACCGGGGAGATTTGATTGAGGATTATATCAATTTATTTTTGATCAAAGTGTAAAACTTTCTTGGAAAAAAAGGAAGAACAAAAAGCTTATCACCACATTTCCTTTTGCTTTATTTTCACTAACCAAAAACAAAAAAAAATATTGTATATACATTGGATGAAATCTCTTTAATATTCGCTATTAGCTTTTGTACGATATTTGGTTGCAAAGCCAGAGCAAAAATCCATATACTATGCATATACGTCGGGTATTATGTCACATATTTCATATACATCAAGCATTTTAACTAAAACGACATATAAAAACGTACGCAAACTTACTATAAAATTAAGAATCCTGTTTATCTTATCCTTGTATCATGTTCGCGTAAGTTCAGGAAAGCACTTGATATGATTACAACGTTCTTGACGAGAAGAATAAGATCACCTAGACGACCGGCCACACCGGTTTCTTATTCAAGCAAGATGACGTTTTAAGGGTCGCAATCGTGATTTTAAACAAAAAAGTACAGATTTGCTTAAATAGATCGATCTATTTATACTGACAAAGAATATTTAAGGTTTTAATGCATTTCCGGAGCGGACCTCTATGAATTTGCAAACGTTTCAATAGTGGGTCTCATAAGATTAAAAATCGTTACATTTTTTTTTGCTCTTTTTTTTTCTTTCAATGTACAAAACTACTTATAAAGTCTGCAAACATTTTGTGTGAAATTATCAAATTCTGAATGGTGTTCGTCGTACACTTACATAATATTTAACAGCAATTTTGGTTCGGAATTGTGTTTAGCTATGAATACAACAAACGTTTAATGATTAATTGAAATGATTACATACATATATGTGAGCAAATCTGTTATGTCAAGAAAATGCAGAGATTGGTTGGTTTGTAATAACAAACGATATTCGTCATAATTAGCAGATTTGTAGTATAAACGTATGAGTAAGAATTACCCATAAAAAGTTATGAGTTGATTGAATTTGAAGATTTAAGTCAAATATTCATAGCATAATTAATGTTAGACTGGAAAACGTAATATCATTTAAAGACTTAAGTGTGGTTTAGTTACAAACAAATACTCGGATTAATTAAGCTAAACTTATACTGGAATTCATATATCAGTGGTTGAAAGATTTCAATGATTCATGCATTTTGAAACGATTGCATACTGCCTTGGTAGGCCATAGTCAGTCTTGATATCTATTCAGTCAAAGTTTATTGTTTGTTTGATCAACATTGCATTTGTGTATAACAAAAGTGTTCAAAAGTAATTTTTATTATTTACATTATGTAGACTGAAATGGAAACTTTCTTTACCTTTTACCACCTACTATTTTAATGGGTTTCATTGGTTGAGACTTGATGATTTATAGACATAAGCCAAGAGACCTAAGATGTTTCGTATTACATACATTCACAGTTAAATTGTTGAATGGAAGTATTTTTGCTTCAGGACTGTTAGAAGCCGTTGAGTTCGTTATCTATTAAATTTCTCACTTTTTCGTTAACTATAAAAATCGCTGAATTTTTCTGTTTTGCCAATTTTAAGCCATCTCCCATAAAGTTGCAATTCGTAACGTGCAGTATAGTGGTTTGGTATTGAACTTAACGCTTTAAAAGTTAGAGTCAAGTCTTTGAGTTTCCACCACCTATAAGGCTTCATATCAAAAGTAACACTTTATATAGCAATAAGGTATAATTTGCAGCAATTTAATAAAAAAAATTAATATTGCTAAACTTGGTCCATGCAAGTTCACATTTTGAGAGCCCTCCTGTGAAAAGTATGCTCTAAACAGGGCATCATATTTTTATTTAATCATAGCAATAAACGAAGAATTATGTTAAAGGGAGTAGTAGAGCAGGGTATTTGAAAGTTGGTCTTACCCGACTATATTGTTTCTACTTGTTGTAACCGTTATAACCTTTGTTACTTCAATAATTTTTATAACCAACATAGTTTTTAATTAATTAAGATGGATAGTACAACCATTACAGTTTAGAAAAAAGCGTATTTTTGACAATTTTTTGGGGGTGGGAGGGAAGGTAATATCATATTAGGTTATTAAGCTCACATTTAAGTATTAAAAACAAATTACGATATTTGAAAAACATGAAACAACACAACACATGCCAACACCACACCCAATCTCTGGAGAGATCTGTAACGCAAAGAACTCTACAGCTCGCAGTGCAGCTTATTGAAATATGAATTTATGCCTAATACTACTTAATGCCATAAAAATCTTTTTAGAAATATAGATTTTTGTGCGACTGTCGTGTATTTGAATGAAAGAGTTCAATTTTCGATCAAAAAGGAGGCAGGCAAGTGCCGAATTTGTCAAGGACAGAATCTCACGTTCCACATTTCGTATCAACCGCAATGACAAAGAAGAAAATAAGAAAATGTATATTTCTACAGACGAATTCACAGTCGAACTCCAAAAACGCCACTCTAAACTTTTTTAATTTATTGGCAAAAGCATTGAAAACTTTCAAGTCATTCTCAGCTTCATAATTTCCGAACGATTGCCAGAGTAAAGCCACAGTAACGCGCAATTCCTTGGAAATGCTTTCAACCAAATATAAATACTTTCTTAAAAAGTCACTTAATGTGTTAGAGAAGTTAGAAATCCGCAGCTAAGACATTAGACCATAAATTCCCATCAGAATTTCCTTTTGTATAGAAGATATAGGCAGTTTTCGCAATGCGCTCGAAGCAAAAGTCGATAATTCAAAAAAAAATTTATTGCGGATAATGAATTTTTTTTCCACATATTCTAGAAGATTTAGTTCATCTATTAAGCCAATAAAAAAAATTTGTCGAAAAATTACCCCTAAGCTGCTTAAGTTCAATTATTTTTTATGTTTAATCTTAAAGAGAGTATTATATTTTTCAAACTCTTTTTTTTTTAGCGAAAAAGTTGCAATACAGCCGTCTATATGCCAACAAATGCTAACTTCATTTATTGACCGCTGATGTTGCATTTGCTTTGATTTTGTAAATGTTTCCAATGCTTCAGGACTGCTACAAAGCATGCATATTGTCAATGAAGAAACGATTTTCGTTACGGTTAAATTTTATAAAAATGTCATTTAAAATATTCACGATATACGCTAAGTTACCACATTCGCGGTTCATCCACCCTAGACAATCTTACAATCAAACATCCCACATATTTCAAACAATTAAGTGGTGAAGTGTATTCATACAATTTCATCTGAGACAAATACAAGATTTCCTTTATTTTTAATGTGCATGCAAGACGCATCTGACAAAGCTAAACCTTCTCAATTTCAATATTCTTACATACGGAAGCGGCTGCGTCGTCTAGTATGGCATCCTAGCACTCATTTAAAGTATGCATGGAAGATAAATGAAATATCATTTTAAAGCAAACCATTAATTATAATATGTATGTATGTATGTATGTATGTATGTATGTATGTATGTATGTATGTATGTATGTATGTATGTATGTATAAAAATATAAATCTTAATAAAAAGGGGATTACGATAAATATATAGGTGAAGGTTCAAAAAAGTACGCGGCTTTATGTTTGAACGTATGTTGTTATATCCCCCACCTTCAAAATTTTAATGCACTTTAAAGTCCATATTTATGTTATATAGTAGATAGACGCCAGTAGGAGACACCAAAAAAATTTATTCATCCACACGTACTCTTTTTGCTGCATTTTATTAAATTTCATCAAAATTCTTTTCCGGTGGTTTTTGACTTCCTTTAGTTTTTGTGGAAATTATGTGGCAACTACGCAACGCTGACATGACAACCTATGGAAAAAATATTCTAAATAGGAGACCACTAGGGTTTGCATTACTAATTATTATGTTATCAATTTTCCTCTTATATTTTACCTCGAACGAGTAAAAACTATAATCAACAATTCTGGCTATCGCTTACCTTTACATAACATAATGTGTATAAAATGTTGTGTGCACACCTCTTACGGGGCAGTGCAGTAAAAAAAAGAACACTGCATATTAAAATAGGGGAGACTGTGCAAAGAACGACTCTGGGTAGAGTTTCAATTTATAAATAACAATTTCTGCCAACGACTTAACCTTGCGAAAAACACGTTCTTCAGGATCAAATTTAAATGGTTATAAGGGACGGGATAAGTAAATTGATTCGTTCGTTTATCGGATTTTAAAAACGATTCTAAACTTTTTTCTGAATTTCGCTTACACTTGCAGATAAGATAGAAATATGATAGGTCCTAAGTCACTTGTAATACAAAGATATGTTAAGTTTGGGCCGATCTATCCATTTTCTCCACGTATTTCTTCGTTCTGCAGACAGGTAGCAATTTTCGTGATATTAAGATTAAAAAAAAATGGGTTGCCTCGAATCCTTTTTACGACCCCAGTCCTTTTAGCGTCTTATTATCCAAAATTCATTACATAGAAAAATTTATTTTTTTAATATTTTTCTACAAAAATTGATGAAAAATTGTGTTTTAGTGTATTAAATAGATGCGCAAAACATAGATTGAATAGAAACATCTCTTGAACCTTATTCCATATAAAGTGTTTTTACAAAAATTAGATTTAATTTTATCATTTCAATGCGATAATTACTTCAAAATAGTACTTCAATGTATAGATTTGTTATGATAACTTTTGGAACACATAAGTCTCTTTTTGTAATCCTTCCCATATAAAAATCAACAGAGAAAACAAGCCTTTATAAGGCGATCACTTCTGATTTGTTGTATTTTATCTTCAAAACTAGTCAATTTACAGAGCTAAACTTTAAACCACATTAACATATTTTTCGTATTGCTCCTCCCATGAGAAGTTCTCCCCTAATGTAACTATTAAAATTAATAATTTTCAAATGAAGCAGCGTTAGGATATTTAAAAGTTTGTCTTGCCCGACCATGACGTTTCAACTTGCTTTTAAGTACGTACATATACGATTGTGTGTGAAAGATGGTAGTTTGATGTATCTATTCTTATGCTCTTCATAATGAAATACGAATTACAAAACAAATTTAAAGTGCATTACGCCACGTTTATCCACCACATCATCTTTATTATTTGTAGCTTTAATAGAAAACCTGAAAAAACTAAAGAAGCAAAAAATCCAAAACAAAATTTTTTTATTCACAACCTCTGTTGTTTTCTATAGAAGAATATCGGATTTTGATTAGAATATTTGACGACAGAGCAGCTTAAAAGGTCATGGCGCACATACTCTATCCTGCCCACAGAAAATTTCCCACTTAAAAAAATGCTTTTTCAAATGTAAGAAAAAATTAGTGTAGCCTTCTTATTTATATTCTTATACTTTGAATACAAAAGAGAAATAGAGAGAGAGAGAGAAATACTTCATCAGCAATCTGTATAATACGTTATGGGAAAAATTACTTTGGGCTTAGTGCGTCATTAATCACCTCTAGGTTTAAATAATAATCAAACATTTGCTATAAAAAATATTTTTAAAACACATTTTTGTTTTTATATATATGACTCTTTTTAAAAGGCCAGCAACATTTTAAAATGGATCAATTATCGCATTGAGGTTTATCACACGTCGTTATTATTTATAAATCTTAGATGAAAATAATCACAAGAATCTCTTATTTACGTCATATCATAAATCCATAAGCTTGTGAAATTCACTTATTCATCTATATATACGTATACAAAATATATATCTACATATACAATATTTCATATATATATATGTATATTATATAAATATGAATTCATAATTTCCATTCGGTATAATGTGCTTGTTCAAGTAATTTTAGTTTGTTTAAAATAAATTAAAAATGTCTCGATGTATGGGTGAGCTCATCTAAACATTACATTACATTATCAGTATGCAAAGATACTAAAAGCATAAGAGTGTTACATGGAGGGGGGAAAGAGGAAACAGAGAAAGAGAGAGAGAGAAAGAGAGAGAGAGAGCGAGCGTAAAAGGAAGAGAGAGTGTGTGTAGTTGTACGTTATATTAAACCGAAATAATAATTGTGTAGAGGGAAAAAAAAGAAAAGTAAAAAAAGGTCAAAACTCGTTTATTCTCATTTCTTTTCTCTGCTGCATAAACACAGTAAAGAGCACTTACTTCACATAGCAGCGGCATGTATTCGATAGTCGCACACAAATTATCAACTTCTCAACAACAGATACAGAACGGAGAACAATACAACAACATACGTTAAAAGTACGTATATCGGTATATACGGTATGTACGTATCTGTATGTATGTATGTATTATATTATAATGAGGAAGAGATGGCCTCGGAAAAGTTTTAAATTTTTTCTGTCTTTTATCACAATTCGAAGACACCGAATGCCAGAAAAAAAATATATATTTTATATATGGATATGTATATGTATATACACACTTAAGTATTCAACAGTACAGTACAACAACAGCATTAAGACAACATCCATCTTTTTTTATGTGTATAAATGCATATAAATACATGTATACATATTTTTGATGCAAACATAAAATATTTATACTACTTCATGTTATATATAGAACTGATGAGAAAGGTACATATACATAGAATGTATGTTTGCAGGTACCTATCTACATCTGAGTTTGAATTGTGAATGCTTATGCTTACTTAAACGTATATCTATATATATCTGTATGTGTGTGTGTGTATATATATATATATATATATATATATATGTATGAATATATATATATATATCTGTATATATATATATATTGACGATGTGACTTGAAATCAATAAGAACAAGAATATAAGCATGTGAACTGAAATTATGATGATGAATCACTTTTCCTAAATGTTGACTGACAGTCACAACGCACGTATGCTCGCTTGTCTCTTCTTCTTCCTCATCATCGTTTTCTTCTATGTTTTTTAACGAAAGAGTTGAGAGTATTATATACTTACGTTTAGGTAATACGTATGTGCCTGTTATGTGTACGTTCAATTACATACGTACGTACATATCTTTAAAATTTAACGGATTTTATTGAATGCAAACGTATTTAATCACACGGAGTGGTAATACGAAGTCGTATAAAAGCAATATCATCCTAAAATTTTATCATCAAGATTACAATTTCTTTCAACTCACTTAATTATCGATCCCATAAATGACTTGAAAATATGTGTATCAATTTCGAAAATTCACTTGTTAGTATTTCTTAAATGTTTGGTATTAAAGTTAGATCTTACAATTCTGATTTGCTGCACATTATGCTCCCCTATAACATGATAGGTATGCTCTGTCACGCACCAAGTTTATACAAATACATAAGCCGTTCACAGTCCAAAGCGATTAACCTACGTATTGAATTTAAAATGACTTTCTTTAATAATCAGACTTAAGACAAACACCATGTGACAAAAATTTGTATTAAATTTTTGTTCACAAGTAATGTATATTTGTCTCACTTTATTAACACGTTATACGAGCCTCTTTGAGCGTGTTACACGAACACAGCCTCAATTTCTCGGTCTTGCTACATGAATCCGCTTTAAATAATTCCACGTTATAGGTGAGTCTACTGTATATATGCATGGAATGAAGATAACGACAAGAAAAAACAAGCACAAGAATATATTAAATTAGCCTAAAGTCAAATTTTTTATGTCTATCGCCAAAATGTATAAAAATCGCACATTTCGATATTTATCTGTAGACTTTAGCAGGTTGTAAGACACAGAAATTGGCATTTGGGACTTCATACGCTACGTTTATTCTTAATCAATCTAAAATTCCTTATTAAGTCAGCTTATTGCAACTGCAGAAAAGAAAGAGAAAAAACGGACATTGTGTTGCGGCCTTGGCATAAATGAAGAAAATCAAGTGAATTTTGTATCCCTTAAGGATAATTCAGTGAAAGAAGCGACGTCCAGAAAAATTTGTTTAGTTATTTTCATTTAATAACTTGTTCTTTGGAAAACCACAGAACTATCCTGTAAGCGTAATGATAATCTAAATGTAGGGCACACAAATTTTACGAACTTTGGAAGCTTTTCATGTTTCAGAAAAACATTTCGGAATTGCTACATTATTGCCTGCCTGTACCGTAAAATGTACCCAAACAACTAAGAAAATTCTGACAGAAAATAGAAAAAAAAATGTGAGTTCTAGAAGCTTTTTATTATTTGCATGTACTTTACCAGGTTTTCAATATCGAAATTTTGTGTTAGAAGACATAAAATGTACTACTTTGTAAAACAATAATTCAAATAATTCGTCACTTGCGAGAAATTTGCTTTGGATGCATAAACAGGACGCCAGAATGTGGCCTGGGAAGTATATGTTCGGTCGGTTATGTGAAATCCTTACCGATCGTATATTCACTGTAGCTGCGACCAAACGCCAATCAGAATTAAATTACAGTTTACCGCATTAGGAATAGAAACGCGCGTTTCCTATTCACTATGCTATAGAGCTGTGCAGCAGTCCCAATTGTATAATACAAAATTAATACACGACCAATAAAAAATTAATTAGAAAAGCGTTGAATGATTAAATTGCAGTCTGTATAACGAAGAAACAAGAATGCTTTTAAGCTTAGAAATTGAAATTGTCAGATGTAAAATATAATATCGTGAGTTTAGTCATCTGGTGACAACATAATCTAAAGTGTTTGTGGTTTCGTATTAGCATCACTTAATTTTTTTCGAGCAGAAATTTGTACTTTTTTTATTTCATTCCTGATAAAATTCAATTTGTTATTTAAATCTTTCCTTTAATTACAAGCTATAGTCACCTACTAATAGACGACAACGTTTGTATTTTTGAATCTATATACAGTTGTTACGAGTTATCCTAAAAATCGCAAGGATACTTTTTTCTAGAGTTTCCAAAAGCTAGGTTTCAAGGACTATCAGATCATACAGATCACATGATGAATCTAAAGTTTTCCCGGTTTTCTAATCATTTTCTAATTTGACCCGTAAAATTAAATCAAAAAGGCGGCAAATAGCACTTTTTTTATACATAGAACTAAGTCGATTTAAATATCAGACATCCGATACGTATTATGGAGTTTTGTAAAAGAAACTATATCCCTGCATGGGAATACAACACCGCAATTACATACCTTTTCGACATACTCCTACGTATCGTTTATAGTAAGAAAAGGAATTGGATTACTTTCCATATGATAAGAGATCAATTAAACAGTTATCTCGCTAAGAGAAAGAAGAGTACTTAACTGCAATACATTGTTGATGAATTGCGTCATTATTACAAGAGTGAAATCACAAAAAGGAGTAGAGAGAAAGGAATCATTATTAATAGTCACTGTTTACTGCTGTGTGTTACTATTAATCACTTGTTATTAAAATAATATTTTCAATCGTCGTTAATAGTGTTTTTCTATAATTTTTTTTGTTTTTTTTTTTTTTACAAATATTTACTACTTTATTGCAATTTTTTTCTTTCAATATTCATTTTGCTTTTATGTGAATTTCATTATTTTCGCAAACGTAAAAGTTGTCATTTTACTCTGTGTGAGATTGTGTGTATGCGCAAATGACGTGTTATATGAATGTGCTGAACGTACGAATGCATGTTTAATCGTGTTTATGAACGATTGCCATCGCTGTTATTATAATATTATTATAATTGTTTTTTTTTATTTTATATCATTCGATTTATTGTTCACTGCTTGCTTGCCGTTTTAATGTGTTTCCAATGAAATTATCGCAAACGCAAACACTGCATACGACCTCAACTACTTTTCTATCATTTTTGTTATAATAAATGCATCAAACATTTTAATGCTTTTAATGAAAAAGCATCTACTAATGTTGTTGCTGTTGCTGCTGCAATGCAACAACGATAATGATGATGACAAAGGCTTATAAATTTATTGATAGTTCATAATGGAGCGATGAGCTTATTGAAAAGTGATTGTGATCAACTACTTAGCCAGCTGTAGCATATGTTTGGCATTTTGTTTTTGAATGTACGTATGTATTACACATACACTGATATATTTATTAATGACGAAAAACGTATCTTTGTTTTTACCCTGATCACAAACAGATACACGCTCACAATCGTAAATAGACTGTTGAACGTATTGAAGGCGTCAAAAAATGTTTAAAACTTGTATCCATCTACTCGCTTTTTTAAACAGATAAATGCAATAAATTTATTGCAAATAATTTTGTATCTTTATAGTTTTTCCCATTATTTTTCTTTCAATATTAATTTATAAGTTCGTGTACGCGCCTTACAGACGAATTTTATCTATCCATTCAAGATTATATGAATTTTATGTCATGGAAAACTTTCTTTTAAACTGGATTTCCTTACTAATTTTAATTGAACAAGATTAGCATTAGTAGAGTCGTCAAATATAAATAAACATGCCTAGAATTTTATCGAAGTGTCGAAGAGTTGATGCATTGTTTTCGCAATTATTATGACTTTCAATATATTGAAGGTGCACTAGATTTTTCCTTCACTTTGTGGCAATCTCTCAAATTGAAGGACGAACGTATGATTCTGGATTTATTTAGTTCTTTTTATAAAAAGGAAAATTCGAGTTGTTAAATTCAATGAAATGTTTTTTTATGTTATTACGAAGGAACAACTAAAGAGTAACTCGAAGTGAAGAGCTCCTGTCGAATTTCATCAAATGCACAACAATAGATACTGCGATTTCTCTGCTTTTCCACCCAGCTCTGCTCGTGTCATTAGCTATCGATAGCCACTTCAAACAAAAGGCACTTTCTTATGTGCCTTACGGCATCCATTTATCGAGATTGTAAACATATGTAACGCTTTTTTAGCTTTGAAATGTGGTCGGGAATTTCCTCAGTTCCAGTTCTTCGATTTTCTCCCATTTTTCTTACTTTTTTTCCACTACACACTATTCTTCTTCCAGGTATTCACAATATCGTTACTGATGTCAAAAAGTCATCCAAATCATGATAGCCGCAACTCTAATAAGACCGTGATGCGCGATATAGCTAAAAAATTAGGGACTTAATTCTGTGTAAAATATAAAAAGCAAACATTTTTCATTTAATAGATTTAAAATTTTTGTAAATTGAATGAAATTGTGTTTAAAAAGCTGAAAAAAAGCATTTAAAACTCTTAAACATAGCCAAGAAGCGGTTTAACATTACGAAACAAATTATTACCGTTCATAAGAGCAATAAGAATTTCATGACGAAAAGAAAGATTAAAAAATCAGCTAAAAGCGTAGCAAAAAGGAAAAGCATTTACTATTAAAAAATTATCTACCTGTAAAATAATAATTCACTGGTTTTACTCATAGATTAACACATGTTCGATTGATGGCGCTTTGAATTACTTTCAAGAAAAAGAAGAAGTAAAAAATTTTACGTAGTAATGAACAATTTGTTTTAAGGTGTAAGAAATTGTGGTGAAAGTGGAGCCCCACATTTACCAAAAGAGGAGAATGTTCATGTAATCAAAGACCTTTGACATTATGCCTTTGAAAAGATTGCGATATTTTTAGTAAGAAAACCTTCATCATTATCTCATATAAAGTTAACTGTCTATCATCGTCAAGTTTGTCCGTCTTTCAATAATTAAATAAAGGAAAAGAAAACACAATGGTATAATTTTTTTATGCCCCCATGTGCTGATAGAGGCGGTTACCTTATATTGTGATGTGTATCTCATTTAAGGAAATTTCACAAACTAATATCTAGTATCCTTAAATAATGGATAGATAAATTACTAACTGTAGAGAAATTGGATTTGGCATTCCGTCATTAAATTGGAAATTACATACTTTGGAGTTCTTTAATGCGTACGGCGGAGGAGAATGTGTTTATGCTAATTCACTGGGTAAAATATCAAATGACTCTGTGTTTTAGGCATTTTCGTAGCAGCATATATAAACAATAATAATAAAAACTATTCTTTTTAATTGCCAGCAATTTCATGCTGAGAATAATGATATGTCTCAGAAAACGACGCTTACTTTCTATAGAAAGCGAATGACATTTGTCGGAAAAGGGTTTTAGACGTAGAGAATTGAAATGTTATACGGGCACAAATGTTCAAAGCGATTGCACTGCTTAACAGCAACTTCCTCGCAATAGTTGAAAGAAATAATAATTAATAATAATTTATTTCAATACTTAGAACTAAGGTACCTAAAATTCGTTTTAAAGCAAATATAAATTTTTTATTTTATTTTTTTTTCAATATTTATTGCTGTGAATAGTAGATAAACTTCGCTGAAAGGTTAAGTAGATGAATAAAAAAGATTAAACCAAGTTTAAGTTATAAATCAGAACTCATGCGAAAGCAACTATGTGCTACGACGATTCTGTACCTGTATATATATTATATATTTATATATTAGAGCAGACTTTGTTTGTATTCCTCTGTTAATAACTTAACTGTAGTGTGTTCTCTCTTCTAAAACAAATCAATAAATATGTGAATGATTTACGAGTTACATTCGGAATGAATTGTATACATGTCAACGTGTTTGTTTGTACGCTTTTCAAACTGCACTATTTGCTATTATGATATGCCACAATTAACACATTCAACCCTAGACTGCAACATGTTCGTGGTATAGTCGGCAACAACGACAGCGATTATCGCGTTAAATTAAATTCATCATTAAACGAAAACGATAACTCATACATATGTATACCAATAGATGTAAACGAAAAGATGGCAAAAAAAAAAACAGAAAAAGAAAACAAAGATTTCAATTTTTCGAAAACTAAAATAAGTTACTAGTAACCGCGTGTGTATGTGCGTGTATTTGTCATTAAAGTGTTGCTTGCTATCGTAGTCACCAAAACAACTGCAACTTGAACTTATTTAGCCGAGTGTTTGTTTTAAGTTAACACTCGACAAACCAATCGACCGAGTCAAACCAAACCAAAAGGTTCGTTCGTTGGTTTGATTCATTCCTTCTTTTTTTTTTATCGTTGCCGCTGCTGTCGTTCTTATTGTTATTATTATTGTTGTTGTTATTGTGGTGATGGCGATGTGTTGTTTTGTCTGTCCATCTGTCTGCGCTAACTGTTGGTCTCTCGTAACTATATACCTACGTATTTATCTCTATACATATACATAGAGCACAGTCATCCATCCATTTGAACGTTTTTCACATGAAAATACATTTGCACATGCACTCGTGGATATCTCTGTTTATAGTATTGTCTGTATATTCTATTCTATTTGTTGTTGCCGTAAGTTGTACGCTTGATGGCGTGCATGTTTGTTGTTGTATTGTCTGTCCAGTAGTAGTTTGAATATAAGTTTGCCGTTCAGATACTTTGCTGTTGTACTAACGTAAACACACAACATGTACGCGTTTATTCTCGTTAATATTCTCCGTAAACTACAATACATACGCTTTTGTACATCTGTATATGCGTAGAATGTGTGAACAATTTATATAAAAACGATTTACGGTTTTTCTGGTTTTTTTTATTCGAATTCGGTTATTAACGCTAATGTAAAATTAATACAATAATTAATATATAAAAACAAAAACACAATATCATTACAATAAGGTGTGTTTATGTGTGTGCATGTAACTCTCTCTCTTTGCAAAAAATTTGTTACATTATAAATAGAAGAAATTAAATTTAATTTAATTCTTAATGGAAATGTGAAGAAATTTTACTTATTATCTTTATCGTCTTAAAAATTTTCATTCAAATGTTACAAAGCATAATATAGAAAAAAAAATAGAAACTTAACTTAGCAGATGTGTATTGAAAATATATGCACAAAAAGGAAAAAACAAAAAAAATCTCATTCTACAAATACAATACCTCTTTAACTACATGTACAAGTTATTTAACTAGAGAGGTGGGTATGCGCGCTACTCTCACATTTTCAGATAAAATTATACAACCACCATTACATATGGGCGCTAGCTAAATTATCTTAAACAGCATTAGCATTAAAACTGTTCATCATACAGTCTTTGAACAAAAGCGTCACCATTTATTTGTATGCGTCTCTGCACACATCTATATATTTATATTACTTTGTATTGGTTTTTACACTTCTTTAGTTTTTAGATTTTATTTCGCTTTTTGTTTTTCATCATATTTGGCATATTGCTATTGCACTCATATTGTGTATGAGTGAGTGCGTGAGTGTATGCTTTTTTTCATGCTCTTGAAATTTATTTTTATCAGAGCGAGTTTTTATTGAACAATGAAATTTAAAGAGACCGTAACAAAAACAGCAAAGGTGCGCTTGTATTCTCTTTTTCAATATATGAAGAATAATTAAAAATAGGTGTCTTAAAAAGTTATATGAAAAACATGGTTAGAAAAATAATTTAAAATAAAGCCAAAAAATAAAATGGGAAGCTTCGAAACGAGAAAAAGGAAAAATTATACGGGGATCTTTCTTCTTCTTCAAACTTAGTATATAACAAAATATGTACGAAAAATCGAGATAAATCGTTTACTTTTTGATCAAAAAAGTGGTCAAAAAAGCCAGTGTTTTCTAAAATTATTTAGCTACATTATATTGTATATAAATTTCATGATTGATATTTCTGAGGAGTAAATTGAAAAAAAATTCAATAGGAATCCACATTAGGGAAATGAAGGCCTGCCATTTAATTAGTTTGAAAAAGCATGAAATAAAGTGCAAAAGGAAATCATTTATGTTTAGTATTTTTGCAACGCTAATAGGCACTGATTGGTAATTAACTGAAGCTGCTCCATTTAGAGACGGCTTAAGAGACGATTAATCTTCCAAAAATACCTCAAAGGAAATGGAAAAAATTTCTCCAAATTTCTTTAAAAATGGATTGCTTATATTCAGTGTCAACAGAAGACTTCTTAACCTTGAGGATTTTACCTTAAGAGAGAGTACTTAGGTTTCGAGGAAGACGAACTTGGAATTTTTATTTACTTCGTTCCTCCTCTTCTTATTCTTTCGAATGCATAAAACAGTTATAACATTCACAACAATAACAATCGTTATTCATTTGCTTTACTTTTACTTTGTTTATTAACATCATTTCATTATTACTTTCTTTATATCCACAATAGAGAATGTATTAGATTTGTGAAGTGTTTTGCAAGCACAGAACTAAGCATTACAAACTCAAATAACAACAAAGATTTCGCTTCACTATGGTTTTCTATCTTTCCAAAATGTAACTACGAATTATTGACGCCGAATTAAAACAAACTTAGTTTACCCATAGGCTTAAATCCAATTTGCATCGTATTACATTATGTTCAATATGCTTAGGTATACAATACTCTGGGTACGTTATTATATTTTATTCTATGGGTTCAAATTCAATCTACGCGCAACAATATGTGTGTGTGTATTATGTTAAAATTATATGATAGACTGCTTAAGTTTATGTAGGTGAACTTATTTATATTAATTTTAAAATATATTTATAAAAATCAACAAAAAACAACGAATAAGACAAAAACAAGCAGTTGATGGAATTTCGTTTTAAATTTCTTTTAACATCTCTCCTGTGCTCTCCTCCGTTACCAAAAATTTCATTCCCTTAATTCTCTTATTCAGAAGATATACTCTTGCAAACTGAATTGTTTGCTCTTATAATTTCTCCCCAATAACATGTTGTTGTTTACAGCACAGTTCTAAGTTCTCTGCTTCTCTTTCTTATATATTCCATAAGCATGTCTTTTTTGATTTTTCCATATTTAGTCGTTTTTCCTTTTTTTTTCTCCATTGTTCGTCTATGTGATATATCTTGTGGGGTATACGAATGTATTTTAAAACAAATAATAAATTGTTTAAAAATCATATATGGGTTAAAATAAAAGTAGCTTATCTATATTACAACATATTTTGGGTTCATTGTTATTAATTAACTATTTAATTATTAATTAATGTGTTTTTTGTTCTTTCTTTTTGCAACGTTTTTTAGTAGCAGTTTTCCATATGAAGCGTTGGAAATTAAATGATATGAAAACCTTTAAATGGCCAGAATATCAAACAATCACTAGAGAAGAAGCGTAGAGGAATAGAAAGGTGTCGAGAAATTTTATTCTATTTGCCGGTCGAAATAAACATTCAAAATTAAACGCAACAATAGACCCTCCAGCCGGCATCCATTCATGAAGAACATGGATAAAAATGCGGGTGAGGGAAATGGAGGAGCACAAAACGATAGTAAAGTGAGTAGCGGTGGCGGTGGGAAAACCTCTGGTTCGAACGCAGGAGCCGGAGGCGGAGTACACGATCAATCATCACTGTTAGATGCAGCCTCTTTATTTGGTGAGTTTTTTTTGTTTTGTTTATATAGAGAATCAATTGAAATATAACTTTTTACAGCTTATTGGGGCCGAGATCCAACAGCTGCAGCGGCTGCCGCCGCTAATCCTTTATTTAATGCACAATTTAATGCTGCTGCCGCGGCAGGACTGGGTCTTTTACCGAACCCCGGAGCAGCGGCAGCCGCTAATGATCGATATTCAATGGCCGCCGCGGCTGCAGCAGCTGCCGCCGGTCATCACCATCAAAATACCATGGCGGTAGCGGCTTCCCAAGCAGCTAGTCTAGCAGGTCTGCATCCAGCAAGTGAGTTAATGAGTAATGTATTAAACCAAGTAAACATAAAACTGTCTCCAATTAATAATTACACTTACATTGTTTAGGCGTTATTGTTCTATAAGCTGAGATTGAGAGAGAGAGTTGCAGCTTTAAGATTTTAGAGGCGAAACGAGAACGTCGTTTCAAATCCTGTGTTTCTTATTAACTAGTGGGTCAGTTGGGGATGATAGAGAACGACAGGGAGTTTAACAGCAAACACACTTTCTTTCCTCGAAAAGTGTCGTTTGAAGAAAATGCTCCTAAATGAAATCTAGAAAATCCTAATTTGAAGAATTATATTTCTCTTTAAGAATGATTCTCTCATATTAAAATGGATTACAAATGTAACCAGGAAATTTAGGAAATATCTACAAAAACTTGAAAGGTTTTTAAACTTAAAGTACAAAAGATTTTTTTTCTATCGCGAACAATATATTTAACTTCTATTAGATATTAATGCTCTGCCTAACAAAAGTTTGCATTAATCTGAGAAATGCCCATCTTTAAAATGAAAACAGTAGTGTAATAGTTCGTCAATGATATAGAATCATATAGAATCAAACGCAACATAAAATTTAATGCAAATAAATATTCGCAAAAATGTATGCAATTTATAATAGGGTTTTACAGTATGATTTGAGAGCGACTACGCTGTAAAGCTGTTGCAACACGAATTGGATGAACGTCGTCCAACGTCGTCGTTCGGTGACGCAGTCATTCACTATTACGCATTATCCGCAGCACGAAAACAGCGCCAATCTATTATTCGTTGCGATTGGAAAGGTTGTTTAATTATTTCTCATGGGCTTTCGGAGTGCCACATGCAACAGTATTACTTGCTTATGCAGTTAAATGAATGGAGATTTTGAATTCACAATAATTTTGTTTAAAAAATTATCATTTTATACGTACGGTTCCAGCACCCGATAAGCGAATGTATCTGAAAACTATCTAATTTCTACTTGCTAACGTCATCGCAATGAAGACTATATAACATTCACAAATGGCCCGAAATTTAAAATGAACTCTGTTCACTTTTATGAATCAGGATTCCTAGATTTACGGCCTCTTGCACTAACTTCCCAAAATATTTAAATAATATTTAGCCAGTTCTTAATATAAAATTTTCATTTTTGAGAGAAAAAAAAATGAAATATAATTTGTTAAAAAATTTCAGGTTGGTGGTCAATGGCTCAACTGGCAGCTCAAGATTATTTTACGCGACTGCAGGCGTCCGGATTGTCGCCATTTCCTCATCCAGATTTGGCGGCTGCTTTTGGTCCAGCTGCTTTGGGCTTAGGAACTGGTAGCGCGGGGGCCTCTTCAACTAGTGGAAGTAGCAATGTTGGCGGGAGCAGCGCCAGTTCGCAAAATTCCGGTTCTAGTGGTGTATCCGGTTCTGGCGGCGGTAGCAACAGTTCTTCGAGCAGTAAATCCAGTAGCAAATCGCGCAAAGAAAAACAACGACAACAGCAGCAGCAACAACAACAATTGCAGCAGCAGCAACAGCAGCAACAATCATTAGCTAATAGTTTAAATGCGGCTGCGGCAGCAGCTGCTGCAGCAGCGGCTGCGAATCCGGCAGCAGCACTAGCCGGTATGCACAGTTTAGTGGGTGCAGGTACGACCATAACACCTTCAACGTGTCTAGGTAGCTCGCAAGGTAGTGGAAATAGTAGCAGTGGTGGTTCGAGCAATTCGACTAATTCATATAAGGTGGGTTTCCAAAAAGTACATCAGCATTGCAAATTTATCAAACAAATTTTTTTTTCGATTAAACAGAGTAATAACTCCAGCTATGGTAAATCTAATTCCATATCAGTTCAATTGCCACCGGCTCCAGGTTCAGCCTACGATCCGGTGGTGTTGCACAAAGAATTGATAGCGGCAGCGGCTGCCGCTTCAGCTGGAACAAAGAAATCTTCAACGTCCACATCATCACATCAATCTCAAATTAATCAGTCCAAAAGTACTTCTGGTGCCAGTAGTGTAACTACACACCATAGTGCTGGTGGCAGTGGCATGTCATCCAATAATAATACTTCGCATGCGGTAGCTGCTTTAATGTCTCCCCATGGATCTTTAGCTATTAGTTCCAATGCAGGCAGTTCATCATCATCCGTTAATTCTTCATCATCACTGTCTGCTAAAGAACGTGACAAGAATAACGCTTCTTTGAACGCTTTGAATTCTTTATCACAGTTCGGAGCTTTGGGTATGACACCGCAGCAAAGCATGCAGGCGGCCATGAATGCATTTGCTGTCAGCACATCAGTAGCTAATAGTAGCAGTAACTCAATCACTAGTTCGGCCTCTGGAACTAACAAATCTTCTTCTAAAGATTTTATGCCATCAGGAGGTCTGAGGTAAGCTTTGTGCAACTGATTTCACGAATAGAAAACTAATTTTTCTAAATTTTTCTGTCTTAGCGATCATCCTTCATTATTGGGAGTACGTTTGCCTCCGGATACGGAGATTATCAAATATACCTCATCCATCGTGGGCCCCAAAATACCCGGTACTACTACACGTGGTCGTAAAAAGACCATTTCAGATGAACAACAACAACTACTACAACAAAAACAAGAACTTGACTCAACAACAAATGCTCTTTCCTCTTTGCTTGCATTTCCAGGTCTGAGCCCCGCCAAACGGGCTAGACTCGAAATGGAGTATGCGGCCATAGCGGCAGCAGCTAATGCTGCTCAGCAAGGTGCGGGCGTGGGTGCGGCAGGTCTACCCACTAATTTGACGCCATCGCAAGTAGCTGCCTTAACAAGCACTTTAAGCGGGGCAGGTGGAAGTATTTCATCAACATCCACAAGTTCGCAGCAAAATCCTCCGCAAATTGATTTGACAACTACATCGTCCAGCGGAGGAGGGCGAAGTAGTCGCGACTCGTCCTCTGATCGAGTAGAAGTTATAAAGTTACCACCTACTATCACTTCGAACGGAGCTTATAATTTATCGAACAAAAATAAAGATGTACATGACTTAACTGGTGGAACGGATATAAACGCGGGTGTAAATCTAAGCCTAAAACCGGCAGCAGCGATTGCAGTAGGCAACGTTGCTTTAAACAGTGGAAGCGCGGCAGCGCCTATAACAATAGAAGACTTTGATGCACCTCTCAATTTGTCAATGAAACCTGACAAATCCTCGACGTCTAGTACTAGCAATGATTTGTCCGGCAATAACGCTAACGCACATAGTGCGTCTAGTTCAAATAGCTTACAAAGCTTAAGTTCTATAACTGCAGCTTTGGGTAATAATGGTTCTGGAAATGTAAGCGGTGGAAACGGTGGCAGCTCAACGCCTTGCAATGCATCATCAAATAATGGAAACGAACGTAACAATCAACCGCCCTTCAAAGAGGGAAGGCCACGTAATTTAGGTCGGGGAGTGTCCAAGCCAAAAAAAAACACAGTAGCTTCTTTGCTAGCGCAATCACGAGCAGTTGGTATTAAGCCTATGCTAGCCACACAACAATTATTGCAGCAAGGAGCAGATATTGTGAGTAATTGTAAGGATAAATCCCCAGTTTTTCGTGTTTAATGTTTATTTTTTAGGAGAAAATACGTCAAGCTTTGAATGAGGCCAATGCCCAAATGGACGTTTCCACTGATTCAGAAAGCGTGGCTGCAGAAAGTGGCATGTCTGAATCGGAAAGTGAAGAGGTCAACCTTTTAAACGTTACTGAACTACGGGTACCTCTAGATTTAGGATGGAAACGAGAGACTGTAATACGAGGCTTAACCAAAGCCGGCCAAATACGTGGCGAAGTGATATATTATTCTCCAGGCAGTGTTGTTCCACTAAAAACTATTGGACAAGTTTTCTCTGTGAGTTTGTTGACCATTCTTTAGTAGTTCACTTTGAGAAATTTCTGAATATGCGTTTTTAAAAGTTTTTCTGTGTAAAAAAGGACCTTAACGAAAAATCATGTGCTTTATGTATATTTTATTTGTGTTTAGTATTTGGAAAAAAATCCCTCGAAATTAACACGCGAAAACTTCAGTTTTTCCGCACGTGCTATAGTTGGTTCATTTCTGCAACCTGCTCCTCCGCCATATGCTAATGACGGTGACTTTTTGCGTATGAGCGATGAAGATGTGGCTAAACGTCTCGAAGACCTAAAAATGTTTACTCGTCAGACATTGAATGTAGAGCAACGCATTGAAATTGCCAAGCAACAGCAAGCCCTTCGCGACGCCAAGAAGCAGCAGAAAGAGGAAATGGCTCGTAACAAAGAGAAGGCTCGGCAAGAGAAAACCGAGAAATTAGAACAGCAACGTAAAGAGAAAGAACTGAAAAACCAACAGGCTATTGAAGTAAATGAAATTTAACATAATAATCAGGAAAGCAAATATTTTATGTAGCGAATATGTTATTTTCCAGGCTCGGAAGAAGCGACAAGAGGAATTGGAACGCATCAAACAAGAGGAAATACTTAAGAAGCAACAGGTAAGTCGCAAGCAATCCGAGAATGCTCCGTGGATACGTATATTTAATTCATAGTTTTTTGACCGTTTTTTGGCTTTGAAATCGTTCTTGTGCAAAGTGTTTCCGAAAATAAACCATTTGTGTTTTTTGTCCATTTTCGTTTTATCTAGGAAAAGGAAAAGAAACGCCAAGAAGCTATTTTAGCTAAAGAACAGGTATTAAACTACGTTTTAATTTACAACTATCATTAGCAAGTAATTTTCTTCTTTGTTGGAGGATTAGATGTAAATCAGCACCATTAAGGAGAACTCCTAAAAATTAGTAAAAATCTCAAAATTTTATATGAAAACCAACCCTTCAAAGCTAATAACACGTCAATATCAAAATATTTTTCTTATAATATTAGCTCTTAAACGTATATGATTTTTTTTGATTCAAATATAAATATACTTTAGTTAACATTAATATATTTTAAGTCCTATATTTTAATAGAATTAAATGATATTACGAAAAGTAAATAACTAACTAAATTAGTTGTCATGGACGGCGTATTGATAAGAGATGCTAAAAATATCATTGAATAACATTTTTTTCTATTATTTTTCTGTTAATTATCTTCCCACGTAGGCTCTTTTTAGTTCAACACAATATCATTAACGATATGCATTAATTTAAAAGTTTTTAATAAATTTTTCTTTTTTTTCTTATTGCTTCAATAGGAATTAAACCGTCAGAAGGAATTGCTTTTGCAAGCGGAAATGGTAAGTCGTCAACTGTTATTGAATTTAATTTTATGGAGTTTCAATTCGTTGATTGATTTTAACGTAGGAACGTGAACGTCGTCGTCAACATATGACATTAATCAGGCAATTAGAACTGAGACGTAAATTTGAAGAACGTGAAAAAAAGAAACATCAGATGGTATTGGATCGTTTGATAATGCGTGAAAAACGTTTGGCAACACGTAAGCGAGACGCTGAAATATTGGCACAGATAAGGTAAGATGAGGTGTTCTTAGATGCGAATATTTTCTATTTCTATTTCTGCGTCTATATTTTTTTTATTTCTTGTTAGAAAACCCCAAGAGGATTCTGAACTATGGCAGAACGCACAAATTCCCGATTTAGAGCGCATTGGTGGCAATCGGTTGCCGGGGCAAGCTATGGCCGATTTGTTAATGGTTTTTGAATTTTTGCACAATTTCGGCGAAACGTTAGGTTTTGGTAAGTTGTACATGCATTTCCTTATTCCAGCATATAAAGAAATTACTTCTATTTCAATTTTATTCATTGAAAGCATTTTACCTCACTTAAAAAATTGGTTTATACCGTATATTTTTTCCCTTTGCCCTCTATGCATTGCTGTACACGAAACACTTATTTAGCAACCCTCGATTCTACGCACGGCAATTACCTGTTTTTCATCTCGGACCGAAGATATACTAGCAGTTTTTCTCGCGAAGTGAATGTAGCCTTTTGATAGTTTAGAACGCTCTGTACAGAAAAAGAGAATTTATTTAACTTGAACTGATTTGAGTTATTGTGGGCGACTTTCGAGTGTCTTTAAACTTGAGTAGAGGAAATATATTCTCATCTTCTGCTTAATTTTCATGAAAATTTGGAACTACAAAATGTACGATGCTTATATTCGGATGTTACAAAGAAAATTAAAACCTTAGTGTACCCCTTTGAAGTTTTTTTTCGATACCCATCATGCTCTTCTTCAACAAAGAAATTTCTTAAATATAGCAAAAAATGTGGCCCTTAGTAGTAGTCAAAAACGTCTGGTGCACGCAGAAGCGTGTTCCTTGTTGTTCATAACCTTAGTATCTAGGATAATGTTTGGTGACAGTGGTGTTTAAGGAGCTTAATGTCCACAAATAAGTTGTAAGGTGCTTTGTCGTTTTTGTTCACTTTTCCGTGGCAATAAACAAAATAAATAAATTTTATGAATAATTGTGAACAGATTCTGCATCCCGTTTAGCTGATTTTGGAATTAAACCAATTCGAATTGAAAAAAAATTTAACTTCGAACTTGTTTACATAACCGGAGCTATGATTTTAGCAAATAGACCGACAGAGAGACAGGCCGAGCTACATTAGTTCCATGAGAATATATTTGTTTTATAGCCTTAAATGTGTTAGGTATACTCCGTATTATCCTATTGTGAGTTACTGGTTGTAAATAATTGACTCGCTAGCAATATACGTTTTGCCTGTTTTTGTTGCTTTCCGTTATAACTTAATAGCATTTTTTATAAAGCCTCATCCATAAATTAACTCTTATTTTCATTTCAGATATGGAATCTTTACCAACGTTGCAAAATCTCCATGATGCCTTGGTTAGCGATAGCAATGTCGAAGCCGAGGAGGAATTGTTATCTGTGATGACCCATCTGTTGGTCTGTGCCATAGAGGATCCCGGCGTTCCAAATCCGGGTCGCCATACAACATTGCTGGGACAATCGTTGCGCAATGCCGACATAACTAATTCAAACGTATCTGAGATATTACGTATTTATTTGTATGCCACTGCCACCGGCGAAATACGACAAATGTTTGGTGTAATAATGGATCGGGAACGTGAGCGACGAATACCCGATCATCATCAAATTGATGCCGACTCTGTAACACATTCCGGAAAGAATGCCGAATATTATAAACTTTTGCATGAAAACGACACATGGAAATTGTCACAATCGTTGAAAGATCGTCCCTTCGTGGCGTTGAATCCCACTAGGAAGGCACAGATTTTAGCTCACCTTTGCAATGATTTGCTAATGAATAAAGCGGTATTGAAGCAAATTGATAATAGTTTAGAAACTTGTGCCCAGATGCGCAAAGAAAAATACATGACTGACATGAAAGTACGAAAATACAAAGCTCTGCATATGCGTAAATCACGTATTGAAGCTTATGAGAAATTACAAGCTGAACGCGAGGCGGCAATGCAGGCGGCAGCAGCAGCTCAACAAAAGTTAGATGCTGAGCGTTTAGAAAAAGAGAATATTTTAACGGAAACGATTAATAAAGGCGATATGATAAGTGCAGGAATGGTAGTGGATGGCAGTTTATCAACTGATATTGCTAATAACGAACAGAACAATAACAGCGGTCTCAAAGATCAAGAATCGATGCAAATCGATAGCGATTCTCCACAGAAGTATAGTGACAAAGATAAGGATCTATCCAATCTGCCTATCTTAGAAGATGGAAAATTGACGAGTTCTTTAGCAGCGGAAAGCACATGCAAACAATTAGTTAAATTGGACGAATTAACCACCACTTCAACGTCTGCTACGAATACTTATCATCACAATGGTGGTCCAAGTGCCGGTGATTTTAATGCTTTATTAACCACTAAGAAAAGCAGTACGTCACGCCCTACGAATATTCCAGATGATGCCTCTACAGATGTGGGCATGGATGAGGATATCAGCGATATAGAATCAGAGATTACCAATGTGGAAGAGGATGAAGACAATAAACTAAGCGCTGATGAATTGCAAAAGAAGCTCGATAAGATTATACGGGCCTCTTTGAATTGTAAAGAAGTTTTAGAAAAGAGTACCAATCAATTGAGAGCCACTTGCTTTGGACAAGATCGGTTCTGGAGACGTTATTGGCGTTTACCTAAAGCAGGTGGTATATTTATAGAGGCATTGGAATCGGCTCAAAATGAGATTTTCCACTATCATGAAATATTGGAGAAAGAGACGGAAGAATGTAAAATACGAGAAAGTAAGGACTCGGATTGTACTGAAGTAATTAAAGAAAATGATAATGTTGACTCAAGAGCATTCCACACACAAGAACAGGGAGAGGAAGATGTTGAAATGCGAATGGTTCAAACATCAGAGAAACAGCAGATAGACTCCTTGAACAAAAACGTTAATGAGATAAGTGAGACTGTCAATAATCCGGTGATACTAAAGGGCATACCTAATAACGATGGTGCCGACGACAGCGATGATGACGTGGTAGAAACAAATCGAGTCGAACCTGAAATAGTGGACTTGCGCGATGACGACGATGATGATTACGATGTGGCCATACAACCGCAAGCTATACAACTGGACAATAATGGCGCCGCTAAAGTAGATAAACCGGACGCTGCTGGATTGCTGCCGCCTCCTCCGAAAAAAGAAGACTTTGAGACGGATATTAAAATACCTGTCTTGCTCCCTGGATCGATCGGATCGATAGCGGCAAATGTCATAAATATCAATAATAATCCTAACAATAAATTGCTAAACTGTGATAATAATAAGCTCGATAAGATCATAGCTATCAACCAACCCTCTATTAGCATGGAGGACCTTAAAAAAGAAGATGATTGCATTATAGTCTCCACAACTCCAGCTCCTTCCATGAGTATAGCCAATGAACTAAAACCTCCCCTAACTACATTCCAAGACTTTAGCGAAAAATGGTTTTCTATAGTGAATCGTGAAGTGCCATTAACTACGACAGAGCCTCAAAGTGAGACCACCTTGGCCGATTTTCAGCGTTCTTATGCCAACATTACCTGTAGCAGTAACTGCCAGATTCAAGGCCATCCTTGGGACTTAGCTAATAACGTTCAATACTTCACCGTGACCATGGAAGATTGCAAAGCAGATTTTAGTAAACTCAGTTCAGAGTGCATCTTATCCTTATCTGGACTGGACGAACAGGAGGTGGAAAAAAAATTGCGCGACTTCGAGATTAAAATGCAAGCTTCAAAAAACGGTTTAGAGTCTCCTCGTCAACATCGCCAGAAAAGTGAAACTGAGATGGATATGGAATGTGATGACGAGGAGCATTTGTTTAGTGAGAGCGCTATGTTAAAAAACGAACACCCAGAAAATAAGAAATTTTTTCCCTTTCTTAATGATACACTAATGGATAGCGGTGGCGGTGGCATAGGTGTGTCTGACCTCAAAACCAAGTCAGAAATTAAGTTAGATGAAGCACTGTGTGTGTCACTTCAAAATATGGCACAAATGTCTTTGGCAAATATCAGTAATTTTATACAGTACGATGTTCAAACTCCCCTAAACATGACGATAGAGGAAAATCGCCAATTGGAACGGATAAAACGTGAGGGGTTTCCTAACAAGTTGAGCGGCAATTTTGTGCCATACAAATTACGTTATGGCTGGTGGAAAATAGACACAATGGAACTATTGCGGCAAGTGATAGATTCATTAAATCCCACTGGCTTACGTGAGCGTGAGCTTAGAGAAAATTTAACGCGCTTCCTTAGCCAAGAAATCCCATTGGGTTTGGCTTATTCAATCGGCGAAGCTAAAACTGAAGCAAAAGAATTTATTCTTCCTGATAAATCGCACGATTGGAGTCCCAAAATAGCCAAACGAGTAGAGATGGCTTTATTAGAGCAACTAGAAGCGTTAGAAGATAAGATTGCTAGTGCTTCTATGCAGTTGAAAAATTGGCAGCTACCTCCACGAATTGAAAGTGAACTGAATCTTGAAAGTGATGCTGACATAACTGAAGAGGATTTCGTTAGTATTATTCCCATGATCAGAGAACGTATTATCGATCTGGAAGCAAATATAGAAAGGCGTTACTTGAAACCACCTTTAGGTGCTCAAACCGGCGATGTTCATTTGGCAGCCATTGCACAAAATCAACAAAATAGTCAAACCCAGAACTCTGCAGCCGCAGCTGCTTATTATCAACAAATGCAGCAGCAACAACAACAGCAGCAACAAGCTGCAGCCGCTGCTGCTGCCGCTGCTGCTGCCAATCATCAACAACAACAACAACAATTGCAAAGCTTAACCCAAAATCAAAATGCTTTCAATCCTTCTGCTTTTAACGAACGAGCGATGGCTTTGGCAGCAGCGGCAAGTGCTGCTAGCACTATAGATCCTGCAGGAACTACTTCAAATAACAATAACGCCAGCAATACTGAAAACAATTCAAGTGGAAATTCACCTGCCAGTAATTGCGATAGCGATAAAGATGAAAAGGTGGAGAACATACCAAAAGGTTTAATGTCTTGGCGCGACGCTGTCTCAAGATCTCACACCACTGCCCAGCTCGCTATGGCTCTTTACGTTTTGGAATCCTGTGTGGCCTGGGATAAAAGCATCATGAAGGCTGTAAGTTGGTCTCTTCATTTATTTCTCTCTTATACTTTTAGCTTTCGATATTATGTTCTATATTAGACTGTATTCGTTTTTAACATTTTATTGGAATTTCAAGTAACGCACACATTATACCGTCATATTAACATCGAAAACCATTAGCAAATAATATTTTAACACTGCTTGAGTTTCGTTTATTTTTTTCCGGCTGCTGTTATTGTTGTTGTTCTGGTTTGAATAAACAAGAGCATGCTCGTTTCCATTCGTTTCCTTGAAAGTATCCTGTAAATGATTAGAACAAAAGAGAAAGAAAGAAAAAAGAGAGAAGGAAGAAAAAGAAGAATAAAATTTCAAATGCATTTCATGTACTCTAGTAGCATATCTTTTAAGCTCTCAATTTGACAGTAATTTCGCAACAAATGAAAGAGTTTACAATGACGGACAAGTTTCTTTTTATACCAACAAGAGGAATTTCGCAACTTCTAGAAATTTTTATTTTATTGCAAGTTGCTGAATAAATGCATCATTGCACGGAGATCAGGAAAACGTCAAAATGTGGGGCGCTTGTAATTTTAATTAATAAACACCGTTGAAATTAAAGCATTGAAATTAAAGAGTAGCGACCTAAAAAATATTATCAAAAAGCTCCAAAATTCACCAAATGACAATATAATCAATGTAATCATCATGACTGCATGAAACTACCTAGAAATTGTCCTCGCCTTTCAATAGGTAGGTTCTCCTATTTTTTCAATTTTTATGGAATGCCTTGGAAATTTTTATTATGTAATTATGAGTGTTAAGCAAAACACACGGAAAGTAGAGGTGTTTTCAGTTTTTTGGCCAATTTTCTGTACTAAGGTACGAGCGATAACTCTCAATACTTCTGGTAAATTTAGTCCATAGATCTTAATTTTTGCGAAGGGGACAATGGCTACTGCAGACATTTCGCAAATAAGCAAACAGAGAAATGGACACTCGGACGGGCTGACATATCTAGGTGGATTTTGAATTCGATACTGACCAAAAGATTAAACCCCTTAAAAGAGTCTCTGAAACTTCCTTGTTGTTGTAATAAAAATTTTCAAAAAATTGTAAATCAATACTCTATTATATCGGATGGGCGTGGCCGATCTTTTCGATTTTTGCACATATACTACACGACAGCTATCGCAATATTGGTGGACATTTTTACAGATGTATCTGGTATGGTTCATGAGTAATGAGCATAAAATCCAACTTTTTTGAACTTTGTTGAATTGAAGAAAGAGGTGTTCTTATACATATAGATTACGTTGTACTGTGGGCAAGCGCAGCAACATATTTGGCCATTTTCAATTTTCAATAACAACCTGCGCGCAAGAACTTCCAATGTTCTCCAATGCCAAACTTGCAGCCGATATATTCATTTCAACGGCCAGGAGAATGTTTGCCACAGACATTACACAGACAGATCGACATGCTTTAATTGATTCTAAATTTGGTGCTAATCAAAAATACGCACAGTTTGCGCGATCTCTGAACTTTCTTTCTGGGTCGTTGCAAACAAAATGACAAAATGAATATACGTCTCTACTTTCGGCGGAGGGTATACGAATTTATATTTTCAAAACAGTCAGCAGATTTTCTTGTTCATATGTACAAAAAAATATTAGCCTCATGTAGAGATGAGATAGTAACATAATTCTCAAAGTCACTTTGTCGAGCGCAACCAAGGTCAAAATTTAAACATATTTTTTAACAATTTTAACGATTTTAAGAATTTAAATCACAGACTGACTTAATTGATTCGAAATTTCATTTTCGTGAAATAAAAGAAATGTATTTACTTTCGTGAGTCTCTAAAGCGACTTTCTTCATTTCAAAAACCCAACGCACAAATTAATAATCGCTTTCTTTAAGCATTAGAAATGTTCAGAAAGGAATGCGGTAAGGAAGGTTTATCTCTCAATTGCAAATAAGCAGAATCGAAATGTAGTCGAACTGCACGAATAGTATCTAGTTGGTACCTATCTAAGCATTGCTTCATGTCTCTTTGTTTTTACCATTAGTTACAATTAAGTTTTTAAAAATTTTCAAATTCGTTTTGATCGTAGTTTGTAAAATAGTATTTCGAACCCGGTTAAAAAACTGCTTCTAATCTTTTTAACTAATTTTCTTAATCTCTGTTTCAATTTTTCTTTTCTTTTTTTAACCTAACTAAAAAAATGTTGCATTTGTTGTTGTTAAAAAAAAAATGATGTCATTGAAACAATGCTTAAAATTTTCTTTAAAAACAATTCAAATTGATTTATAACATTAATTTCTTAATAAAAATATTCTTCACATCCTTTTCTTTGGTTTCGTGCTTAATTTATTTTAAACTTATTTTCTCTGCATTTATCAACTAATGGTGTTTTTATAAAATAATAATAATAATAATAATATTAATCTAACAAAAATAAAAATAAAAATAAAAATATTTTAAAAACACTCACACGTCTATAAAACACATACGTATGATATAAATTTCCCCTAAACACACATCTAACGTATGCGAGAATCATTTAATTTGGTGTAAAATTATATATTTATTGTATACAAACAAACCAAATAAATTCATTTGTGTAAACATTCGGACTGAAGAAGACGGAAGAAAAATCGAAGAAAAAATCAAAGAAAATGAAAATTAAAAATCGGAAAACTTACAAAAAGTCGTCCCTTATTGAGTTTTCCTGTAAGAATAAGCGCAATGCTTGTTCGAATTCCGAGGATTTCATTGAAGAACACGAGAGCGAATTTGCGTTAAAAAAGAATTCGATTTCGCTTAATAAAAGTCATCCTCCTACATTAAACATAACAATTAATATAAAGTCTAAAGATATCAAAATCCGAAATCGTAAGAACTTTAATGAAATACCCAACTCCTCGACTCTAACTACTTCTATCAGGGACTTTCAACCTCTCAGTACAGTTCGTTCAAAAAATGAATCATTTATAGCACAACCATTACCATCGAAAACCACCACCCATACCACTATGACCACAACAACAACAATAACAATAAAAAAGAAAAAAATAGGTAGAAGCCGTTCTACAACTAGAATCGATCATCATAATTCGAATTCCTTACAGAATTGCCAGTTTTGTACATCTGGCGAAAATGAGGATAAACTATTGCTGTGCGATGGTTGTGACAAAGGCTATCATACCTATTGTTTTAAGCCGAAAATGGAAAATATACCGGAGGGTGATTGGTAAGTATCCCGAGATTCTAAGGTTTTGGTGTGGCAAACATGTTCTTTTTATAAATATTTTTTATCATAATTTCTTTACTCGACACTAATTTTGATATTTTTTCATTCAGTTAATGCGCTATGTTTTGTCCTAATTTCTTTTTTCTTTGTACGAAGAGTATCTGGTTTCCATGTTAAAGTCTGCAAAACACAATCAATCGTTTGTCATGTCCATTAAAATTTAAAAAATTTACGCCATGTTGTCACCCAAGCACAATTGTTTATACTTATTCTCTTCTTAATATTTGTATTTGGTTTTCTTATAATTTTTAAACTTTCAATTTTTAATTTTAGGTACTGTTATGAGTGCGTAAACAAGGCCACAAATGAACGCAAATGTATTGTATGTGGTGGCCATCGGCTCCCTCCGGTGGGTAAAATGATCTATTGCGACTTGTGTCCACGTGCTTATCATGCTGACTGTTATATACCGCCTTTGCTTAAAGTGCCTCGCGGCAAATGGTATTGTCATGGTTGCATCTCGAAGGCACCACCGCCGAAAAAACGTTCCTCTTCAAGTAAACCTCGCCGTGAACGTGACTCATCCGCCTCGCTCTCGAAACGTAAAGATAAACATCATAATACATCTGCGAGTTGTGATCAGTTAAATACATCCAACGATCATCATAATTTGCATAATTCTTCTCACGATGAATCGATGACATCATTGCCGCCACCTTTAAGGTAAATAAATTTCACTCGGAAATGTTTTGCGACCCACCCAAACTTGTAGTTTGAAATTTGACTCTGTTGCGAATATCAAGTTAACTACGTTTCGAAAATGAAACAATCCTTCTTATGCTGTTTAATTATTGAATTAATATTAATTAATTTTAATTTAATTCTTTTAAACTAATTTTATTCTTGTTTCGTTTTTTTTAGTAGTCCAGCTCACTCAATAGCCTCCACTTCGTTTGATGAGCATCATAACAACTCCATTGATACGACGCGCTTCCAAAACCAACTAACTAATCGTCCAATCGTGCTAAGTCCACCGCCTACCACTAACGATTTCATTAATGATACGAGCTTGGATGGAAATTCCAATACTGCCACTTTACTACAGCTCCAACAACAACAACAACAACAACAACAACAGCTACCACAACCGCAACCGCAACCGCAACAACAACCAAGCAATAATATCACTTTAACTATGCCTCCTATGCAACACAATCCAACAACAGTAAACACATTTAATAGCATGCCGCAAACATTGTTACCACCGGTAGTACCACAGCCATCGACGCAAACTCTTCAAACTATATCACATTTTGGCAATTTGACTGCAGCAGCAGTTACAAATCAACCAAATCATTTGCCGACCTATATAAATGCTACCACAGCTCAATTACCACCTCCATCGCCACAAACACCCACCCAGTTGGGATTGCCAACTAACAGCACTGTTTTAGGCAATTCATCAACGCAATTAACGCCAACAATGACGCCTGTGGGTGCGCCAATCGCATCTACAGCCGCTGTCCTACCTACAACTTCGCTTATGTGCGTGGCTACATCTCCTCAACATTCCTTGGCCTCGCCGCGGGCCACAACTCCTACACAATTTCATCATTCATCGCAACCGTCACCACAAATGCATGCTCCCGCCACACCGCCAACTTTAAATACTATTCCTGCGGTTACGGTCGCCACGGTAGCCGCGCCAAACACCGCTCCAAATCCAGTAGCATTGGCTCCTCCACCGCCTATAAATATACATGCCGTACAAGAGGCGAAGGAGAAATTAAAACAAGAAAAAAAAGAGAAGCATGCCACAAAAAAGTTAATGAAAGAATTGGCCGTGTGTAAAACGGTCTTGGGTGAAATGGAGGTATGCGCAACAATCATTTTAATTTTAATTTATTTCGTATATAATTTTCTAGACGTAAATGGTATAAAGACGTATTCTGAAGTGAAGTCTTTCCAATTGATTTTTTAACTTTTTAAAGAGGACCGCCAACTTCTAGTCTGATGCCCATCTACACTTGGCGGATTTCCATATCCGATTGTAAATGTCGTACGATACTTATTTTATCTACCGTCCAAGTCGCCACAATTGTAAAAGATTGTTCAAATCTTTTCAAAGTTGCCTTCGTAATTCTAATTCAAATTTAAGCTCACTTACAGAAAACCAAGCAGTTGATCAAAACTTCTAAAATATCTCAAAAAATTTGTAAGAATTTAAAAGCTTGCTGAGCCCAAATGATAGCTGGAAAAAGATTACATTATTCATCCTTTTTTTTCTGAAGTTCAACATGCTCTCTCCATCGGTTTTCCTTTTCTTTATTCCAACTTTGAAATGATTTTCTGATGATTAATCATCTGTACTGCTATAGCGTACAACATACGTCGAAGGTGGTCGAATGTGGTAAATATTTCTAACAGCGCAGTGCCTTAAAAGTTTATAAAAAATATAGCGGCAGAAATATTTTATGTGAGAAAGTACCAAAACAAATTCAAGCTGAACAAGACTTTAGGTAACAACAAATGTAACAAATATGTATGCATTCTTGATGTATCGATTCGACTGATATCTGAGGACGATTCGAAGAACAATAAGTTAGCATCACAGCTTGGATGTCAAATAAATATATTAATTTTATTGTTAGTGCAACTGCATCAATTTAAATTGTTTTCCTTTAAATGTATTATTTATTAGAGCAATAATATGCAGATATTATTCACATAAATTGTATTATAATTTCATTAAGATCTTTTGATTTTTGGCACCTGTTTTATAAATCGGGAATTATTTTGGCATGCGACATATGAAGTTTATGCAAAAACTAAAAATGAGGAAACAGATTTTGCCGAGAACTTTGTGTAATTTTTTTTGCTTTTTCTTAAGAAACTATTTATTCCGAACCAAACACATTCTTCTCGCTACTTTCTACGCTGGTGTTCCTTTTTGTTTTCTCACATAAATATCCGAATTGGTCCTTTTAGAAGTTTTCATTTCTTATTTTAATTTAGAATTGATATTTTTACAATTTCAAATGAGATGGAATGGAATTCTTGTCGTAATATTAATTTCAATAAAATTGTATTTACTGATATTTTTTATTAGCTTCACGAAGACTCATGGCCGTTTCTTCTGCCAGTGAATACAAAACAATTTCCTACGTATCGCAAGATCATTAAAAATCCCATGGATTTGTCAACAATCAAGAAACGTCTTCAAGATTTGAGGTGAATTTTAAAAAACTTATATCAAATTCTCAGAAATTAATTAAATGATTTTTAAATACATAATTGTAGTTATAAAAGCCGTGAAGATTTTTGTGTGGATGTTCGACAAATCTTTGATAATTGCGAAATGTTTAATGAGGATGATTCACCGGTAGGTAAAGCGGGTCATGGTATGCGTAAATTCTTTGAAATGCGTTGGGCTGAATTGACCGATAAACACTCATGATATCAAATGCAACATCAACAACAGCAACAGCAGCAGCATCAGCAACAACAACAGCAACAGCAGCAGCAACAGCAACAACAACAGCAACAGCAGCAAACACAACTCAAATATAACAGCGAATAAACAGTAAAGAATGAATTAATTTAAAAGTGATTAAATTTAAAAAAATTAATAATTTTAAAGAAATCGTAAAAAATATTAATAAAAGTTAGTAAGAAACAACTACACACACACACACACACACACGCAAACAAACAAACAAACATTACATAATAAAAATGCTTAATTTGAAACGGAATGAAAAATATTGAACTAAAATTAAATTTTAATTAATTAAAATATATAAAAACATTGACGAAAAAAAAAGAAAATAAAACTGTACATAGATAAAAGCACAATGATTTTTAAATTTAATTTTTAATATAGTTTTGGTGTTCTAAAGCTCTCTATATCTCTCGTTAGTTATCGTGTACGCTGTCAATCTTGTATTTACCACAAGCATACTCCGTTTTTTTTCTCCTAAATGCAAGTAAACACATAATTTACTAATTGTAGATTCTATCTTTCTTAAGATTTTTTATAATTAATAATTTTTTAAAATATTTTTTACATTAACTAAACAGTATTTTTTATATTACATCGTTTCCAAAATTACTTCTAATACACAAAATTACTTGAAACAAATTAATAAATTAAAAATTAAAAATATAATTATTAACACAAAAACTAAAATGAATCGCAAAAAAATTACTTGCATAATCGTAATGATGAATAAAAATTATAATAGAAATGATAAAAGGATTAAATAATGAGAAGAGTGTGTGAGAATGATTAATAATTAATTGTTGTACTTAGTTGTTAAATGAGTGTAACATATAAGAATTTTTAATGTATAGTCTACATTATCTTATGTACATACAAATGATTATATAAACAAGTTAAGTAACGACTAACAATATGTAATGTAAACACTCACAATAATAATAATAAAAATAATATAATAATAATAATAATAGCAATAGCAATAGTAATAAAAATGGCAAAACAAGTTATTGAAATATTTTTTTTAAGGACGCTATAAAAATTATATATATACATTAACAAGCAACAGCACAGTATAAAACGTTTTAGACTTCTTACAGTATTTTAAGTTTATATAATTATTATTAAAAGTTTCTACATTCATTGTAAGTTATTATTAATCCTAGTTTCCCGTTGTAACTTTTTTGGCAGCTTAAAAAGTTTTGTATTTGAATTTTGTGTATTTACTGATTTTTTTTAAATACTTTCTTTTCAAGTAAACTCGTTGACGTATTTATTTAATTTCTTTTTTATTTTATTACTATTTATATTAAGAAATTTCCTTCTCTTGACTTTGAATGAAAATATTAAAAAACAAGAAAAAAAAGAAAAAAATTTTTCAGAAAAAGACAAAAAATTCGTAAAGTTGTTTTTGTTTAAAGTGAAATATTGCAAAGTTTTTCAACTTTCTATTAATATTTACCTGAAGAATTTTCATCATGTCCAACACAAATATTCACATATCGTAACATTTTTTTTGTAATTTCTTTGAAATACTAGACGCTTATATGATAATACGACATGAAGGTTACATATTACATAAGCAACTTCAAGTAGTAAATTTTGAATATTCGAATTTTCCTAAGAAAGAGCAAATTCATGGTTTGATTTACTTGTTGTTCAGGTCACAGTCCGAAAAAAATGTAGAATTCAAAATGAACTGATCGTGATTTAAAAAAAAGCGGAAGATAAACAAATTTTCATCTATAAATCGACCCTGTATTTAATCTGATGATTTCGGCACTTCGCCCAAACTTGAAGTGTGAATAATCCGCCCGTCAGTGCCACACTTCAAAAGATGTCAGTATTTCTCGACGTGTCAGATCAATAATTTAGTAGCATGCCATTTCTAAAAGAGGGCGGGTAGTATTGGTGAGTACTGTAACTTTCTCATTTTATATATCCCGTTACGCTATTACGCTGCAATATAAATTGTGCTGCTGAGGTTAAGTAACGTGGCTGTCTCTTGTGGTAAGCGTTTCTCTTCCTGTTCAAACTGAAGGAAACTGTTGAATCCTGATGGGTTAGAGATACGAGTCAGGCGAAGTTATGTATAGGCGCTGTCTACACGAGCATAAACACAGAGATAATGAGAAAGAAGTATGCATAGGATAGAATGGGCGGCCGTACGCCAATCATAATTAGAGTATTAAGGAACGTTGCGACAAATAAGTTACGAAACTGACCCAAAACATTAAACGGCATAACAAGGTTACTTTTCGCCAGCTAGATTAAGATTAAAGAGAGAATTATTAAGAAGAAGATTTTCAATCGCTTTATAAAATAATTGAAGACATTAGACAAAGACGAGTGTAGCTAAGGATGAAGAGAAAATTGTATGCAAAAAGGTCTTCTAATGTCATGCTTTTTTTCGTTGCGTAGAAGAAATCCGTGTAACTGTAAGGGAATTGTTGCTTATTTTTTTTAGATGCAATAGATCACGATGTTTTTAAGTTGAGCCTTGCTTTCATTTCTCATCCCCGATTAGCTTCGCAAGCAATTGATTAATTCAAACTTATGAGGAATCTTGCTGTTCAGCTTCCTCACAAAAACTCGGTCTAGTTCTTGATCTAATGATTTTTAATTTGTATTTTCTTTTTTAAGATTTTTACTGTTTTGTTAGGCATGTTTACTCTGCATATCGTAGAAATAAAAAATTCAAATATAATTCACTTCCGAATATTACTTAAAAAGAACAATACTAGAAATTTTTCCTTTATAGAATTTTAACTACTAAAAAATAAAGAAAATAAATGAAAATCGATTTGTAACTTTAGGTAAAAAAAACAAACAGAATTTTAATTCCCATACTTAAGGTATATCGCTACATAGATTTTGGGATTATTAGAAGAGATGAATAAAATTGAAACAATTTAAAAGGAAAGGGAGAACAAAATATTAGCATAATTATGTCGTAAAAAAATTATCGAAAGTGTAAAAAAAGAAAGAATAGCACAATAATTATTTTTTTAATTAATTTTTAGAACAAAAAGAATATTGAGGTTTTTTTTTCAAACAATAAAAATAGAACAACAACAACAACAACAACCAAGCAGCACAATAAAAAAACAATAATATAAACAAAATAAAAAACAAAAGGCAAACAAAATAAAAGCAAGGAAAAAACAAAAGCCCTAACAAAACCGAACAAAACCGAACAAAACAAATAGCCAAGCAAATGTATAATTTATATAGAAATATACAAACTACATATAAAAATAAAATATATACATAAAAAATTATTTTATACTCGATTGTAGAAAGAGAATAATATTTAAAAAAAAGCTAAAATATTAGATCGTATACATATATACACAATCATAAATTAACTAAAATAAGGCTCATTTGCAGTGATAAAGCGACGTTTGGAAAACTAATCAACCATCATTACGATCCCTTCTCCTTATTCTATTCTCTTCCAGATCATTACAACAAATCTTGCAAATTTTTCGTATTATATTTAACTTCACATGTAATGCCATCACGACCCATACTTAAATACATACATATAAGAGTCTTGTATCATAGGAATGCTATTGAAAAAATTCTTGTAAATATCGTTTGTTGTGAACCACAGTTGAGCTACAGTTTCGAATAAATCTGCAGACATATTTCATTCTCTTAAAAGTCAATACTATGCTTTGTCCAAAAAAAAAAAAATTGTTTTTTTATTTTACGAATTTTTTCTATTAGGAAATCGAATGAATTACAATTTGAAAAGTAAATAAAGCAGATTAATACGAATAAAAATTGATAATCTTTCACTATACACACTAATTAAATAATCGCTATAATATATATAAGTACATTATATATATACATATATAAAATAAAAGTTTAAAAAATATGTATACACAAAATATACGAACACAGTAACGCAAAATTAAAAAAATATATCATTTAAATAAAATTCAAGAAAAAGAATAACTTTAAGAAAAATAATAAGTTACAAAAAAAAGACAAGAATACATTTCTAAAGAATCACTTCCAGACGATTTCTCAGTGATGAAGTCGACGTAAGTATTTCGTTAATTGCTTATGGTTTTCGTCTAAGAAAAAAAATCGTTTCCTGCATTCCTTTTTGAAGCTCTAAGACTTCGTAAAATTAAGATCATTAAGCTATCTTTACGAAATGATTCGAGCTCAATCGCCCCCTCCCCCTCCCTAACTCTTTACTAGAACAATTACATTTTTCTAGATCGTATTAAAACCGCTTATATTTATATATTCGAGATTAGAATATTTTTATTCCTTCAAAACTCTTAGAAGAAAATTGGCCTTACTTTCACACACATAAATTTCTCTTAATGCTGGCAGTTGACGATTATTTTACATTTTTTTTAACTACTGTAACTATTCACTTGGACTTTGCGGTTGCAAATAATAAGTAAAAAATAATAGAAAATTTCTGCAGTGAAATTATGCAGGTGTAAATCATATATTGATTCGATTCTAACGAAAAACGTTTTAAGATGTGTTATAGGGTTCTTGACCCCATTCTCCAAAGTTCGAAAATTTTTCCACTAAAAAGGAAATAATACATTCGATAATCGTATCTGGAATTCATTATCTAGTTTGTAGTATTTCTTATGAGATCTTATGTCTGTATTTATTATTCCATCGTTCCATTGAACGCCTAAATATATTTCGATTATACACCAACAAACCCACGCATACGTCTATTCAATATAACTTACTACACACAGATATGTGTTAGTCGTACACGTTGTAATCTTGTTTGTTTGCATTTTGTTGCTTTCATACCTTTGGTTGGTTTATGTTTTAAGTCTTGATTTCCATAGTACATTTTTGTAGTAATATTTTTAGTATAGAAATGCGCCGTCTTATTATATATTGATATTGATATTGTTGAAAACTAATTTGGATTTAGGTAAGTGAATTGGATAAAAAATAACTATCATTCGAATGGCAATGCTGTATTGTCTTTAATAAAAGCGGAATGCATCTCATTGACTATACGATAACAGAGCGCGTGCAACTGATTTATAACAAAGAACGCCTGCCAAAGAAGGCAATCACCACAAATCAAAAACAAGAAAAAAAAGTTATCTTATCTAGGTAAACCTTCACTTGTAAACTAAAGATAATTAATGAAATTTTGTTTTGTATTATCTATCCAAATATATCAGTAGTTAAGGTGTGAATTGATTTCGCAGAGAAAAAGTTAATTAATAAGTACTTTTTAGTAGACTTAAAATCTATTTCTTTATTATGAAGTCAGACTGGGTAACTTTAATTTTTTATCTGCCTTTTTAAATTTATGTTTGGGTTGAAATAATAATGAAAATGGTAAAAAATAACACAATGCACTTGTTACCAAATATTTCATTTTTTTAAAAAAAAAGTTAGAAGGATAGCAAAGAACAGCAAGAAATTTTCTAGCTCCCAAACATATGCATTAGAAAATAATTTTGCTGTCAAACTTATAACAAAGGCAATGAAAAAGCAATACATGCCAAGCAGAATTTTGATATCTTAGGCAAAACGTTGAAGGAACGATACTAACAAGGTATGCTCGCTTATGGTATTTATTGTGATTGATACGAACAAAGCTCTTCCTCTTTTTTTATTTGCTGCAAATTCGAACTCTTGTCTTTCGTTTTATGTTGGAAATGTATGCAGCATATTTGCATATATAATGATGAAATAACGTGCGTATGAAATGAAGCCTGAAATGAAATTTGGTTCAAAATTTTCCAATCTTTTTTTTGAAAATTTCTTTATATTAAGTATGTAATACATAAAAGGATTGAAGATTTTTATTGTAACAATCGATTTGGAATTTGCTATGTTGACATGTTGTAGATCAAGGAAGAACACTATTGAAAACGGATTGAATTGGACAATTTTTATGACCATTTTCTTCATATGTATATCCCGTTATATATACATACATTATATCCCTTTTAAAAAGTATTTATATAAGTAAAAACTGCTATTTTGAATATTTCTCGACCAAAATCTGTAGAAAACCGCTTCTTGCACTTCCTTTTATTCGAAAAAAGACAATATTTTTATTTTTTGATATTTTGTGATAGCAATTTTGTCTACTTGTTTGATGTATAAATATCCGTTCATAGGTTTGGATTTTTTGGTTCGTATCCTTTGTAAGGGTGAGAAGGAACAATAACATTTAATTGTTGATATTTTATGACGAAAATAGGCGAAGAATAATAAATTTTTTGACAAAGAAATTAACTTTGACAGGTTTGTGTCATGTTGACGCAAATTTCCATGTAAGTTAAGCATTTCTCCAGTTATTTTATGATGAAGATTAGTGAAGTATTGCATTAAATGATGGTGCGTTGAACGTAATGTTGGTGTAGGGTATTTAACTAACGGCCTCGTTCGATTATAATGTTTTAAGTTTTCACATATAATAGTCACTACTTAACTCAACTTTAATAAACCGAAATTTTACAATAAAAATTCAGAAATATTTAACAAAAATTTCGTTAAAACCTCTGTCGTGAAAAATACGTATCAAAGCTTCGGATACAATTACAAAAAAAAGTACTGCTGAAGTAATATTTCTTATATAATGATTTATGTGTTCGAAAACAAAGTTCCACAACTTTGCTTCGTTTCTCCTTCAGTAGGTTCAGTAGGTTTATCATTACAAAATCATTATTAGCTTGTGTTTTAAATGTAATAATATGTTGTTAAAACAAATGAGGTTAATTAACGTGAAATTTTGTGTTAAATTGTTGTTGCTTCAAAATCCGAGATATGTTATCTAATGAAAAAGTTTGCAGAAAGGAACTCTGCTGCAAGTAGGTTGCAGTTTTAGATTGTAAGTGAACAGATTAGATTGTAAGTTGCTGTTTTCATAGGCGTCGTAAATACTTAATCAACTTATTTCGACTTGAAATTTTTATATAGATTTGGGATTGCGTTCAGTGGAGAGGTTCTGGTGATACAAAAGCAGACCGAAGATTGTAAAACTTGCTGGCAAATGTCTTGTGGAATATAAATTTCTAAATGGAATATATATTTACTCCCAACAAGTATCCTGCCGGCTCTATCTGAGATATTTGATCGCTTAATAGTCCATCAATTAGGAGTACACATGCAATCTGAAACGTTGCTTAGTCCTAATTAGTGGAGCTATAAATCAGGACGTACTTGTAATACGGTGATGCTGAAGGTTTTGGAAGACATTCGTTCTGAGCATGATAAGCGAAATTCTACAATGTTAGTCGTGAATGATTTCTTCAAGTCCTTTGATACGAACAAACACAACTTACCATTGGAAAAGTTAGCGTTCATTCTCATTGCAATGAGTCTTATTAAAACCTATCTGGACAATCGGAATCAGTGTGTTAAGTTTGGTAGTTCTTGTTCGAGTGCGAGTTCTGATGTTTCGCAAGATTCTATTATGGGGCCGATTCTATATAAAATTTTCATAAACGATCTGGGTATTTGCTGTCAAAACTTCAACATTCATTAAAAGGTGATGATGCGCAGATCTATTTTTCTCGTCTTCATAGACTTGCAAATGATCTGGTTCATTAGATTAATACTGATCTTAATTGGTCTGATGTGAACAATTTAAAATTAAATTCATCGAAAACAAAAGATATCGTCATATTATCGGCCAAGTGTGACAGCAGCTTCGTGCCATGTGTTTGGGTAGAAGGAGGGCGAATAGAGATAGTGAATGTAGTGACAAATAGTGTATTCAAGGTTAACTCTAGACTGATACCTGACCAGCACGTCAACTTTATAGTAATGAAAATATGCAATATTCTAAGGAAACTTTGTTGTTCCGATACTCCGGAAACGAATTGCAAGCTGCGATTAACAAGCAACTATGGTAGGGTCTCACTGTACTCATCCAACATTCTTGATAACATCATTGTAATATCTTACGAGCATTTTCCGAGCACAAGCAAACGGATGTTATTTATACCGACTTCTCGACGGTCTACGGTAGAGTTAATGACAATCGCTTAATTCTTAAATTCAGATGTTTTAGGTTTTCCGTTTCCCTGATTTTGGGATTATTTTACAGGTCGTTCGCAAACAGTTTTGTTTAATGCATGTCAGTCGCGGAAGATCTAGCTTTTATCTGCTTGCTCACCAGGTAGTCATCTTGCAACTCTCCTTTTCTCTGTTTTCTTAAATGATCTTTCTACTTGTATAACGTCTCCGAAATATTTCATGTTTGTGGATGACATTCAAATTTTTGATTCCTCAAACTCATTTGCAGGTATCGTGTGGTGGATGTTATGCCAGTTGGTTGACAAAAAGAAAAAAAAAAACAAATCAAGTAACCACTAAAGTACAAAAGAGGGCATCGGTTAACAAGAAAGTTAAAAAGTTACGGTCGGCAAGGCTGGCACTGTACTACTTCTACTACTAATATATTTCCTTCTACCTTTTCGTCGTTAAGTACCGAAAATTGGATATTGTTTCCATATCAAGCCTTAATTTTTGTGAACCATATGTATTAGATTAGACCCCAAAAATTGTCCCACTTTATCCACTTTATCCAACGTTTTCTTAAGCAACATTTTTCACGGATTTTCGCTGGTTAAATATAAAAAACTCTGATTAGGTTTAGAAAATTTTCACAAAATATCCCGCAAATTCCTCTCTGTAAGCTTAATGTGAAAATGTTTGGGAAGACTTTAACAGGACAGGCAAGCTTATATTGATTTAGAAAATGATTCTGAATCGATTCTTTTAATAAAATCGTTCTTGGTGTAACGTATACATAAAGTTAAGATGTCTTTACTCAAGTATAGTAAGATGTGTAAGAAAAAAAAGAAAATATTATCATAAACGTATTTAAAAATACTCTATTGCTAATAAAAGGTTATTATAGAAATTAATCAATAAGCAGCGTTGATTGTAAGGTGTTGACGGTGGTATAATTCGGTAATTTTTTTAACATCGAACAGGTAAACACTGTACACCAGTGAAAAAGTTGGAAAGATCCTAATCAACTTAAAGTGAAATAACGTGATAATAACCTGTAATTACCAACATTGTCAGCAATTGTTTGATGATTTTTTGTCCGTTTGTGAAAGCGCATCAAAAACTTACCGCAAACACATTATCTCGCTTACTTACTTAGTTATTTATTTCCTTCCTAACAGTTCTATGTACATGTGCTGCACACAGTGTGATGAGTATCATCAGAAAAGTCACAGTCACAGTCACAGTCACAGTCGCAAGGCAGCAGACAAAACAATCATTTAACAATTCTTATTTGTCGATTTGTTGTTGAAGATTTGAAAATTATTACTTATCCCCCTATCACGTGCATGAAGAAAATACTTAAAAAAAAAAAAAAAAAAAAAAAAAAAAAAACAACAGGCATTGTACCAACGAACAGGTGAACAATGAATAGCAGCGACTCGTTCACAAACCGGTGATTATCGTATTTGTAAATGCATACAAATGTACAAAACGTAAGGTTTTATTCCTGTTATTGCTTTTATTGTTACAATAATTACTGAGGCAAAAGAGTTTTCATTTGCGGGCAAAAGAAAAAAAATAGAAATAAAAATAAGATACCAACGGAGGTAATGCATCAATGATCAGTGCTATGTTTTACGGTATCAGGTTATATTATATATAATTCATTTTAATGAAGTTGTTCGTATGCAAATTTTAGGACAAAAAACTAAAAAAAAAGCGAAAACAAAATTACATAACTACCTCAAGAGTTGATATTCAATATACACCATTCAATATACACCATAAGGCTTGATACAGACTGAGACTTGCTAGTGACGAAAACGGTATTTTTTTCTGGTTTTTCCGAGTTTCTTAGATGCCTCCAGCTAAATCAAGCTGCATAATTTTAAAAAATACACCCAAGAAAATATTGTTTTTTTTTTGATGTATTACGAACTTTAGAAAACTGGGAAAACTCAATTTCAACATAATTTTTATAATTTTTAAAACATTGCTTTCAAAAACGAAGCGAAGTTATTTTTTATTGTTTAATGCAATCAAATGTAGTCCTACGCCGTAATACAGATTTACATAGATTGGATGGTAGCGCTATACCAAACAATTAATCTTAAAATAAAATACAATAATCCAAGCCCTGTTTCCAATATGTCAATCCAAAGTAAAGGTTTTTAAAAAGCACTCTTAACAAAACAAGTTGTGTGCTTTCCAATAACACGACGTTTCCTCAGTTTCATTTAGATCACTGTGATCGAATATTTTGCTTATTGTGAATGATTTTTCGCTTCAATTTATTGATTATATGACCGTTGTTATCAGCTGTTTTCTTCATTTGTTTCACTAGTTAGTAGCTAACTAGAAGAAATTTTAAAGTAAAATTTAAAATTAAAAATCTAAATTCAAGTTACAGTTTAACTGAATGTCGTGATGTAAATTTGGCTTTAACCGAAGCATAAATTTGTCTGTCTTATCTACCTCTTCATCTTTCAGTTTCATTTTGATTGAAAACGTATCTCAACAAAACACATGTAACAAGTCGAATATACATTCGAACTGTTATTCTTTGGCGTTTCTTTGATGCAAATACACTTCTTCCTTCACTTTCTTCAAAAAAATGTATTTAACATATTCGTATTTGACGACCAGCGCCTAATTTACCTCATTCCTGGCAGTCTTGGCTTTGGGCCACTCATGTTGAAATCAATACCACGTTTTTCGTTTACAAACTTATAAGATATTATTTATTTCAAACTGTCTTATCTCAACTGCTTCTTTTTTCGCATCAATTGATAGTTCCAATTCAACAACTGCATTTTCATAAGTCGTGTAAACGTGTTTTTTTAGTCGCAAATCTGACATAAATTGCCCATTGTGTAATCTATCTCGGATGGCTTAACTCGACAGTCCTTTCACTTACGCACAGCTCCTTGTAAACATCATTTGCTGCGAAGAACGTTTTTGATCTCTTAGGGCACTTCTTACAAGAAAATTTATGTTCAATTTTAGTAAATTTGTTTAGAAACTAGTTGGAGATAAAAATATCGATTTTTCATCGAAATGGTTTGCCTAAGCGTATACAACGTTTTATGCTTTAATTATAAAATGAATAATTCGCGCGCTTATATTAAATTAGAAGTTGTAACGCGAGTTTAAAGAACACGGGTTAATAGTTACGCGAGGGCATGCGTTCTCACCTACTTTGTGCGGTTGCTTATCATCGAGAGAGATACTAAAACGAAAACCTATCTTAACGGACCTTTGAAAATTATATGAGGGGCTAACATGTAACGTTTTTCAGGCGATGTCGCATAAAAACCAATGCTATGGCATTATGTAAGCAAATTAAAACTGCGATACTCGCCTTTAGCGCTCTCTTGTTACATCCAATCCGGCGACACCCAAGTATTTTAGTTCATTTATTGACGAAACTTCAAGAGCAAGTGACGTAAGTTAAAGAACAGTAAGTATTGAGTGCTGGGAATGTCATCTCGTTTTTTCAAAAAAGTGCTCAATTGTATTTTTCACAGCCAACTTCCTGAATATACTATAATTGATACCCTATCAAATATGATAGTCGAAACGTAAAAATTCTGTGTGTAAAAAATGTATCGACAAAACGTATGACTAAACACCTACAACCTGATTTGCAAAATTTCGATGCGGCCAATTTTATGTTGAAAATGCATCATCTTCTAGGAGGCCAGTTGAAGCTAATGACACGACAAAATAAAAACATTAATTGATGAACTGCTTGAAAATTTAATTTATAGAATTATAAACAAATTTGTACACTATAAGAAAGTTGTCTTCCATTGCGACCATAAGAAACGAAACGGCTTTTCGAAGAACCTATTGCAATCTACGTAAATAATAGTAAATGAACATAACAGAGTGCTGGAATGTGTTGTGGAACAGTATAAACTTGAAACGATATCCTCTAACAATAACCGAAGATTATTTGCTTCAAAGATAAACGTTCTGGTTTTTGTTACAGGCATGCGTAGCCTGTAAGCCTTCTGGCTTCGCAATCGAGTTGCGGTTACTTTCTCGATTAATATGGTAATAGCACAACTTTATTATTCTTAGACATTTCGATTATATCCCATCATTAAATGGTAGTAATTTATGATTAATCAGGAACACATATAGCAAAGAAGTTTATTTATTTAGGTCATAATGATGGCGATGATAATGATGCAAAAAATATCCCGTACATTGATGTAATCTCGAGTCAATTAACTGCACATTAAGTAGTTACAAAAACCAAAACGAAAGCAAGAGAAAAAATGTAACTCTTACTACTACTGATGATTAAAACAAGAGCAAAAACACAATATCGTTAAAAAAGTGCAAACATGTACACTCACACACGCACACACGACGCATAGAAGCGCACATCTGCACATGCATAGAATCGAAGTAGAAGCGTTGAGAAGCAACGAGCATTGTGGTTTGTCCAAGTGTGTGTGTGTTTGTGTGTTCGCGCAATGATGATACTTAATAAAGTTCTCTAATGCTAAAAGTATTGAAGAGACAGCCGTAAAGTACTAACATGGCTAAAACATTAAAACATAAAACAGCCAGTAAGTCTTCAGATGCGAGAGAGAGCGAAATGAAGACAACTAAATGCTTACGTGAGCATATTCTAAAACCCCCTTAAGGAGTTGCAAATACAACAAATGTGCTTTTCTTATTCTTGCTACAACTGTTGCTTTTGTTGCTTTGTTGTTATTGTCGCTTTTTGTTATTAACATGGTATTGGTTATTAAGGTATGTTTTATATGGTTGCGCGTCTATGGCGTATGTATGGCTAACGTATGATCGTTTCTCCGTTTGTCAGTTGGCTGGCTCGATGACTGGTTAGTTTGTTGTTATTGTTGTTACTGTGATTGTTGCTGTTGCTGTTGCTGTTGTTATTATTGTAGACCTAACATCCATGTTGTTTTTCGATGCACACATATGAAAAAGGGTTTCTTTTCTCGATTATACAAATGCTTCACTTAGAATGAAAATGATGATGATGATGATGATGATGAAGAAGATGCTGTTCCATGGAAGGGCTGGCCGCTCGCATTTTTGTTGTAAATCTCTTTGCTTATGCGCACAAGTGTTCAAGAGCACTTCGATATAAAACAGGCTTTTAAACAATTTCATTTTCTTGCAACATTATACATACACACACACACACACGAAATTATGTTCAATCAAGTAAAGAACAACGACAACAAAGCCGTTTTTTGCTAAGTACATTCAGACAAACAGCGCTAAGTAAAGTTGTTATAGTTAAAGCTCTTATTGAAAATCATATAAAACTAACAATCACTTCAGCCAACAAGACAACAAGAAAACGATAACAATAATAGTAAGAATTTGAAGCATAAAGTTAAAATTTGTGGCGCAACCGTAGCCGCTTAGTAAAGTAAGTAAAGGCACTATCTGGTAATGTTTCCAATAAAATAAAACAAAGAAGAAAGTTATATTCGGCTGTGCCGAATCTTTTATACCCACCACCCTTATCTTAAAAAGGGGAAAACTAAATTGTAATAGGAGGGCGTGGTAATGAAAGAACTTCCAATGCTTCTGCCAAATTTGAAGCCGACATCTCCATTTTTGCGGCTAGGAGCATGTTTACCACAGACATTGGATAGTTAAGCCGCCAGACAGATGGACAGACGTACCGGCGGATACGTCTACATGGAGTCCGAATTTCATACTGATGAAGAATATATACACCTCGCGTGGTTTCTGAAGAATTCTTCTTAATATTACAGACGGACAGGCGGACAAACCAAATGACAAAATGAAATATACCCTTCACCTTCGGTGGTGGGTATAAATAAAATGAAGAAAAAATTGTCTTTTTGTATAAAAAATTTTGTTCGATTCGTTTTATAATGTATTAAAGTAGTTTTGTTGTTCTTTTTATTATTATTGTTGTTGCATGTATATTCAGAGGACATCCGTATAAAAGTATGTATAGTACATCACACAGAGCATTTTATAGCGTTCACATTGCAAGAGGATAAGGGCTGTTGGTAGCTCTGACCAAACTTGAATTCTTTTCAGTTTATTTTTTGCTTTCGTTTCTGTTTGGGTTTTTTTTTTTGGTTTTTTTGATGCTTATTTTAACATATAAAATCAATTTTCTTAAAAGTCAACAACAACAACAAGAAAACATTTAAAAACGTAACATTTAAACTCTAAAGAATATCAACACAAACACACAATAAAAACAACAGTAACTTTTTCCTGAAATGATGCAAATGATTTCTTAAATAGCCACATGGCCATAGCAGCCAGCCATGTCTGCTAGCTCGGCTTTTGTATTTAAATATACGTACGTACACATACATAATTGTATGCATCACGTATGCACTTTCTATGGATGTACAAACTCGAGCTTGCATAAAAACATGTAATGAATTTCTTGTTAATCCTGCAAACTCAATTATAGTCTTTTCGTTTCGTTGCTTATTTTTTTTTTTTTTTGCTTTTTTCGTAGCCTGAAAGTATTTGGCAGTTAATGCCAAGTTCTGTTTACACTTCTTACATATTCTTCGCTGCATAAAACATATGTATACATATACTTACTTACAATTACAAGTACGCTTAGACGGATGCCTAGATTGTTGAACTTGGAATGGTCCTTCGAAGCAATGATCTGTATAATCAAGACAAGACAACTTTTTGTGCAAATTCCACGTGATGCCCAAGAATGTTGTATGGAGGTCTTGTTTAAGTGTCAACCGAGCGAAATTGATTTCCATGATAGCAAGACGCTAAAGAAGCTTTAGAGGTTCCGTTCGATCATATTTAGTATTATTTTTAGAAATATATCCCCCTTTATTTGATAGATAGATGAGAAAACTCTCATATAAATCAGAAAATGAAATATACTGCTAGAGGTGGATTAGTGGATTTTTTTTAGAAAATTATCAAAATTATCTTACTGCTCACTAATCTCCGATAATTGCCATTCAGACCGCCTTACGGGACCGGGTTGACAATCGTGCGTACGAAGTATTTAATATTTTCCTTCTTACAACTGAAGAGAGGTTCCTAATTCTTTTATGACCTCTGAGATGAAATGAAGACTTATTGAGTATACATCTGCTTGATCAAAGATTTTCAATCGATTTGTCTATGATGTCATGTATTTCTTCCTGTACACTTCTATGTGTAGATGCGTTATTTGGGCAATATCCCCTGTATGTAGACATTGTGACGGCCAGAAATAAGAGTCGAAACACAGATAGGGTGTGATCGAAAATTTGGTGTAGCAATAGCTGCACACTAATTGTAAATAAAATATGCTCTACCGCACTGGGAAATGAACCCGATTTGATAACTGAGTTCCTGCGACTTAATAGTTGTGTTTTTTATGTACTAGTTTACGCGGTGGACCCTTTCCCCTAATATTCGTTTATACTTTTATCTCTCTGTCTTTCGTCCGACTGTCCGTCCTACTATTTTTCCGCACCCCGTCCCTCCGCTTGCTCATATATTCTTTTGGTTTTCTATACATCTGTCCCCTATCCTCCGTTCTCTCCATCTCTATATTCTTTCATTTTCTGCTAAAGTCTCCACGTATAGATAGAAATCAAACATAGAGATGTATTCTCGGATTGTGATCCATCAAATATGATATTCTGAAGTAATAGTCCCAATAAAAAATTCCGTTAAATCAAGGAAAGAAAACAAAAAGAGAAATGCCTTGTGACTTATGACTTCTACTATGAGGTTGCTCAGAATACGGTTGATTGTCTTCAACAGAATGCTTAAATTATTATAGATAAAGTCAGTCCAAGAAAATCTTCATAAATCTTTAGAGACAATCGGAGTAATATCAAGGAAATGAAAACAATCTTTAGATCGCCCTACGGATAAGCAGATAGCAAATTGATAGCAAATATATTATTGTCGACTTTTATAAAAGGGGCGATCCAAATCGATTATTTGAAGACTTTTAATAAAACAGACGTGTGTCGCTGTATTTTAAAAACTCTTTAAACCTTCAAGTGAAGCTTTCAAACGTTCAAACCCTCAGACCATAAAGCTGCTATCATTGCTACAAGCACCACCGGTGTTGATCTTTTATTGTCCAAATTGAATTTATTTCTCTAATACTATTGCAGATAAAGCTTTGTGCCTATTAGGCGGATCTGACCACATTCGCTTTAGTCTGTTCCCAGACACCAAAATATTACAGTTTTGCAAATGAAGCGCTTGTAGAAGACTTACTTGGAAGGTTTCCCCAAGGTCAACACAGAGAAGGCCAAGACGAAATTAAGTGAATATCGATTGATTGCCATGTTGTTTCATTGCCAATTATTTAGTTGCGAGTCTTTTAAATAACAAATGCGGCTCTGCTTGCTGAGAATAATTTTGTTGCTCTTAAATATTGACAAATTAGTAACTTATTCATAAACTAATCAACTGTTTCCTAAAAAAGCGAAAAATTATATAGGATGTCCTAGTATTTATGCAATATTTGAATTTGCCGCCGTTTGTGCGGTGATGTTGGCAACCAAAAAAAAACCGCTTTTCAGCGGGCTGTTTAGGGTTAGAGAAAGTGGAGTGTTACGGGAAAGAGCAACGCATTTTTATTGTTGAATAACATTTCAAAAATAATGAAAGTTGGCGGACACAATTCGCAAATTTCGTACAAAATCTGTTCGGAGCATTAACTATTACTGGAACTCGAAAAAATTCATCGTGTACTCTTGTTTCGGTGGTCGAAATCGGCCCCTATGTGCCAGTAAAGCAGCGGGAGCCACTTCACTGACGCACTATTTCACACGTGAACCTTTTCTTTGTACGTTATGATTCAATGAAATATATTACAATTGAAAAAAATTACTCTGTCTTCTATTGAATTTACATTTTGAATAAATTTTCGCACTCCCTACATAAAAACAGGAAAGCTAGGAAAGGGAGAAGTATTAAACGGCCTAATAAGTCGGTTTTTCTAACATAGCCTTGTTACAGGTATTTCGAACGTATTGGATAATGAAATGGTTTATAGTGTATAATCAGTTGAGGGAAAATTATGTTTAGATATTATTTCTCGAAAAATGTCTGGTTTTTCTTTTGGGAAATTCGATGAAGATTAGATGTGTTTAGCTCTCTACTTCATCGCTACTAAGAAGACGCGAATAGGGAGTGCATTAGGCATTAGAGCGAATTATAAGTATATTTTGTTTATATATACGCGACACAAACAGACATATAGGGGAGTTGATGATTTCCTCCTCATTAAAAAAACACACACACATGTGACATACTTGCTCGGATATCAAGTTCATTACATTCAACAGCGCAATGTTTGCAGCCTCGACGCAGATGCGAAGTCTCGAAGCTTGAAGCGCTCTCAACGGATTTGTAACGAAGGAGATTCCGCAAATGTTTCGCAGCCTTAAAAATTCAAAACGTATGAAGAGATTTTCATAAGGATTCTTTTACGATGCTTTTTTAATACCTTTTTTTTATTTTTTATTCTACAATTTGAAAAAAATTTCACCCATTTCCCGAAACATTAAGGACTACTCGTATTTGAATATATATTTCAGTTTCAACTTCCTTTTAAATATTTGTTATTGTTCTTTGAAGTAGAAAATCTTTGCCAAAAATTTAACGAGAATAACTTTTTTCGTTATATACACCACGGAGGGTAATATCAGATTTGTCAAGCATTTGTGACGTATACAAATACGCACAAATAGGGGGCCTATAAAAGTCTTATCAGCTGGAGTAGAGCAATTACTTTAGTCTTTCTTGTAGTTGTTTCAATATTTTTGTTACCAGACTCGGTTTATCTCGTAATATTTTTTTTCCATTTTAACTTAACTTTAGAGCATTGAAATAGTTATTGAATCTTGAGTTGAATTAAAATTCTTCCATGAAAAGAACCATCAAATTTAATGATCAGATTATCCTTCCCAAAAATTCCAGAGAACGTAATATAAGTATAAGTTCTTCTAATCACTATTACCGCGTCTGGTGGAGGCTATATTGCATAGAAATATGACAACCGTGCATTTATAAATCTCGCATCCTTTTGTGTATTAATTAATCTTCGGGCTATTTTCACAAGTCAAATATTCTACGTACATATAAAACGCTAAGCCCGCTAGTCCAGGGAAGTAAAAAATTCGTACTAAACCTAATATAACTTTTCTTATGCATTTTTTGTTTATTTTTGGTTTCACTTCAGAGAGTACAGAGCAACAAAGGATTGCGAAGTTTTTTACTTCATTATAGTTGGGTTCTTCGTACAGTTGTCGTGTTGTTGTTTTTTATTGTTTTGGGCTTGTATCTGATCACGTCAAAAAAGACATTTTGCTCAACACTTTTATCCATTGCAACGAACAACCGAACAGCCAGTTAACCTGGCCTGCCAACCGGTACGTCAGTCAACCAAATTGTTGCTGCCTATCAAGGTATCATGGTGTTCGTACTTTGTTTTTTTTCTCTGTTACATCAAATTTCCGTTGTTGAGGCTGCTGCAGGCTTTAAATTAACAGTTAAATAATAATAAGATCAAGTGTCAATTGTCAATGCGTGTGGATGTGAAGAGAAAAATCTTTTAATGGGAAATGAAAGGATAATATATAGACCGTTCAAGTATTTGTGATAATTTAATGAGAGAGAAAGTTCAATGTATGTACACAAAACAAAGTGAAATGAAAAATAAAAGAAATATTACATCAGGATTTTTGATTAGATCAAAACTTATTTACTAAACTTCACTCAAGCTCAAGCAAACGGATTTAAATACAATTTATTTTTTATATTTACGTTTAAAAGAAAATACTTCAACATCCGTAACATGCGAAACAGTTTCTTCAAAAAAATACAAACTCTTCATCAGCATATTCTATTGTTTGTTGTTTTCCTTAAGTTAAAGAGCATCTACGTTGCGATCTATGGTTAATATAAAGCTTTTAATATTTTCCCTCTAAAAATATTAAATGTCCTTTGGAATTCACTAAAAGAAAGACGATTAAATTAAAGGTAAGAAACTTAGATCATGTGATAGGCTTAACCATAACATAGAAACATCTATGAAGGGATTCTGTAAGCATCATTGCTGGGATCGATGTTCAGGATTATCGAGGGAATAGTTCACTACTAATATAACCTATCGATCAATGGGCCTTTTTTTGGTCAATGAAAAATTGAAAATTTCAAGAGAAATAAAAATTTAATTAAAAAAATATTTGTTCATAGTATTGTCCTCCTATAAGTTACTACTTCTCCTATCGTTTCAATAGAATAAGAATTTTATATGGGAAAGACATTTGGCGTTTTGATGACGAGAGCTTGCTAAAGCCTCGTTAAGGATAGCAAAGCATTGCAAAAGCAACTCTTAAGACTGCTGCTAGCATGTGTTTCGAAACAGCCAACTGCGTAGTAGGCGGCTATTTTTGTACTCTGATCTGGGGTAGCTTTACCTCTTTGGAAATGAATGGTCTACAAATTATGTTTCGAAACCATTAATGCTTGAAAGATGAAACGAAGGTTTGTTTTTAGCTTTACAGAGCTGTCATGGTCTCATTATATCAATTTATTTTATCAGTTTTAAGAAATATTCTTCTAAGATAAGAAATATTCGTCTAAGATAATTTATATGAAGTGACTTTGGATTCTGTTTCGACGTTTAATGACATTGGTAAACTTATTTTTAATCAACACGTGAAATCAGTTGTGTGTAAGGCTAGATCAGCATCGGGGTTTATGTTTAATGAATCTTATGCGACGAAAGTTCTTTAAACGGCCTTTAAACATTGATAAGATCGTTGGCTGATTATGCATCTGTATTTTGATCTCCCACATTTCATTGATACGGTGGAATCAATCCAAAAGTAATTTCTTCTGTTTGCGTTGCGAGGATTAGGATGGATTATTAACAGGACTTTGCCTCCATAAGAGCACCGGTTACGCCTGATAAACCTACCCAGGCTCGAACGCAAAAGATTGATCCTCGGAATTGGATTCTTATTGAAACTTATTCAAGGTAATATTTCGTCGTCATTCTTGCTTAGTATGCTGGATTCTAATATCCCATCACGATCGTCAAGATATTTCCTTCCAATCCGGCTGCCTCCTTGTAGGAGTAACATGAATAAACTCTTCTCCCCCTTCCGATTTACACATGCACGTATGTAGATATATTCCTTGTGCGTAGGTATGCTTATGATTTGAATCAACAAATTAACATTTAGGAGACCGAACTTTGATTGTTTGACGATTGAGCGGTGGGAGAGTTGCTGGTGTTGGTGATGTAAACTCTCTCAGTGTGTTTTGCAGTCTATGTTTGCGTGTATATGGCAGATAACTGTACATAATGTTACATATATATACAAAATTATATACAAAGTACGCACTCATATCACTACTTTTTATGTGTAGAAGAAAATACAACAGAAGTGCGTGCTATTTTAAATCAATTTGATGATAATTGGTTTCCATTACGGTACAATTAATTTTTATGTTCGCGTACAAATATACAATCGTGTGTGCGTAGGCATGTGTGCGTTTGTGTGTGTGTGTGTGTGCTATATCCGTATGTATATATCTGTTTGTGTTTTGTGCTTAGTTTTCAACGATATTATATTTATCATTAATTACACTCTTGAAAGTGCTGAGGAGTTATAAAACAAACATCAAATAATTCCGTGTTGCACTTCAACAGAACACAACAGCAACAATACAAAAAAGAGAAAAAAAAACAAACGAATGGCAAGTATTTTCCCCGGTTCATGTGTAGGCTTAAACTAAATACTTTTTAAACTGGTCATGTGTATGTGTAAGTGTTTATATAAATGACTCTTACACACCGAGGAATTTGCAATGCGGTCTTAACTGTTGAAGAAAAATTTTATAATTGTGCGTTTAACAGACGGATTGTTGTTAGTATGAGATATGTTAGGATCATTACAATGAAATTGCCAGAGAAAAATCTTAAAACAAAATCGGACAAAATTGAATGACATTTAGGTTCTCCCTATATCATCCTAAGTCACATAAGAAGATTTAATTTGCCATAGATGCCTGTCATGAGAAAAGAATTACGAGGAGTCGAACCATAAACGTTCGCCTTTATCGATTGACCAATAAGTAGATTCCTACATAAATTTTATTTAAATATCAGATACAAGTTGAGATTTTATCTAATATTAAAGACAGACATTTGTTACATCTTCAGGTTAAACAATTTCTTTTAAATATTAAAAAAAAAAATTAAGCAACAAATAGTGATGAGAGATGTGCACGGTACAACAACCCGAAGCAGGTCGTTAGGGGCGAGCTCTTGCGAGCAGAAACTGTCCCTCGAAAATATCACCAATAAAAACTAAGGCTATCGCTCGTACTCTGACGAAAAACTTAATAGTGTAATTTCTTAATATGACGACGCCCAACTATATCCGACAGAATTTGTATAAAATAACGAAAAAACAATTTGAATTCTAGTTTCTCTTTAAACATGCCCGTCTGTCCTTCTGTCCGTTTATGCAATATCTGTGGTAAACATACTCGCAGCCGCAAAAATGAAGATATCGGCCTCAAATTTGGCAGAAACATTGAAAGTTCTTCCACATGTGTCGCTAATGAAAATGGACCAAATCGATCACAAGCCACGTCCACAGTATAAGTTGAAAGTACGTGTGTTTTCTGGCTGTGTTTCACGGTATTCCTTGGCTGGCCATGTTCCACGGTATTCCATAAAAAAAGAAAAAAAACTGCCACACCCCATTATTAAAATTTAGTTGTACACAAAGATTCAGCACATCCGAATATAATTTTCTTACTTGTTTTTCTTAAAACTAGAAGTATTTTCAGTTTATACAGCGTGTCCTTTGACCGATTTGGGCTATTTTCAATACCAACCTGCGTGCTAAAACTTCCAATGTTTCCAATTTCAAGCAGACATATTTATATTTGCGGTCAGTAAATATGTTTACCAAAAACATTACATAGACAAACATTAGATGGACAGACGGACGGGCAGATGGAAATGCTTAAATCGACTCAAAATTTGAAGCTGATCAAGAATATGTATATATATATATATATATGTATATATATACTTTGCGGGGGTTGCAAACAAAACGACACCATTCTTCAGTATTGAATATAAAAAGAAAATTGAACCCACTTGAGTCCTAACACTTACAGGTATTTTATTATAGCTTATCCTGAAAAAAGTGAAATCATTTAGTTAAATTGGTGGTTAAGTTAAATAAAATTAGATGTTAACTAGATCTTAGTGAAGTTAAGGAGACTGTGCACTTGAAAGTGAATACAATAAAATCATAATTTTTTTCAAGAATTTTTTTTTAAAAAGTTGTTCAAAAAATGTTCATTAATTTAATTAATTTACATTTTCATCGACCTAATATTTATTTAATTGTCTTTCATATCGGTATATATTGGAAATATCTACCGTATATATATATATATGAAAATGAATTAAATTGTGTGTTTGTTTTTTTTGCTTTTTCTTTATATGTGTGACTAGTTCACAAGTGAACATGTTCACAATTGTTTTAATTATTATTAAATGTGTTGTTTTTCATTCAAGATATATAATTTTCTTCGTCAGATAATTCTCACACACAGCCACAACATTAACAACTACAACAACAATAATAATATGTAGTTGATTAGTTACGTTGCGCTTCTACTCTACTCCGCTGTTATATATATAAGAGTAAAAAAGCTCTTTAATTAGCAACAACAACTCTATTCATTTGATTTATGGTTAAAGTGCTAAAATTATGATCGTGTTTATGTGTGCGTGTTTGTTTACAAGCTTTTATTGTGTTGCACACACAGTACGGATTTGTTAAATGTGTTGTTGCTATTGTTTGTGTGTTTGTTTGTTTCAAGTACTCTCACTTCTCTAACTGAACATTACTACACACGGCGTACTATACAAACATAGCTTAAATTAAACAAACAAAGCGCACAAGACAAATAAATAATTAACCACTTAGTCAGTTAGTCAGTTAGTCAATCAGTTGAATATGCAATTAATCGGATTTTAGCTACAGCGACGGAGTTTAAGTAATGGTCGCTGTTGTTTTTTAGTAAAACTTTTTCGACTACATAGTGTGATTACGATTTTAAAAGCCCGATATTATTGCACACACAAGTTAGAATGCAATGCAATAAGAGTACGCCTCACGAATTACATAAATAAGGCGATTAAAAACAAAATCGACGATGAAAACTTATACTTCTTTATTTGCCTGACTGTTTACGGCTTTGCTTTTTTAATTATACGGCGTGGAATGATAAGCAAAACGATTCCAAAAATTGAATAAAAAATAAAAAATATAAACACGAATGAGAGACTAAATGACATCATCAAGCTTGTGTGGATAGTTGGGACAAGATTGCATTTTACAAAATACCTTATAAAAAATGTTAGGGGAATAATCGGGTCTTGGATGTGGTCTAAGGGGGAAAGTCTCAGTAACAGTTTGAAAAAAGCATTTTTTTGACAAATTTTTCTTGTTCCTTTTGGGTGGAAGGGAAAGTTATAGAAAAATAATGTTCGAGAAGTGGCGATTAAGCGAATAATTAAATATCAAAAACTAAAATTATTTTTCAAAAATATTATTAGGTCTGGGAGCAAGTGTCCGCCGACATTTTATTAAAATTCAACTCTTATTGTAAAAAAAATGACGCCAAAATTTTTAATCAAAATATTGCCCATCATTAATTCTTCCATCTTAAAAAAGACAAGTATGAAAATTATATTAGGCTGTGCCGAATCTCTTATACCCACTACCGTTATCTTGAAAAAAAGAGAGGAAAATTAAATTATAATAGATGGGTGTGGCAGTGAAAGAACTTCCAATGTTTCTGCGAAATTTGAAGCCGATACCTTCTTTTTTGCTGCTAGGAGAATGTTTACCTCAGGCAGACGGACCTAATCAAGAATATACATATACTTCGTGCGGTCCCCGAAGTTTCCTTTTGGCAGTTACAAACCAAATGACAAAAATGAAATATACTTTTCACCTTCGGTGGTGGTACACAAATGAATTCCGTAAGCGAAAGACTAATGACGCTTTGAGGGTGCGAGTAAAAAAAATTTAGTTTTTGGGGGGCTTTTGGGCTCGACCGTATAATCAGTTACCGATTTTAATTAGCTTTAATCAGAAGGAGTTATTAGGAGGAAGTTTTCTAATAAAAGCGGGAGAAGCGTAGCACATCTTGGGTTAGTGCTGTCAAGGTTTCCGTGGTGAGTTTTACCATATGGGGTCAAATTTCGCTATGCTGAAAACTAATATTGTACACCAGACTTTATCGGTTATCGTTGTTAGCCTTTGATTGAAACAAACCATAATACATCATACCCCCCTGACTTTATAAATGGGGTCGCTTTGGGCATTCAACTTTAACGTTCATGTTAATAGTTTGTTTAGTCTTCATCATGTGTACTTGTGCTTTCGATATGATAACCCCACCAAAGTGAAAAAACTATAGTTTGCCTTAAATGTTATTTATTTGGCAAAAATTGATATTTTTTGAGAGACATCCAAATCAAAAAAAAAGGGCCTTCAAACATCGACATCGACTTGCAAAGTGCCATTGGCGTAAATTTATTTAATTTACAATACAAAATTACAACGCTGGAGTTATTCTGGCGGGACAACTCTAATTTTAGGAGCTCTGCGTTATGCAATGTAACCGGTTGAAATTTGAATCTAAAAAGAAAACATCAGCGGGTATTTGAAAGAAGAAGTTCAAAATTCTACCAACAAAAATTCTTTTTATAATAAAGAAGACTTAAATAAACTTACCTCAATTTGGGCGGATTTTGGACAATTCGGAATGTGTTCCCTCTTTTATTGTATCTGCCTTTTTGCTTTTGACTGATTTTCCAAGAAACGTATTTAACATCTGAAAAAAAGAGTTAAAATATAAATTTCTAGAATGCGTTCCAATGTTAACTACTATTCCTATTTTTATTGTTCGGAGGTCTACCTTTTTGTCAAATTGTAGCTTTTTTTATACGTATCACAAAGAGCTGGATCCACATTTAGATAGAAACTTCAAAGATCCCACAACGCATATATATTGTTGATCAGCATCAAATTCTGAAAGTATGCAACCGCATTTGTACGTCTGTCTGTATGTCTGACTGTGATAAAAATTCTTCTAATCGCAAAACATAGGCCATCGGTTTCAAAGTTTAGCAAAACCATTCAAAATTCTTGCACGCAAATTAGCATTGCAAATGGACGAAATTTACCTAAAGACACGCCTAGAATAAATTGCGAACACCTTTTAAAAATAGTTTTAAAAGCCAAAAAAAAATCCCGAGCATATGCAGAGTGATAAAATTTCTTGACATATTTCATCGGTGATCCTACACACAGTATATATACAAAAATTAAGGTAAGCAGTCATGCCCGTCCAATACGAAGGAAAGCATGAAAAAATAAGATGAACGTGGTGGGTATAAAAAATTCATCCACAACCAGATATGATGTGCTTGTACTTGTTTTCTTTTTAATTGTTGGCGTTGCTGTTGAGTCAATTAACGCTTTGATTGGTTTGATTTCAATTTTATTGATTGCGTTATATACACATAACTAGTAGTTTATGATTACGAAAGTTTCTGGGGTTGTTTCTCACTTTGTGATAAATATACTCAAGTGCTTATACAAATGTTAATTGAAAATTGCTGTAAAGTGTCGTTTTAATTGAGAATTATTTTTAGAAAAAATATTTTAATGATTTTTATTTATGCATAAATGCAGTTTTGTGGAATTGAAAAGACAAATCATGAAATATAGGGTCATGCATTTCGTGGTCCGGATTTGGCAGCCTTGTTTCAGTAACATACGTAAAGCAGAACTATCATCCGGAGTGTCATATGTTTAATTAAATGTTTGCCATTTTACAATATGGATCGTTGAACAGACGCTAAACAATAGGAAGTTATTACGCGAAAATAATAGAAAGTTATTACTAAAATGTTCCGATTCTGTACTAGGCAGAGTAGATTACGATCGACATAATTCAAGATTTACAAAAAAGTACTGAATTAGAAAATACAACAGAAGAGAAGTCACATCATTGAATGCAAAAAATATGATAAAAACACTTACTATAAGAACCTTTTGTAGTGCCTTGGAAGGTCCTACGAATAATTAAAACACAACTTGTTGCATAAATATCATGGGAGTAAATGCGTAAGCAGATAGACAGACGGACAGACTGATCAAGAATACATAAGTTTTATAGGGTTTCTGAAGCTTCTTTCTTAATGTTATAAACGTCTTCAAGAAAAAAATCAAACTCCAATGCACTATTATATACAGTGTGGGACAACTCGATCCTTCCTCTTTCTGTACAGATACCATATTACGATCGAATCTGTCGAAACTTTACTAAAAACGCTATGCATCACCTCTATTCGCGAGACACTAGAGAATGGTTTTTAAAATATGACATGTAAATTGTAAGACGTTTGTTATGGTTGATCATTCTTTCAGAAAAACGTGATGTAAACAGAGCTGTATTCATGTGAACAGAGTTGTATTTAGCGAAATAATAAATCATTGAATTCATAACAAGATTATTTGAATACTAAGCTTCACGATTAGGATAATTAGCCGGACAAATATATTAGATATATTAGATATTCATGGATGTCAGAACTTGTATAAGAAACCTGCATTTTAAAAATGTTATAGAGAGTCTCTTTACCAAGGAAGATGGATGAAAATGAGTAAAAGTGTGAGTAGAATATCAATTAATATTGTCAGGAGATAATTTTTCTGCAAAAGTGATAACCTTTCCAAAGATGCAAACACAATTGTGCCGCGGTTATATTCCTAGGTCTGGAATAAAAGTAAAATTTTAAATCATACAGGACAATGTGCATAGGAACGTTTGGTAGTAAACGTAGATAAAATATATTGTTTGGATCTTGCAATTGTATGTAGAATACAACGTTGTTCAAATGATTTTCACGGGACCTCTTACAGGACTAGACATTTTTGAGTTAATTTTCGATAACTTGTCTGCATAAAGCTGGCAATTACTCGGCTGTAATTTGACGGACGCTCGTTGTCAAAGAATCAAGAGTTTATGGAATGCTCGCATAAATTCGATCGTTTAAGTAACTCCATCGGAGAAAGTTCAATGGAGAGAAATTGCACTATTTTGGAGGCCAATTCACATTACAGGAATTTCTGGGAAATTTGACCGGAAATTTCTGTCGCACCAAATGTTGTGTGGCTTATGGCATTTCAACGTCCATATCTTTAATTTCAGGTCAAAAAACATTTCATAATTATGTGGCCGTACCGATCGGAGTGATGTGAGCCTCGTGTAATGGATAAATTTGTATCTTATTCGACAGTTTCACTAATAGCACCAAAATATTCGGGCGGCGTTTCGATAAAGTGTGGGCTTTAAAAAAACCGTTACAAATCCCGTTTCTTCAAACTGCTACAAAGTTTTGACTCTGGTGCGCTCAGATCAACGATTATGTCGACTATAATTTACTCATGAAACGTACCACAGATTCAATAAATTTGTAGTAAGTTTTACTAGTGTAACTCGTTCAGCGATGCTTTAGTAAACCATATTATAAAATGGCAAATATTACACTAAACGCTGGATGTTCTGGATGACAATTTGGTTTCACATATGTTACTAAAATGAGGTTACCGAACCCGGACCATATAATGGATGGCCGTATATAATATAAAAAACGATTTGAAGTCATACAATACCATGTATAAAATAAAATAAAATAAAATAACACGAAATATAAAATTTAAATTTTTCCTTTCGGTTTAATTTATTTCTCGGCCTTAGGAATAGAAACGCTGTCCAATGGTGACTACAGGCTAAAGGGAACAATGTTGTATATCGAATGGATTCAAAATTTCTATCCATGTTAGTAGAATGTAGTACTGATCGCGAATGTATTAAAAACAGTAGAATGTAGCTGATTAAGGAAATACAAAGTAAAGGTCCACTGAAATTAAGCGAAAGCTATGTTGATAGAATAGATGCGATCCTGTTGTCGTTTAACATTGGCTTATTTCCGGACACACAGAAGGATTTATGATTACCGTACAAGCGTCGCTTATACCCTGCAAAATGGAAGTTTATAAATGTAGCAAATGTAACAAATGTAATTATAGGGCGGCATGTCCTTCACGAACAGAGCTTATGAACATAAGCATGACGTTGTTGAAGGAATAGTTTATTTAGTTACAAACAGTTACTTACGATAAGTAAATATTCGTCATTTATACGCAGTCACCCTAAAAACATCGTAGAAGAGCAAATCTGTGCAATACAATAGGATAAAGAAAAAGATGTACAGTATACTAGGACAGAACATACAAATATAGCGATAAATGATAACGAAAGGAAATCAAGCACTTCACATTGTTACGTCGATACTCGAGCACAATTGAAAAATATGGAGGGAAACTAAACAAACATATGCTACCAATGATGCCAATGAAACAACAATGGAAACTTGAAATATATAATGTCCAGGTTTTGAACAGAAGTTTGATATGATTACTCCTTCATATTGCGGTCCTATTTTAGTTTGCAATATTATTATGGAAACATACATGCCTCGAAATGGTTGAAAATTATTCAAATTGTTTATCGAAACAATCATTTCAGATTCCTCGCCCTTTTATAAGGAAATTCTTTTCTCAGGTGGCACTACTTTCCGACTCAGTAGTTCAGTAAAAACTCAAACGTTGTTCGATGCCAAGCCAATCCATAACTTGTTTACTTAGAAGCTATTACCTTTCGTGAAAGTGACTGTTTGTTATCTTTTTTTGGTTTGATGGATCATCGGATTCATCGGATCATCGGAAAATGAGAATAGAGAGAGAATAGATAACATTTGGCTTGAATAAGATCCGATTGGAGAAAGTGAAACAACAAATTTATTGAGTGATAATCTTGGTAACGCAATAATTTCAAGTAATACCGATATGTAAAGACCTTCGAGCAGTTGCGATTTAACATCTTTCTTGTGAGAGGTTATTGGTAGTCGCTCATCTGCAGCAATAGAACATACTCTATTCTTGCTTTAAAAATAAATACTGAAAGCGATATTGATGAAATTAGAAAAGATTTAATAACCATATTAGGGTCACCGAGCTAATTCTTATGAAAGGGGTCATGGTGACCATTGGTACTTCGGACTTAATTGCATCGAATACATTTTCAAGCCATTAAATGCCCTACACCGTCTTGTCTAACGTAAATCTTCATTTGCTGTCATGATAAAATAACAAAAACTATATCTTATTTCCAAGTTAAGATATGCTTTTCATTCATTGGAGCAGTTACGGGAAAACTGGACCTAAACGGTGAGCTGACTTGGTTCACAAATTTAGATAATTTAAGTTTCCTTATTCTTCGACTATTCCTGTAATAAAATACAAAAAACTATTCTGTGTTGTGTTGTCAAACAAAGATTTACTTTTCATGAAAAATCTTACGTGGGATGGTGCCCCAGCACCACTTTTGTAGCTCAAATTTAGTGCAGTCAATTTTTATGTCAAGTTACTATTGCGGTATTGAAGATCGGAGTTTTTTTTATCATATAAAGGCTTACTTTTAATGAGAATACTTATATATGAAGTTGGTTCCAAAAAATAGATCTACATGGTACGGTTCGTTTTCAAATCAAATTACTGTTAGAGACTCATTTGCATCATAGGATATTAAAAATTTGTTATTTTTGCCACATAATGAGCTACTTTTTATAAGAGATGTTATATGGGAGGTAGTTCAAAAAATGGTCCAATGAAATTGATTTTCAATAGTGTTCGTTCTTAGTGCGGGTATGAAAACAAAATTTGTTTTTTCTCAATTCTTTTGCTCGATATAACTCTTGTTGGAGATTTCTATATCTTAAAAGCTGCTAAAATTTAAGACTTTTTAGAAAACTAAATAAATAAAAAAATGAATCAGCCTGCCATGGGCCTCTTTCTTACTAGAGCAGAACAGAAGAACTCTACTAATGTCTGAATGCATTCACTCTCTATTAATGTCCATCACGATAAATCTTTTCAATGATTATTTTAGTTAAATTTTGTAAAACTTGCATCAATTTATTATAATTTATTTTGGTGAATGAAAAGTATAAAGAAAAGAAGAAACCGCCTCAAATTGATTAACTTTACAATTTGTAAGCAGAGAAGACGGATTAAATAATTTGCAAATGGTTTGCAAACATTTCAAAGAAACCTTTTAAAAAATCGGATTTATTCACTAATAACATCAATAACCTCCAAGCCCTCCTTAATTTACGAAGGTGTGAATTGTAGTTTCAAATAAAGTATTTAGCCTTTTTTCTACTTTTATTTTTTATTTTTTTCGTATTTAATAATTAACACGAAACTTATAGTTATAGTTCAGTTAGTTAATTTTCCTAGAAAAAAAAGATTTAAAAAATACTTGTGTTAGAGAGCAAGAGAAAAAAAGGAAAAAATCCGCTTTTTATTAAAAATGAACGTAAATCATTAGTCAACACACACATTGTGTTGTAAATTTTATATGACAACAATAGCTACAACAACAACAATAACGGCAACAAACAACGCAAGACAAACAATTATAGCAATTTAAAAATTATAGAAAAACTATAAAAAATATTTCGAGACAAACTCTTTATAAGCATCACTGAATGGAAGTTCTCCATGAACATGAAGAGAAAAAGTTTTTAGAGGTATTGTGTGTTAAAAAAAAATTAACACAATCATAAACATTTATTATAACAATTATCGTTGCTATTGCTGTTGCTATTGTTGTTATTGTTGTTGTCGCTGTTGTTGTAGTACACAATACATTTTGTATTGTTTGTTATTTCTATATTTTATTTGCCATGTTCTGTGATCAATTTACCTTATGTTCGATTAATCTTTTTTGATTTATATGAGCCCAGCACACCAAAAGCCAACAAATAAACACAAACATAAACCTAAACACAATCTAGGCACAAACAGTCAGCCAGTTATCGCCAAAGCTTTAACTTTAATATATGAATCTATACACGAGAGTAAGTGTATAAGTGAGTCTATTATGTCGCAGAAGTTTTTAAGTTTTTTTTACTTTTTTTTTTTCTGCTTTCTTGCTATTGATATCTAAAGTGAAGCCTTTAAGAGCTAAGCAAGGTAAAGTAAATACATTAGTTTGTATTCGCGTATATCGCGTATGTTCGTAGACTTAAGCAGTCTCTTTCTGCTTTCATTCCCGCTGCCTGTTCCCCATTGTCTCTATCGAAGCGGTATTTAATTGCCAACATATCTAAGTATTTGTGCTTTGAGACAGCATAACATAACATAACATACATACGTAAGTACATGTTTATGCCTTGCAAGCCATTGTTTATTGTCATTGTCTATAATGTCACATGTGCAACAAAATGTTGTTGCTTTTTGTTGTTATTGTTGCTATTGTTGTTGTTATTCTTCTTTTTCTTCTTCTTCTTGCTTATGGCGTTTTTCTATGCTTACCAACCCAATGCCTGTTGTTATTATAATATGCATAAAGCCATACATACGTACATACATACATACATACACATGCCTTTATATATATATATATATATATGTTTAACCTCAAAATATGAATATAAAGTCATAAATATGAGTTTGAAAAGCGTTTATTGGGCCAGCTGTCAATAAGTTATTAAAGATCTACTGGGGTTCGCGGTATGTTTTTTTGTGGTTATATTGAAGCTACGAAAGTGAACTTGATCGTTGCAGCTAAGCTGAGATTAAAATGGTAATGAGGATGTTTAAGGCAAATACAAAAAAGAAGCTGTAGTGATCTTTGGCGCGATTGTTAGTGAGAATCCACTAAGTATGCGCATATGCGGAATATTAGTTATGCTCGTAATGCAATCAGTGAGCGTGTATGACGTTACAATTTATTTATGAACCTATAAATGATTTTATTTAAGAGGTTCTTATGGCAACTGGAATTTAAATTAATGGGAATTTTTATAAATCTTTATTAATAATTATTTGCAAAACTTCTTTTCGAAACTCTCCAATTTCTTTACCATGATAATGTCGAAGTCAAGCTTTGGAGGATTGTTTTCACCAATTTCTGGAATACCAATGTAGCTTTCACAATTGATATTTTGGTAAGTCGCAAATTGGCTTGCATTTATTTTCCAAAGACCTAACACCCAACATTTCTATGAAGAATACTTCACGATTGCCGCGATGAGCACTATTGTGCTCAGTAATGTAGTGTTTACGAGAGCTTGTTCAGAGAGTTGTCATCTCGATATTAATATTATCAATAATATTAATACTAACTAATATAACCTTAAAGTTAGTATGGTGTCACGTTGCTAAACAATTGTTGTTCTTATGCCACAACTCAAGCTCAAAGCTTTGAAAAAGTGATTTATAAAATACTTACGATAAAAAGATTCAATTTAAAGCTAAGCATGTTACTTATTCCAAGTAGTGTCATACATAAGCTGTCAATGAATCATTTGGAGGCCAACAGTATTTAAAATTAAAGAATTAAATCTGGACTGCAGCGTAAGCAACTCGCACATTATAGGAGGAATTTAGGTTTTTTGTATAGAGTGGTCCACTAAATTAAAACAAGAATTGAGATTTGCTCCACTTGTGCGGCAAAGTGCTGTTGACGGAAAAAGAATATAGCGTCACAGCTCACAGATACGTGTTATTTAAAGATAGTTCGCCGATTTTCGAACAAGATTATATTCAGCAATGAAGCTTCGTTTCCTCTTGATGTCTTTTGTCGATAAACCACAATATTATCGCTATTTCGGTCTCAGAAAATCCAAGAGTGCTTGCTTAGAAATGAATGCCCCTACACAACGTGTCGGTTTTGGTTCGTATTTAATAACTGATGTGATTTTGGACTGCTAATCAGACAAATAGAAGTTGATGATTGATACTCGTTGGAGCAATATGGTAATCAAATTTTTGGTATCCAAAATGCAAGTTGTAGATGAGCAAGACATGCGAATTCAACCACACGATGTCCTATATCACACATACACGAGAGATATTTATATGACGTTTAGGCTTTCTACCTTGATGGATTTGATTACAAATAACATCTGATTACGTTCAAGCGAGCTTTGCAGAGGACATTCATTAAGTTAACTGTTCTGATAAATTATTGTGCGGTGGTTTTGAATCTAAACTATAACTAATTTCTCTCTCGTTATTAGTCAGAGCGTTTCTTCGTGTATTTTTCGACGGTAAAATGTTTCTTTTTTTTCTTAGTCTACCTTTGACGTATGTTATGATTGTATTATAAACTGACATGAAGATTTGAAACATAAGTTACAAGTTTGTCGTTCGATTTTATAAACCAAAAATGAAAACGTTCAAAATCAAAAATTCTGTAAGAAAACGGAAGTAAGAAAATGTCGAGGTTCTTATATTTAGTTTAAATTCGTCTCTAGGTTTGGGGAAAAACATAAAGAGACACATATTCTTGTTGTTTTAGTTATTTAAATTCACCTTAAAAATTGTAATAAAACAAAATTTTAAAAATTCTCTCAATACTTTTTCCTGAAACTACTATAATTTTCCTTTCTTTTTTCTTTCTTGTTGGGAGAAAAATTACAGGAAATCTCTCAATACTTTTTCGCTAAGCTATTATAATTTTCTCATCTTTTTTCTTGTTCAGGAATAAATTGTAGAGAGAAAGGATTTTTAGTAATTCTTTTCAAATTGAAACAAAGATAAAACAATTAAACAAAAACAGACAAAAGGTCATAAATAACAAAAAAGTCAACTATAAAAGACGATGATAAGAAAGCCGCAAAAGTACGTTTCTAATCATAACACACACACACAAACACACACAGTAGACTGTAAAAAGAGGAATGAAAAAAAATCATAAAAATTGTCGACGACGGCAACTTCAAAGATGGACAGACTAACTGTTGAGACAATATTGTGTCAGCTCACACAAATTGCCTTTTCACGCTCATTGACAACAAGAAGGAATTGCAGCAGCATCCTTTTGTAAATAAGGATAAAAAGCTGATACCGGAATACGTAAATGTACGACAAAAATTTCAAAATATCATCCATAAGTATTCTTCGTGTGTGTACCGCAAACCTAGGAAATCTCTTTGTACAAATACAATGTTTTGTGTTGATTGTCTCCTATCAGTTAATCCTGATATATATTATATGGCGTATAAGAGGTACACAAACAGTCGTTTTGAATTTTATTAAAGGCATAAATAGTTTCATTTTAATACCCCAGCGTGAGAATAGTTTTTTTCTTTTTTCTTTTTTCTTTTTTATTATTTTATATTTTTTTCAAAGTTTACGAAATGGAGAGAACGTGATTTTTGCATGATTTGACTACTTGTAAAAGACCACCCGCACACATTTTAGTCTTTTATAAATAACGATTCTTCTCCCGTCTCATCATAACGTACCTCTCTCTAATAAAACCATTTAGATTTTATTCTTTTATGAGATGAGATGAACTCTTTTTTTCCTTTATATATATATTTTCGCTATGTTTGTTGATGATAATGAAAACCGCATAAGAGCATTATCTTAAATACTTTCATTTTAGACTTAAAACAAACGCAAGGTCAATATATATATATAAAAGATCTCTCCTTTATAAACTCTCAATGGCCAATAAAATAATTTGAATTTGGCATGAGCTGAGGGAACAAATAAGATTTTCGTCATTTCATTCAACGAATGTTGGCTGCTAAGCACACAATCAAAGTAATATATGAAGTCTTAAGTAAGTATCATATACAATGCCTTCGATATAAAATATAATCATTTATAACGTCCATTAGCTAAAATCTCTTTATTAGGGGGGAATAAAATCTTTTAGTTTATAAAATGAATAAGATATTTTTTAATTGAATCTTGGGTATTCACCATCTAAGACGGTAAGATGAGTGAGCTGTTTACGTAAAATAAGCACAAGATTCCAATAAATATTTGCATAAAAAGGAAATATAGCCAGAGTAGATTTACTATGTGCCCCGTCCCAATGTATCAATGTATTAGAACCAAACGTAGCGTGCAACTATTTAAAATGCTATAATATTTATTATACACAACTCTAGTACTTTGTTGCCACTGAATATATTAGATAGTTACCCTTTGGTTATTCTTAATCGTACGATATTCTATCTACTACGCATTGATTATTTTCATCGTTTACATTAGGTGCTCGAAAAGATGTTTATCGTTTTTTATTGAGAAAAATTGGTAGAATAATATTAAGCAAAATATTTTCTATCATTTTCTACATCTTTTTCGCATCTTTCTTTGTGAAACAGAGTGCCAATCATGCCGTGCTGCATCGATTCGAACAAGGGTAATGAGAAGGCGGTATGTCAGGTGAGTGCGCTGGGTACAGCAGAACTTCGCATTCGAGCTAAAACAATGTATCCTTGACCACTTTTGCAAAATGTGGCCGAAATGACATTTTCAGTCAATTCGTGTGGTAGCCAAATTCCACTCCATTCTTGGAGCCTTTCTAATCGCATATAACAGTCTAGAAGCAGTTAATTCATGAACTGCTAAGCTGTTCGAAGGTTCTTTGAGAGTTTGAGCTGAGTTTCCGTCGTTTTCGAAATGTTTTGGTCCTCCAGGCCATTTTTTGTCCTTGACAGCGAAATCACCAATCGCCATCGAAAACAAGAGCGACAATTGCGATATAATAGATTACCATTACTATAAGCTTCTAAAAGGTTTTGATGGGCTTTAGCATCAGATTTCTTCAAATCATGAAAGTTGACAATAATTGTAGAAAATGAATGTAGAAAATGCAATTTTGAGCGTTCCACGATTAGCGGCTGTATACACAGAATAATTCAATAAAACTAAATGGAAAATTTTTGTTTTAGGTAGGCAAGGTCAAAATGATCGAAATCAACCATTATATGCACTGGTGTTTCCCATTACTTTATCGCTTTTACCTATAGAAGCGTTTGATAAAAACTTTTCCAAGCACTTAATGTAAAAATTATAATATTCTAAGACTGCTTTTACTGAAAGTAGAAAAGGAGCATATGTTATCGATAAAATGTATTTCTCTTTAACGATTTCCTTCCCAAGAAACAGGTATTAATTGCAAACTTTTATTTAACTTGCTTTCTTATACGTTTCGAATAGGATCATAAATAACTTCAAACGTAGAAATGTATGGCTTGAATAATAAGATAATACAGCAGAGCAGCTATTGAGGCTACTACTTTCAGACCAAAGTACTCGTATTTGTTGTATTTGTTGTTCAAAGAGAATTCTCCTTTTTTCGGATGTGACAGTATTTTTTTCTCGCTTTTGTGGTTACATTTCGAAGCTAATCTGTCTTTGTTTTCAAACCTAGCCTTCGAAACCTCTTACAAGTAACTGCATAAACTTTCTATTTGAATTTTTCCGATTTTTTTAGAAGACTAACCGAATGGACAGAAGAAGATGATTGAAAATAGCTCACAGGATGATATGATGATTTAAGGTATAAGTTAACCCACCACATATATTAAAGACCTCAGCAATATCGCTAAAATAATACAAGCAATTATTGTATCGATGCAAATAATTTAAACAAATAATGACTCGCTTTTCCTTACAAATTTTGCATGTCAATTCATCGAAATGAATTTAACTAGAAGAACATGTAACGAATTCATAGAAGAAACGACGTTTGCTATGTTCTTTGCTCCAAATTTTCTTGGAATATCATTTAGGAGAAATACATTCGAGATACCTGACAGAGCGTTTACTAAATTGTCAGTAGATCGCTAAGCTTCTGCAGGAAATTAGCTCATCGTCTGTCTTCTAACAAGTTCTACAAAACATCTTCAAATGAAATAAACATAAATAAAATGAAATATTTATTGACAAAATATTAAATGATTATTTTATCTTATTACTAAGGATATGACCATAATTAAAAGCTTACTTCACACTTCTTGTTGTAGGTAAACTACAAACCAAAAACGGGAGATTGTCAAACATTGAAGTATTTATTGTTGAAAGGAAATTAATCGTTGTCATTAATGTACTTTAAGGCGAAAGTCAATATTCAGTTCACAACAAAGGTGCTATCAACTTTAAGTACACGTATGCGCACAAATCACACATAAATTTATAAATCTTCTCTTAGCCTTCATTGCACAAAAAGGCAAAGGACCGTTTCATTATCAAATTCCTTTCATCTTTTCTCGTCTCATTCATGATAGAAGTGAATGTTTTCAAAACTCGCTATATCAACATTATTTCTTCAAAATTTTGATGAAATTTTCTTTTTTTTTTTTCTTTTATATTTTCCAATTTTAAAATGAATTGAAATTTCGAAATTATTTTAAAAAAATTTTCTTTAAATAAAATTCTTTCAGGAACAATTAAAATTTCATTAAGATAAAATCATAAATTGTTAACAGTATTGGGATCTGTTTGTATTCCTTGCATTATTATACAAAAAGTGTTAGTAAACATTGAATAAATGTTTTACTTTCTCTTTTCTCTCTTTCCTTACTGTAAGGAAAATAAAAAATATTTTTATTTCTTATATCGGAGGTTACTCAACTGAAATTTTTAGTTTATTTAGCCGTGACTGTCTGGTGTCCCTAGCAATAGCAGACATAGTAGTTAGAAAGTAAACGAGTAAGAAAAATATATTCATTGACTTAAAAAAAAAAAAGAAAGAAAAAAAGAAAACTTTTCAACTTTTATGCTCAATAATATTGGGTGGCAATGGGGCTTTTTTTACTTTTTTTTTGGATCACCCAACGCAAAGACAAAAAACAGAGTTGTTATTAGCTTAGGTTGCATTCTTTAAGCAATTTCACCCAGTTTTAGTAGCAGTCTGCTTGCAAGAACTTCCAATATTTTTGGAAATTTCAATCCGATATGTTAACTTTTGTGACGTAGACTCTATATACTACAATCTCAGACACACTGACGGATGGATAAATTTAAAACTAGATCGATTCGGGATTTGAGACTGTTTAAAACTGTGGTTACTTTATGGGACTTGTAGAGTTACCTTTTGGGAGTTGCAAACATTTTTAAAAAACAAAGTAAATAATACCGACCTCTCGTTGGTGAGCGTGAAAACGTAATACATACAATGAAGTTTAAGAGAATTATTATTTGAAAATTCCTTTCAATACATAGAAATTCGGGGGTTGGATCTTTCGCGCTTTTCATTGAACGAAAAGCTAAACCTTCTGAAATTAAAGGTTTATAGCCTTAATGACCGTCGAGTGGCTGAAGTCTGTAGTCGAACTGTAAACGAACTACGAATTAGGATGAGTGACGTGTTTAGATTTTTACTTCGGATTATTTAGATTTTTAGACATTTAATGACGTCATATTTGCAGTAATAATAATCCTCTACCTGATTTAAAATATGTTAACGTAAGTATTACCTTTAAGTTCTTCTAATAACTTGATATCAAGTATTACGTTTAGGTCAACAATACACTAGTAAGCATTTGTTGTTAAAACAGTTTAGATTTTGTTAGCGTGAGCAGTTTTGCATTTACTTTTAATTTAATTTTCATAACATCAGCCTAAGCATTTCATTTACAGTATTTCAACTGTAAATATCAGGCACAAAATTATTAATAAACAGAAGCTAACAGAAAACCAACAAACACAAACTTTCATCCGCCTTCCATTGCTAAAAGCCACGAAGAAGGCTTTTTTGTTCTCTTAGAACAAAGCTAAGGTAAGGTTAATCGAATATATATTATTTGTCTTTAATCTTCTACAAAGCGGTGGAATAGATATAAACTTGCCTTACGACTTGGCTTAGATGATGCTATTTTAAGTAACTATGTAAAGACCGAAATAAAAACAAAATTACTAAAGTGAAGAAACCAAGAAGGAAAATTCAAGTCTTTCTCTCATGCTTTATAGACATTCAAGGATGAATCACGAAGTGATAGTACTCTGTGCTTTCAAGTATAAGTCTCTTTGCAAATACTAAGTGAAGTGATAGAAGTTTAAACCCGAGAACAATTCATCGGCCTCAGTGTTCAACAAATGCGATTAATTCGTTCCATCACACAGAGCATAAAACACGTATTTAAAAATGTTTTTCTTTAAGCAAAATTAACAAAACAAAATAAATTTCTTTCAATTTATTTCATAGAAATTAAGACGAAAAATTCTCTATTGAAATCTCTGTATGCTTTTTAATTAACTCAAAACCGTAAAACTCAAGTGCGTAAAACACAAACACGAACAGCGAACTCCGCAGTCTTTTAGTGCCAAACTTTGAAGAAGTGTGAGTAGAGACGGCTGGGTGGGTGCAAAGCAACAAATTAATGAAGGTAAACACAATAATTTATATTCAAGTGTTCATCTGTGTGTGGATATGTTTCTGCTTGTGTATTTGTGTGTATGTGCATGTGTTTGTCCTCGTAAAATACCGCATAATTTGATTGCCGCACTTTATTATGTTTGTAAATTTTCTCTTTTGAAAACAAGCAGACAACCATACAACCCAGCTAACCACCCATTAAATTTTATCTAATAGAAACTCACTTGTTCGCTTAAAGCTCTTCTTCCTTCGAAAGACAGAAATTGTGTTTTGGTTGCATACCCCCCGCATGTGTTGATGTTAAATAATTTTGAAAGTTTATTTAGTATAATCACTGTGTGTGTATGTGTGTGTGTGTGTGTGTACACAGTTGAATGATAATAAATTGCTTATGTTGACAGCGTAACACCCATTCAGAGTCATTCAGAAATATTCATTCATCCATTCAACCTCCCACATATATGTCGATTTTGTTGTTGTTGTAAACGGTAAATTTCTAGATTTGTTAACTTGTTCATGACCATCTGATAATTTCTAAAGCAATTTGTTGCACGTTTTTACTCATATCTTCTCTCATAACGCACTTGACTGTCCTTCGTATTAGCTCTGCTGGAGTTAATGTAAGTAGCATTGTTCCCCTACCCCCAGAATGGAAATTCCACTTAGTTTGAAGTGATTGACTGTGTATGGCTGTGTGCGTAGTCTATGTTGGTAATAAAATGATTTCCGGTTAATGCCATACGTCTAATAGCGTTAACTTAATTTTCGATTCAATTCAATTTTCTTTCTTTACGGATTTATTTTTTATTTGTAAAGAATTATTCTCTGGAAGAATTCATTTCGTTTTCCTTTCATCTGCTGCTTACACATCTATTTAGAGTTTTCTTTAGGGTTGGAAGGGGGGAGCAACAACAAGCAAAATGGTATTAAAATGCGTGCATGCGTTAAATAACCGTTGTTGGCCACACCCTTATTTGTGTTTCATCTTAACAAATTGTCTTGTCGCACAATACAAATTTTCTGTTAACCTTATTACTATCTACGTATCCGCATCCCATCGTTCACTGCCGGGTTGCATTTATTAAGTAAAGTTTCCTATTTCATCCCTTGTACATATGAGCCATAATACTTGATGGCTGTTGCGATGTTTTTCGTTTTACTTTAATCCCTAACGTCTGCTTTATTTTCATGTTCTCACATAATTTCTTGGTGGCGTGATGATAGAGGGAGACTGAAAAGTGGGTTTGGTTTGATGGTATTATTTATGTAGACATTTTTCTTTTTCTTTTACTTTTCCCTCTCTTTTTTGTTTTCTTTTGTTGCTTCCACAGAGTATATCATTAGGTTAAGAGAATGCTTTTAAATTTATTGCTTTTCTTAAGCAATTTCGCGTTAAATAATATTATTTGTCTTAGTCCGTAATATTCCATAATCAATTGACGGGTAAACGGATTTCAAATGGAAGGTCTGTATATTGTGGTCCCCCACTCTCCTTTACATTTATATTCGTTTTGCGACCGCTACTTAATAGTTAAGATTCTTGCAGTTAAAGGCTCTTGACTTATGAAGCCAGAATCACCGAAACCGATTATTACTTGAAAGAATTATGTCGTCTTGAAATGGGTGGTGTTTTAAGAGAAAAGAGAAACACAAACATCGAAACAGTAGATTGAGTGAAGAGATATAATTGCAAAATAAGCAGCCGCGTAGGGTGCATTTAATTCACTTTCAGGTTTGAGTAGGAATAAAAAAGGGGCAACTTTTTTGTTTGAATTGTATGCAAGTTAGAAGGGTTTTCCCTTAAAGGCACCGACAGAAAGAAAGATGGACGGATAGGCAGGTTTTTTCGTAAGGTGTTAATGGACATTTAATTTTTTCCTTTTTGGAATAATTAAATAATAGAATCGAAATATTTTTGAATGGATTATGGTAACCCGCATACGTTTGCTTTAGTTGTTCCGTCATGCGAAACACTAGAGGATGGAAAGCTCATTAAATATTGACTGAAATGGCTGAAATGATCTCTTTAAAAAGCGACGAAAATGTTAATATGCAAAATGATTGTAATTAAAAGATGCACGAAAAACGATGCAATTAGATAAAAATTGGAAATTTATTTTTCAATTACAGACACCGGTCTTGAAAACTTACTAGATTCTGCATAGCGTCAGTCTGCGTCCTTCTGACTTTGGAACAATCCCCACAAGGGGGGTTCCGCAACTCTCAAAGTACCAGAATAAACGCTCACTGGGTACAGTCCAGAGTTTCCGTCTCGTTAGAGGGAAGTTAAACCAGCTAATTTTCCAACAACCACCTCGAATGCTTACGAAGGGCCGCACCAGGAATCAGGCAAGAAGATATTCTCTAAGCTTGTTGACGTTGGCAATATAGTGCAAAGAGTTCTCGCATTTGGGCACCTGATCCCCGAGGATTTAGTTGCTCACTTTAGTTAGCACACGGAGGTGAACTTTTTCCGTCTAATTTTAAAGATTATTATGTACTTGGAAAGACATTTACACATTCAGCTAACGTTTCAAGTGCCCTCATTCGAACTACTAACTCAATTAGTTGTAAATAACTCCTGCAGACTTCAGTGCTATTATGACCTAAATAACAAAGAACTATCGGGAAGAGAAGTCATCTAAAATAGGAGCAACTCTCGAGTTTTCCTCCGACAATCTTAAAACTACCCGTCGCCCGTCGCTGCAGCGGTTAAAACCTTAAACATCTTTCAGCCGCCATGTGTCCAAAGTTAGAAAGGGGTTTATAGCTGGGACTCCGAAGAGATGGAAGATCCGGCACAAAACGAGTAACTTTTTTAAAAAGATTAGGTCTATAATAAGCAGCAGAAAAACTACGTGGCGTTTCTCCAAATAGATGGTTTTAGAGCCAGCTTAACCTCGTGGCTCAATTGAATTAATTATTCTTGCGGTCTTCTTTTAGTGATGGTTTTGTTTTGCGCTTAAGAAATAGTAATTTTCAGATCTTGTCAAATGTATATCCATGACGAACTCAGAATTTCTTACATTTCATATTATCTTAGTTTATTAATTTTTATTCATTTTCATCAGCCTCAGTAATTGTTGACTTCTAGTAGCATTTTTCTTCGAATTAAACATAAAAAGTAATACTTCACTCAAATCTACCCGTAAAAAAAAATGCGCTCAACTAGCTTCAGCGAGATCACATATAGTGTGATGTGAACCTTAAAGCTAGTACCTTGAAGAAGACTCACCTCATTATTTACGATTTCTCTCTTGAGTAATCTCCCTCAAGCTTCGAAATATTATGATTAATAAATAATTTTTCATAATGAATTCTTCAATTCGTCTGCTTCATTCATTCATTCATTCATACAAAAATAATTGATATTTCATTCAATTTCCCTTCAATTCAGCCTTCAAATTGAATAAAAGAGATATTTTTGATTACCATTTAATCACCTCTCGCTTCTTACGTTCTAAATATGGTTAACTGGATTTTCCGTAGAATGGATAAATATTTATACTCTACACCACTGGCGGTAAAGAGTACACCCAGATTCGATTTAAGCTTGTCGATCCGTCTGTCAAGTACTTATGTGTTCTATCTAGAGGTCGAAATTTTTTAAATATTTTAATGAATTTCGATATACTGATGTGTTTTGGTCCTAGAACGAATAGTATTGAAAATGGATTTCATCGGACCATTATTACAACCGATCCCCATATCACATCTCATTTGAAAAAGTCTTTATATGAGAAAAATTGCAATTTTTAATATTTCTCGGCAAAAATTCTTTGTTGAAACTACTAGTTTGGCTTAAAAAAATAAATGTAAAAAGCCCGGATCGGGTGGAATATTTCTTTTCAAATATCTTACGCAAAACAGCCCCTATGCAAAGTAAGGGAAAGTTCTAATTTTTTGATATTTTATGATACAAATGAGTTCCCGATGGTAATTTGACATACAAATGAGATGACATGGAAATGAAACTTGGATCAAGAAGATCTATTTTTTGGAACCGATCATGGAAGAGCTCTGATGAAAACTAAGGTTTATTTGAGAAAAAGGATTAATTATTAATATTTCATGGAAAAGTTGGTCCGAAAATAATAATTTTTCATAAAAATTAACTGTGTCTTATTTGGACCACATAGATCTATTCCTTGCAATACACCATATTTAAGGGTTTTTATTTCAAAGGTGCCTTATGCCAGGCATAGATGAGAAATAAGACGATATTTGATAGAAATATTAAATTTGTTTAGTTTGGAGCACGTTTGGAACACGTTTGGAGTACTCTTTGGAGCCTCTACCTTATAAAGGATGCCGTGAAAAACATGGTTTCTGCTTGATTTTTTTTTGCAATAGATAATTTATGTTATTTTATTATGAAAATAAAAGAGGAAATTATTTTAAGAGAAGAGTTGTAGGCTGCGCTTAGTGGCCGGCTTTGCCCGACTGTAATGTGATTACTTACATTTTTTTATTATTACAATTGTTCATTATTTTAATGATACAATCGAACAAATCACCATTTAATTACAGCTTGTGAGCATGTGTGTGTGTGCATGTCTAACGCAACGACCGTGCATTTTCATTATGCTTCAGTTGATTTAAACGCATGCCTGACCAACTATGGATAGATAGATGTATGTATAGAGATTTTTTGTTTTTTTTTTCCATTTTCTTTAAGGCAATTTTCCATATTGGAAAATCACTTGATTATGAGTTGTATGCTCATGCACTTATTTTATGCATACATGCAAACAATCTGATGATCATCATCATCATCATTATAGTGAACAAATGGTGCATATGGTCCTGAGGTTTTCTTTTGTAGAGAACAACAATTGTGTAAGTTAAGCTACCATACACAAGCATGCACGCACACATAAATAAAGACAAACACAAAGGCAGCCAATTACACACACACAGACACACACATGCATACACCTTTAAATATTTTTTACACTCTATAAAACGTTTAACACACAGACTCTAAACGATGAGAGATTTGCGCTTACAAAATAATTACAAACGCTTCAACGCATACACATGTACATATAATATATACGCACGGGCGGACACTTGTGCGCATATCGATGGTAAATAACGTATTGCTTTTAATACTCCTGCTAAGGAGCAAGCATTCAAAAGCACTGAAGTAAATTAACTGCTTGATTAAACGATTGACTGCGGTTAGCGCTTGATCGACTCTTTCATTCAGATAGTTTAGCAGGTAATGTAATAGCAACAACGAAAACAACAACAACAACAACAATAAAATACTAAACAATTACGCTTAGAATTTTCTTGCGCTTGCAGTATCACAATCCAACATAACACAACACAAGTTCATGATGAAAATGAAAAGTTTTTAATATGCAACAAGCAAGCATGGAAGAATATTAAAAAAAAACAAAGAAAAAAACCAAGAGCAGCCAGAGCAATAACTGCAGTCTTTAGGCATTTTTTCGTTTGTGTTGTTATTATTACTTAGACGGTATTCTTATTAAAAAAAAGAAGGAAAAAAGTAAAAAATCGTTTTTTTCTTTTTTTTTTGTACAGAAATCAGGCCAGACCGCATAAATGCAGAGAGACCGAGGAGGGAAGGAAGAAACAGCCGCGTCAAAACTGATAATTTTGATTTACAACACGCCAGTTATTATTTATAACTTACTTAGTTTTGTGGTCGTCGTGAAACCTGTACATTTAACGAATTCTACATTGAATGCAGTGGCGAGAGTGTGTGTGCATGTGGAACACATAATCAAGCTCTAAAACCCAGCCAAACAACCAACAAACAGCCGTACATGTCGGCCCAGAAGTAAAATAAAAATCAAAAAAGAAAAAACCCAATGAAGCTGAGTCCTGTTTGAATAGGGCCTTTAAGCCTTTTTTGGTATGCAATCAACTGCAAATATAAATTTAAAAAACAAAACCAAAAAAGAAAAGATAGCGCAACGCAGCACAGTTCACCAAAGACTCATAGCCGCCGCCTCTGTCGTTTTCCATTGAAATTTTAGGTTTTAGTTAAACTTTTTTCTTTTTTTAAATCTTTTTTTGGTCGTTTTTTCGCAGCAAAGAAAAATGTTTTTAGACCGTTTGTTCATATTATTATTTTTGTTGGCAGTTATTGATGGAAGCAAACACCCTTTGGCTTTTGCAGCTAAAACGAAAAGTGTTCCTTTTTGTTTTCCCTACACCACGAGCTTAAACACCACCACCACCATCACCACCAACACCAACACCAACACGCAAACACGCCTATTCACGTTTTGTTTATTGGTTAAACTCCTTTTTTCCGTCTTTTTTTCTTCTTATATCTCTTAAGCTGTTGTTCCTTATTAACTTTAGGCTTCGTGTAGATAAAGGCAGGAAGAAAAAAAACAACAACAATAACAATAACAGTAACAACATCAATATAAGATCCAAGTAGAGTAAAACCCCTCCAATCGCTATCAGACATTTTATGTAAAAATTACTTTATTTTTTCGTCTCCCATTCGCATACAACCTAAGAAGCAATAATAACAAACACATCGTGCTTATTATCTTTAAAGTTCTGGGTGTTGTTTTCATGTTTTGTTTTTGTTCTTTTTTTGGTTTGTTTCTTTTTTTTCCTTTGGAAAATTACCTGAATGATATTGAAAAACAAATATTAAATAATCATCTTTGAGCAGAGAAAAGAGACCGAAACAAAAAACTTAATTTTAGGTTTTAGTGGTGGTTCCAAAGTTTTTTTCAACACATTACTTGGAACGGTAAATAAATCGTCATATGTGTGTACAAGTATAACATACAACACATGTAAAGCATAAAGAATAATGACAAGAGAGAAAGACGCAATTACGGTACAGAAATTAGTTGAAAAATACCTCCGTGGAATTTGTGTACAAAGGGCACAGAGTATTAAATAAAGTTTGCTACATCTGAGGGAAAATTGTTAGAAGAAGAAGAAGATATACTGTTAATAATTACGGAAAATGTAGAGCATAGCTTTGATCGTTTCTTGCGAATAAAAAGAATATAGAGATATTTTGAATTCTTTCGTAATGCGTAGATGAGCTTCTTCGTTCTATTTACTGTTTGATTTCAAACAACTTGGAACACTCACGAAGTTAGGTTTAATTATATGCTACACACAAGGCATTACAAACGATCCACGTTTTAGAATCATTTTTTTGCAACGATTTAAGCTTGTTTGTCCCTCTGTCTGTCTGCCCCCACGCCTTGTATTTTGGGCGCAGTCTGCAGATCACAACTTAGATGAAGCTCTCAAAACCTTTGCAAACAACTAATAAATTGCGGATATCTTAGATGAGTAAGGAAAATTAGGATTAGATGGGACTATTTATTCTATCCCTTCCCATATAAACTTTTGTTGAAAAAATATGAGAACAACATTTGAAATTTAGCATTCCATGATGCAAGTTAGTCCGAAGTAATGATTTGCCTGATTAATGTATTGTGTTAAATTTTGATCCCATTTGTCTGTTTTTCAGACTCCTTCCCATAAGATGTTCTCATGAAATATAAAGCGCCGAAGTCTGATTTTTGGGACTTTATGATAAGAACAGATCCGAAGTAGCGTAAAATACAGTAACGTCTTGTAACCAATTTGGATTTCATTTTTCGTATCGCTTTCCATACATCGGTTCTCTCATAAAAAGTAAGCCTTTTTATCGAATTTTCTCATTAAAATAAGGGAAAAATGATAAGTTGTCTGAGAAATAATCGCCGGCTTCACTTGTTTCTTAAAAATATCTCATAATTAACTTATTAATACTAAATTTAAATTATAAAAAAAATGTTTTCCAAGTTTCATCAGAATTGACGTTTTCCCAACATTTGCTATCTTTACAGAAGTGGTTCCGATTTCATTAATAGCACTTGGGCTCGGATCTAGAAAATATGAAATGTCGAACGATGCTGCACTCGATCGTTAAGATACCAGACCATGCAGACGACATTTGAAATTTCGAAGGAAAAGCTTTTGAAAACAAATTACAATTTTATGACAATATTCGACGTACAAGCATGTTCCCTACCTTTTCTTCAAGGGTTGGTCTTGAAAAAAAGAAAAATTTTTTTTTTTTAATATTTAAAGTTCTTTCGTGTGTTTTGACGAAAACATAACTTTACAAGATGTGAGGCATTGTAAGCTGCATCTGCAAAAGTTAGACAAACCGTGATAAGCCATATGAAAGATCATGAAAATGGAAGAATTTTAGACCTACTGATGTATTTCTCTTTCAGAATACTTTCAAAAAATGACCACTTTCGCTTAATATGTTCGCATATGTATTTACTATGCTTGCAATGCTTCTACAACTACTTGAACACGTGATTCCACACATCCTTAGTAGCGCTTGAAATAATTTGATTTCGTCTAATCAATAATTAAAAAACCGTATATAACTCGTTGCTCGTTAGGGGTTTACAGGAGTTTTCAAATGGTAAAAGAAAGCGCATACTTTTCATTATTTTGTTATTAACATAATAAGAGACTTATCTAATTCAAACATTTAAGCGAATCGAAGAGCAAAATTTAAACAATTTCTTTATAGGTAAGTATAACTCAAGGTTGATAGAAAGATTTAAAAAATGAATTGAATTTCGAATATTCGATATGATCGTGTAGAAAAAGTACAGTCTTCGCTAAATTCTATAACAAGCAACGATTCCATCTAGTGTGGTATTTTGGAACTAATGTCTTATTTATATTTCACATTATCGTACACACATACATTGTTACAAAACTGCCTTTTCTGTTTTTCCTTCAGAAAAAGTACGTATCGCTAGATCGTGAAAAGCGTAGATTTTATGCATAATCTCGATGGTTTTTACAATTATTTAAAGGAATTCATTCCTCTAATGCTTATTTGCCTCGAATATCGTTATTCTACTCTCAACGTGCAACTCTCGACGTACAACTATCAGTATAGAGCTATCAGTGCACACTGTCGGTATACAACTATCAATATACAACTATCAGTATACAACTCTCTATTGCAACTGACTATTACGACTGTACGTTACGACTGACTTCTTACGACTCTATGTTATGACTGATTTCTTCTGCATGCTTATCACAACTGATTTCATGCGAATGACTGTTACAACTGACCTCTTGCCACTGGCTCTTTGCGACTGCCTCCTCGTCTTCGCTTAAAAACCTTACGAATATCACACACGTTGCGTCTGACTCTACTACGTCTGCTGGTACTTTGCTGATGGATTTCCCAGGCGTGCTGTCAGTAAACCTTATGAACATCGTAAACGCTGCGTTCCATTCTGCGATGCCTGCTAATCTTTTATTTTCCGAATTATGAATATTAGAAAAATTGTGCAAAATTGCAATAAAATCGAAATCGTATCCATTGACTTCAAAATATGGATTTTTACACACTAAGGATTTTGTTACATTCGTTTACTAAATAGGAAGATTTTTACGCAGAACTTCCGAGTTAAAATAAAGACGTAGAGTGAGTGGTAAATAAGTTTCTTAGTGTAACGGACGTTTTAGCAGCCCTCGCAACCTCTTATATAGAAATGGTACGTTTTACCAAATCCCCATTCCATCTATATTGATTTATACTTCTTTTCGTTCCTGGAAAGGACCTCGATTCTCTTCCCAATCTAATTTCATTATTTATTTACAGTAAAAGTCGTTTAACTAAAGTGTATGCTTGACAATAAGAATAAAAAAAAAAGTTTGCAATTTTTTATAAAAAGTATTTTTTTATAGAAACTGCAGAAGTCACGCACCTATTCAGTCATTTTTAATCCTTTTCGTCGTTTTTGCCGCACACACACACACAACAAATGAATTGCGATGGGAATATAACTATTTGGTGTTAATGTCTTTCTACACACTCTGACGACGTTAAGTACTTTCAACCAGGCGACCCTATAATTAAAGTCAGCAAAAAAACAGAAAAGAAAAATAATTTCAAAAATTTTAATGCCTAACAAACCAGCATCGTATTGTTAATTGGAAATGTGATTACACCAGTTACACGCACATACGTTCGTAATAATTTAATGATGGCTTGTAATAAAACACGAGAAAAAAAAAGAAAGAAAACCTATTACTGTTATACTTTATCCAGAGAGTTTATGGACTCGTCCAACATGGCGTACAACATGGCGGCCAACATTTCAAAAATTCATCGAATAGTTAGCCCATACCGGAAACTAGACTAGAAAAAAAGCTTAGTAAGTAAACTAAATAGAGTTGATCGCTCTCGTGCGCGATGGCCGGTAAATGTAAGGAATTTTGGATGAGTTGAGGTGTAGTGGAGTAGTAAGAACGTGAATATCATCGTGTTAACGTGTTTTAATGGCTAAAAAAAGGTTAGACTGAGGTTAAACGTGTGTGCACAACTCAATATTTTCACATAATTTATTATTTGTGTTGCAAGTCATTTATTGCGCCCTTCTCCTCCTACTTGCATTTCGATATATTTATGCATGGGGGAAATGAGCTTTGCGTGTTTTCGTTACTCAATTATATTTATAGTAAAATTCTTTTTTATTTTCTTTCTTCTTTCCTGTGTTCCTATGTACACTAAGCTTCATATTTAAAATTGAAATTTTTTCCACGCGGCAAATATTATTGTTATCGTTATTGTTGTTGAACTTAATTACACTTATTAGTACATTTTTTATGGTATATTTAGTTAATTAAGTAAATATTCGTTAAATTTATTAAAGGGTTTTGTCTATTGCAAGTCATTCATTAGAATGGCGGTAAAATCTAATTAAAATGATATTTATTGTGAGGAAAGATGTTACAAAGCATACAAAGCGTAGATGTTTGTATAGCCTTCAGGTAAATGCTAACAAGCGAAACGCAAACTGTTCGAGCTTTTGACTCTAATGCATATATGACAAAACGTTCAATATTTGTCGTGATTCGCATTGTAAGTTAAGGTGATAGAAAACGATTTTTTAACTTTCGACTTTTTCAGTTCATTTCTATCTGTTTGCTTGTAAGGTTATGTTTCTTTCTTGCTTCCTGCATAAATCAATTGAAAATATAAAGATCAACATAATCAGATCGTAGTTGAAAGTAAGTAATGCTTATTGTGAAAGCAGAAGCCGCCACTTATTTAATTTGTACGTTCAATTTTATCACCATTGAAATGTCTTTATTAATTTATTATCAATTTGAATGCACACGCAATGTTCGCACTAGTAAACAGAGCGCAATTCCTAAACTAATCATGTCAGCCCTAAATTTAATATAACTGGCTTTGCTATCTGAAGCTAGTGTTCATATAAATACCAATGTAAAGGCTACAGTCCGTTCAATTCATTCGAACTTAGCGAATGAGAAGACGGTAGCTCTTAAGTTAAGTAAATGAAAGTAAGTAGAAGTGCTGCTGAGTAGAATACAGTTGACGAAGAGCACGCGCAGAAAAACGTTATGTTATGTTATAAATATAATTATACAGGATGATCCATTTTGTAGTTTTGGGGTAAACACAAGTAAAATACACTTCTAAATATGATTTGGGTGAAATTGTTTTTTTTTTTTGAGTATATTGTTCGGACCTTGCCATTACTTGCGAACTATAACATCATTCGAATGTCCTCCATGGGACATCTTAAAGGACTGTAGTCGTTTGAGGTTATTTTCGATGACTTATCTGCAATAGCTCGGACGTAACTTGATGGATATACCTTTTTAAAGCGTCAGAAGTTTGAGTATTCTTTGCATAAATGCGATCATTTGCGTAGCTGCATAAAAAAAGTGCAGTGATAGGATTTCGCACAATCCTGACGGACAACTCACATAACCACATAATACGTCCAGAAAATTTCTGCCGCAAACATGTCAGAATTAAGCGTGGTGCGTGACTTGTGGCAGCGTTCTGTTGATGACACATATCTTGGCAAAAAAGAATGCTAATCTGCAGCTGTAGCTGTAGCGATTAGAATGTTGTGAGCGCCGTGTAATGGATAAATTTGCATCCTATTCGACACTTTCATTAACAGTATTAATATATTCGGAAAAGTGTGCGTTTCAATGATGTGTGAGCCTTAACAAACAAAAGGTCCAGTATCTTAAAACTTTCACTGAACGTATCATGCTCTGCATGACAGTTTTGTTTTATGAGTGTTACCGAAACGATGTTCTCAAATAGAGACCATGAAATGGATACATATATTTCGTTAGAAGTTACGAAAAACAATTATAAGCAGAAACGAAATTTCAAATATCACTCACAAGTGCAACTCACAAAATTGTGATGAAAATTCATGTAAATTAATTTTCAACTCATATTCTCATACCAAATTTCAAAAGTCAGTTGCACATTCAATTTGAAATCTCACAGGATCGGCAATAGTAGTGATGTGGTTATTTGATCAATAAATTTTTATATAAGAATTTGAAAAAAAAAATTTTTTTTCTTCGCAATTTGTTCCCTTTTTCGTACTTCCTACTTTGAAATGCTGGAGATATACTCGAAACATTTGCAACACCCACAAGGAAATTTTAGAGATCATATAAAGTATATCGTATAAAGTCTCTTAGCCTTAGCTTAGTCTGAAGTAAACATGCCCCTTATTGACAAAATGAAGACATTGACGACAAATTTGGCAGAAGTGGCGCAAGTTCTTACAAGAAGCTTGGTATTGAAAATGGATCATATCGATTAAAAAACACTCCCATAATAAGTATGATAAAATACCAAATCTTGCTGAATGTAATTTAAAAACCAAAGCAATTTTTATATTTAGAATGTGGCCGTAACATCAAGAAGAGATCGTATCATTTCTATTGAAAAGCTCTACATAGAAAAAAGACGAGACTTTTCAAAAAATATATTTATATAAAGGCCCTATAGATGAATTTGTGAAATGAATAACACAATTAGTAAATTAAGAGAAAAACGTAAAAGGCACAGGCAGGAAAAACGTTTATTTGTTTCATAAAAAATTGACCACAATTGTTGATAAGAGAGACTGTGTGAATATGATTTGAGGTTTGTGTAAGCCGCGTACCTCTGTGCTTGCCACTCTGTGAGTGAATGATAACATATATAAAGTCCCGATCAGGTTGATATTGTTGCTCGTCCTTTCTTCTGTTTTTATTGAGTTAATATTTAAATAGAAAACAACGATTTTGAATGCAAAGTTTCCAAAATAGATTTAACTTAAATGGAGCTAATGGAAAAAAATTTCAAAATATTTTAATTTTTGTTTGAGTTTAAGGCCATCCACTATCCCTTTCTTTCTTTTTTCTTTTACTATTTAACATCGAGACCTAAAATGTCAGTTTATTCAAAAGTTATTAAATGCAAAGAGGACAAGAAAAAAGTGTTAAAAAATATGTATTGTATGTATGTTGAGTTGAATATATTTTCTTTCTGATAGAGACAATGTGTGAAGCTAGCAACTAACTCGTCAACAGCAGTGCTGACCATTACATTCTAGTATACGAATTAGACAATTAATTTGTCAACACCCATTACTAACATTGACTCGAAGTTCACATAAAATCTTCATCTTTATGCGATTTAATGCAAAATTGATCACACTACAGTTATAAAACACGGTAGCACCATTAACCCAATTAAAAAAGTCAAGTTAAAGAGACTTTTCTGCAGTTCTTCTTCCTTTTAGCATTAAGACGGGTATGTATGATTTGTACTAAATTTCCTTAGGTTATCAGACGTCAAATGTTGTTTATTAATATCTCTCACTGCAGGTACTGTGCCGTCACTACTACTATTTACGTACACAGCACCAATACCTACGTAGGAATAGAATCCAATGGAAGTTATCTTATTTATTTGTTGTTGTAATAGTAGCTAGTAAGTAGAATTAATTAATTAATTTTATTTATATATTTATTTATTCCGGCTGTTAATTAATTGAAAATGTTAGAAACGGAAAATAACTATTAAATTAAAAAGAAATAAATAAATAAATAAACAAATAAATATAAGTATATTTAATTTAAAATATTTCTTTATTAATATCAAAATGAAGAATCGATATAAATGAACGAGAAAGTTTTAAATATTAGTTTGCATTAGATACGAGTGTAAAGAAAGTACGTTTTTATTACAATTAAAATGATGGTGACGAAGACACATGAACACCAAACACCAAAGCGTAAATATCTGAGATCTAAGCTTCAATATCTTATGTATAAATGCATCTAAAATTTTAATTCTGTTTCTACGGAGACGTAAGCGTAAAGAAATCTTTGAAATTTTAGTAAATTTTCTTAAAATAAATTTTTTCTTTAAATAAATATTTTCTTAAAATAAAATTTTTTCTTAAAATAAAAATTTTTTTAAAATACAATTTTTTCTTATTCACAACATGTGTCCACACTCGTAAAGAAAAATAGTTCGTATTCGACAGCAGATATATATTTTAAACGAAAATATTTTTCTTGCATAAATTATTTACCGACATATACGCACATGCATACGGATACACACACCACGACAACAACAACAACAATAACCACGTATATACGTTAACTACTTAAGCAATTATTTTGTCTAAAAATCGAAATGAAATAAGATGCATACCTTAAGAAATTTATTTGCGAAACGAACGAACGAGCGAACGAAGCGAAAAGCATTTCCAATGAAACGTAAAACGACGGATAGAATTTTAAGTGAAATGAAAAAAACAATCGAAAACCGGCAGACAGACAGACAGCTACATATATGTATGAAATGAGAATTTATAAAAAAAAAGTGGTTGAAACAAATGGAAAGCAATAATAACAACTGTGAACTGAAACTGAAACGAAAATAAAACAGCAGCCTTTAACCACTTATTCAATCGCTGGCCAATTATCAAAATAAAAGGAAAAAACTAAACAAAAAACGAAAAAAATGAAAACAAAACTCAACCAAACAAGCAGCCTGGGCCGGCCATGCTGAATTCTTAAAGTTCCTTTCGTTGGCTTGGCTTGGAAGAGTAGAGTAGAGTGCTTAAGTAGGTCTGTTTGTTTGTGCTTATGCCTTTTGTTTATGCATGTGTATGAAGGTGTGTGTGAATGAAGAAGAAGAAGACCTTTAGATACAAAATTTATGCTTATAAGTATAAATGTGTCGAGTAAAAGGAAAAGAAGGGGCATCACCGTGTGTGCCGAGGCTTTTTTGTTTCAGATCTTCATTATCATGGTAGTGATTATGATCATTACTATTACTAATGAATACAACATATTGACTGGTAAACAACAACAACATTGATATTATGGTTTAACCAAATTCATATATGAATCAAGAAGTTTGCTTACCTGCTCTGAAAAGTAAACCAAACAATACACGAAATAAGAAGAGAGAATAACAACAACAACGCGATGGCAACAACAATTGATTGCAACGTAATATATAAGAAGAGAGGAGGAAGCATAATATTGTTAAAACGAAGGGTTTGATTGCAAAATGTAAAGCTTAATTTCGGTTTCTCGATACAGACATATACACACACATAAACACACATACATACACACACACACACGAGCGTAAAAGTAGATATATATATACAGACATATTTTAACTGCCAGCTTCCTTAGAAGAAATGTATAGCAAGAAAAACACACCAACAACAAAAACAACATCGATGTCTTCACAGCATAATAATGGCTGCTGCAAATGATCGGATACACACGTATACGCCATACGTTAAAGGTATTGATTGTGTGATTATTTACTGTAAGTTTCTATGTGCGGTTGTGTATGCCTTGTCCGTGCCGTTCTGTGATTGCTTGCCGTGAGAAATAAAAACGTTTTTTTTTCGCTTTTCGCTTTTGGTTTTTGTTGTATTGTGGTTGTTGTTGCGCTGCCCAAAACGAAAACCTTAATTAAGATTATGAAGTCATAAGAGTCTCCATGTCGTAGAGATGTCGTCGCAAGTAAATGGTGTTTTTATATATGCAAGTATCTGTGTATATATGTGTATATATACATACATATATACGTATTATTTCCTCCTTTTTCCCTATTATCATCCGCCATTCAGCACATGCGATCCTCTCATTTAAAGCAGCAACAGCAGCAGCCAACAAAGATCAGTTTTTACTTTTTTAATTTCTTTTTTTTTATTACGTGGATATCATTGCTCACTAACTATTGCCTGCAAGCAGCACCCATGATCGTTAATGATCGTTATTTTTACTCGTATATAAGCAATCCTTTTTAAGATCGTACAAAAATTTATTTATTTAGTACTTGTTTCTTGCTTAATTATTTAATTTATTTTATTTATACGAATTTTTTTTTGGTACGAAATTTAGTTTACTTTTGAGTTCTCGACTTTTACTGGTTTTCTTAATATCGCTTGTAGTGTTATTCACCACTCACTTGCAATGTGTTCTTTATATAAATTACATCTTTGATCGGCTGGGTCCGCAGTTGCACGGATTGTTTGAAACTGAACTGTTAACACGTAGTCTGTGTGATTAATTTAAAAAAAATATTTACCATGAAATAATATCCTTTGACACCTTGTTTGATTTCACATTAAATTGGCCGTCCATCTCTAGACCATGTGAAAAGAAACTACGAAAATAATTGAATACTTTCAGATCTTGACCAATGGAATTCTAAGCAAGTCCGGCATACAACTTCCGAGTCCTTTATTTTTTTTTTTCATAAGGACCGTTGTTTAGGGATTGTCCTTTATATTTATATAAATACGGTTGAAAAGAAGTAAAACAAAATGAAGGAAGGAAGGGAACGTCGCCGTAGGTTAGGAGGTGTATTCTCGCTCGGTCTTGCGTTTCGTTCTTAAAGTTTGCGCACTCACCACTTACACTCACACTCACCACAGCTGCGTCCATATACCACCCGTAACTAAAGCATGTTGCTCCGCACAGGGAGCTGAGTTTCCGGTTTGGTTGCCGCACTTCTTTTACACTAGACCATGTGGCAGTCATTGTTTCCCTATAAAGTATATCTAAGTAAGAAAGGAATGCTGGAATTAATGTTATTTGTTGTCAACGTAAGTTGGTGGTGAATATAAAACGGATTGTGTCTCTTCGGTTCATATTGCTGGCAAATACTATTGCTATCTATTTTTAGCATCCAGTCTGGCGTAAGTAGATGTTGTATTTACTTACCTATGAGAGTGGCTTTAATGTTCGAGATTTCATGATTATTTGTAGTTACTATGTGCGATCCACTTAAAGCTTACAGCTAGAATCTTAATTGTTGGCAAAGTAAAATATGTCAGTAGTGATTTAAAGTTATTTAGGTCTAGTGTGAATCAAAACATATTGATCTTTAAAAGGTAAATAAAATTAAACCGAATAAAACATCCTGACCAACCCAACCACACGTACAGGAAACATCTCTCAAATATTTGCTTATTAAAATATAAAAAGAAAATCAAAAGAAAAAAAAAAGCTGGAAATTATTGCATAAAATGGTTGTTAAGATACATTCAATCAAATATATTTTTTTCGTTTATTAATCTTTTCTTACAATACATTATGTTTTTTGTATTAATTTAATCCGATTTATACATGAATTATCCATATGTTCCGGGCTTGATGTTGTTGTTGCTTTTATTGGTTTGCTTTGATTATTAGGCCTGTAATTTTGTTTGTTGCTGCTTGTTTGCAAGGCGACACGCCACGCATATGCAAGTGTATGCGTTGGTGACCAATTCAAAGATACTATAACAACACTAATAATAACAACAACAACAACAGCAACAATGAGTAAAAGAACGAAAACTTGTGTTAAGGCCTTCTCAAGTAAAACGATCTTCACACGACTCGATTTTTAAGTCAACAACTTGATTTTCCAGGCAATAACAAGATTAAATTATTTAATTTTTTGCCTCATTTGCAGCAACAGCCACAGCCACAGCAGCAAAAGCTACAACGTCCGCCGTATAACATATAATCGCCTTACAAACAGTATTATATTATCAAACAAACGCACACACACACACACACATATATATATATATATATATATATACATGCATGCGTACATACATACATATATTCTAGATATTCGTGCTGCACGTCATGCCTTAGCAAGAGTGTATACGGGTGTGTGTGTGTGTGTGTTTGCGCGTTTGTTAACTAAAAAACTGTTTGACTATCTGTTCGGTTGGTTAGTTAGTTCTTTAGTTCGATATGTGTTTTATTTTTGTCCTGTTGGCAACAATTATGGTCGTGTAGAGATCTCAGTTACTTTTATTTGTGAGGAGGTTTTCTATATATCCGACCGTGTATTCACTTATTCGTTTGTGTGCTTTCGTATGTATGTATGTATGTATGTGTAAATTGTTTTTGCCATTTTTTTGGTTGGTAGGCTTTTAACTTGATCCCATTTAATGGCGTATTATAATTATGCAGCCATGAATATCAAACCGCAACGAACTGAACGTTCTTTTCTTCTTCTTGTTTCAAACGTACAAACGTAACGTTGATGCGCTTTTAAGTCATTGAAAAATTGACCAGAAATTTAATGCTATTTTCTTATTCTTTCTTAACTTTAGTGGCTGTTAAATTCTTTTTTTTTTTTTTTTTTTGTAGAGAAGTCATCATCATCAGCTGCAGCAGCCAGCAGCAGCATTATATAGCACCAGCAGCATAGCATTCAATATTCAGCATACAGCATACAGTGTACAGCATACATTTTCAAGTTGTTATAATCATCAGAGTTTACCATCAGCTAGCCAGCCAGCCAGCCAGCCAGCTAGCCTGCTAGGCTGCCAGCCAGCCACAAATGACAGTTTTATATATGCATAATGTTTTGTTGTTGTTTTTACATTTTACATTTTAAGTTTTGTTTTATTTTTCAAGTAAGCTTTTCTTTTTTTTAATGCTTAACATGTCACCAGCCCATCTCAGCAGGCAGCTTAACCGTCAGTCTGTATGTTTGTGTATTTGTATACGTAGGTATTGACCACCTTACCACACTCTGTCATTTACCCATTAAAAGCTGAAAAATATACACTAAAAACCCGTGCAGTATTACATCCAACTTTGAAGATATCATGACTTGATCTCTTCTTTTAAATTTTCTGTTCTTTTTTCATTTCGGATTTCGGTTTTTTATTTTTTCTTCTTGCTTGGTTGCTTGCTTATGCTTTAGAGAGCAGCAACGACCGATGATGACGATGACAACGCTGGCTGGCCTGTTAATTAAGAGCAGCCATGTTTTAAGCGAATGACATTTGCATTTAAAAATCTTGAAAATTGACAGCTTTACTCTGATATTTATTACTTTAATTTTTCTTCTCTGTTTAACTGTTGCCATTTTATGGTGTTGTTGCTCTTTTTCGGTTAACCTCACTTCTTTCTTTGTCCATTAAACAGATTTAAGTAAAAAAGAAAAAACTGCGTCTTTTTTTGTCTTCTTTTTCTGTTTATTGTATTCAACCCCGCTGCTTTTTCTTTGTTGTTGTTTTTGTTGTTATTGTTCAAAGAACAAGTTTTCTTGAAATCAATAAATTATAATAAAGTTGTTTCCATAAATTATATACTTTAATTTAACGCGTTCAGACATAGACATACTTACATACGCACATACGACTGCCTTTACGTATTCATAACTAAACAGTGTTGAGAAAATTTTTCGTCGATGATTATAATCACGAATGATTTTACCAAGTAAAGTTATTTACTCTTTTAGTAATCAATTTCACAAAGAGCGATATTAAAATCAAATTCAATCCTGAAAATGTTTCCAAAGCCAGTGAAGTATTATTAGAAGACAAATAATTTTATTAACTAAAGCGTTTTGGTTCGAATTGAAAAGTTACAGTTAAGTAGGATACATTATGATTAGGAATCGAATCGGCGAAGGAGTGTGGTTACATTTATCTGCTTTTAAGCACAACTCCTTTCCAGTAGATCGCTTATAGGTGTATAAACACGATGAAGAAGAGAGAGGGATAACTTGTAGCCGAAGTCTAAGGATTTATGCCCGATCGATAGGTATTATGCTCTATCGAGCATTCACTAAACCTACGGTTATAAGCCAATCATAATAAAAGCGGGTACGGTGGAAACGGTGCACTTGAGAGTTACACTTCTCATTTACTAGGCTAAAAACGATCTCTTGAACGAATGCAGAAGATTGCATTCGCACGCAGAAAGTTTGTCAGAAGACCAGTGATTACCTGATTCGGTATGATCAGTTTCACGAGAAGTTGACTTTACAAATTTCATCACCAGCAGTTCGATTAGTTAATTTTAATACAAAAGTTGTAATGAGAAGTTAACTTTCTTTGTAAGATTTTAGCGAGAAGTCGGTTTTCATTAGTTAAGTGCTGTTTTCATTAAAAAATTAAACTGAAACTTAAATAAATTTAACTTTTGATTAACAGCAAAAAAAAACATTCTAACTGATATTGCATGTTAACTGGCAGAAGAAACAAATAGAAACATCTTATAAAGACGATCGCGTAATTATTAAAATGACGTAAGAAAATCAATCATTCACGATAGTTAAAAAAGTCAATCGCAGCAAGTTAACTGGCAATTAGAAAAATATATATTTTGATGAAAAGAAATTGATTTAACTTTTAGTTAAAAATTTTCTTTTTTAGCAAATTTTCGGTTTACTTATAGTTTAGTTTAGTTATTGGAAGTGGTCCCAAATAAGATAAATTGGTTGAAGAACTTATCAATTTTCTAAAGAATTCGCAAATGCAGAAATCGCAGTTATTGTCAGCCATTATATTATTTTAAGCTTCAGTGTAATAAACGCGTGTCTATGACGAAAAGCACTTATCCCCCGTCAACTTACTAAGTGTCTCTTTTCTCCGGGTATCTCTTAAAACTGAGAAAACCAGTCGTCGGTTGACAAAGCACACGTTAGTGATATTTTAACGCGATATCGTAATGTGATTTTGTGCCATAAGTAAAAAAGCTATATGGAATCTTTTCTTAAAGAGTTGAATAAATTTTTGCAAAAAAGGACAGAGCGAAAGAAACTGGAAAACAGGTATTTTTATTTGATATTTTATTGATCGGGTTGATACATGATTTACTTCTATCCCTGGTTCGTCTGTGTTCAACCTATACCTAGTGTGACCTTGAAATTTCATTTATGCATTATGGAACTGAACGCTTTTCTTCAAAATATTTAAATAGGTTGAGGAATGAAACATCTTTTGGGAATAGTTTTCGTAGATGGATCCATTGACATAGAAAGATTAAAAAGACATCATATAACCGGATCTACCATTTAGAATTTCAGTAATTTTTTGTGCTTCGAACTGATTCAATAAATCTTCTCAGTTTCTATAGAATCTGTTTATTTGAGTAAACACCATACCTGTATTGTTATATTGTTCTCGTTGGGGGCGACAGTCAGTCATTTTTGTTGTTTACTATTAAATTTTGCCTTTACATGTACGATATATACGATATTGTATAGATTCTAAGTAAAATTTATATACATAAAAATCAAAAAAAAAAAAATCATACCATAATTGAATAATTTTTGGAATTTTTTTATTAATTTAATTTTCTCAAGTTCATTTTCTATTGAATTTGAAGAATAGAAAAAACAAAATAAAAAATTCTTTTTATTCTTTAATTAATTATGAGATGAGGCAGTGAATGCTATTGACCAATTATTAGTTTAGTAACTTATATGACTTGATGATTACGATGATCAAATGATGTGATTATAAAACTAGTTTTTGCTCTTGCTTGTAGCCTATGCATTTAGCCTATGCATCTAGCCTATACAATTCCGAATTTATGATAGGAAAAAGCAAACTACAAATTTTTATTAAACTTCTATACACTTTTCTACATCCATTTAAAGTGAAATTCCAATGCTAGCTTTACTTCGCAATATGAGCAGAAGACAAATACAACTTTTTACGTATTTAATGTTGCAAATGAGATGATGAGCTAAATATAGTTTTACTCGAAGATGAGCACATAAATAACTAAATTTATTAAAAGCTTCTGGCTTGAGAAAGAAAAGAAAAAAAAAACAAAAGCGTTTAATATATGTTTTTAAGCAAATATGTGAATAAAACTTATATCTGATAGAATTAATTAATAATAATTATTATTGTTCGCTTAATCTTTCGCTTTTGTCTTTTGAATTATTATTGTTGAAGTATTATGCTGTTTTATAACATAATCATTACTTTGAGAAAAAATACGTGCTAAACAAAGGAAAATTATTTATATATAAATTTATAAGTATAAATAATATAATATATGACGATAAGAAAAGATTAATCTGCAGAAGTTGTTTATGCAAACTAACAAGATCTTCTTATTGGCCTTGTGGAGGAAGAAAACGAATTTATTGTCTTATTGATCATCAGCACCAAAAATTTTGTACTCTGCTTACAGATTATCTTTGTCGTAGGTACCTTCAGTAAGAAAACGCTTCAACATCTTACTATTATTATATTATTAAAATCGTACGTAGCTATCTTCTAATTTTGCTTGATCTTGATTTTTATTCTCGTCGCTGTCGTAATGAGTATCGTCTTTTGGTTGTAACTATACGTGTACGTTCTCGATCAGAATAAAATTAGTCTTGCTTCTCTGCCTTTTATATGGCTAGATAGGCACACATCCGTAATAAATTTTATTGTAAAATTTGAAGAAACCATTTAAAATTTCAGTGTCCACTTACGCGGTACGCAAAGAGGTTTAATTTACGTTCTATAAGTATTGAAATATTGAATTGAAATTTAGCACAAAAGTTTTCTAGGAATCTCTAAGGGACTGTATAAAAAAGTTCCGATTGATCAGCTGACACGCCTGCACTACTCAATAAGTTCGCAGGATGAAATATAAATATCACCAATCTTAATGAATCCTTATGATTTTTAGATAGTACCGATCTTCAAACGAAATATCTGAAAATTTCATACCATTAGTTCGATCAATAGTTTACAAATTATATTTGCTCTCTGTGCAAAAATGGAAATGATCGAGCACGCCCATTCGATATTGAATTTTAATTTTTTTGTGAAAATGTTTCTAACATTTAGAAAGATGCTTCTGAAACTATATAAAATGTATATATTGTGGATCAGTATGAAATTCGGAATCCACCTGGAGGTATCCGTCCGTCCTTCTGTCCATTTGACTGCCTGCTTAAGTATCTAACAAACATTTTTCTAACCGCAAAATGAAGATATCGGCTTCAAATTTGGTAGAAGCATTCAAAGCTTTTTCGCATACCTTGCTATTGAAAATGGGCCAAATCGATCAGAAGTCACCCCTACATTATCAGCTGAAAGCTGAAAGTTTTCTGGATGTATTTCACGGTATTCCATAAAATTAAAAAAATCTGTCACGCCCACCTATTAAAATATAGTTATTCTTATTGGCAGAAACCAATATAATTTTCTTATTTGTTTTATATTAACTTAGTTTTCTGACCAATGTGCGCGTTTTAGTTTTTTCTTTACGTTTAATCCGCCAAATTTCAAAACTTTTCAAAGCTGAGTTAAAGAAATTAATACTCTTCCAAGGGCTTTGGCTAAACTGATTAAGCCTAAGAAAGCATTGTTTGTTGTATGCGTTCCCTGATAAGATTTTCTGGACATTACACGAACGGTTAAGGTGTAAGTTTATCAACTTAATTTTCAAAGAAGGAGTAAATAATTTACTCGTAGTATCCCTGCTGTCGCATAAATTTGTTCAAGTTCTTGGAGTAGGTTTGGAAAATGGGACTGTGAAACTCATCTTTAAATTTCTTCGTTATTTCTTTTATTTAATTTTGTAACGTTCTACGTTACAAGTGGATAGGCTGACAGGGTATATTAATTACTGTAATTAAGTTAAATTAAATTAATTATCTATGCATCTATCAAATCTAAGTATTAAGGAAAGAATTTCCTGAATTCAATCAACATAACGTTTGCTCACATAAGACTGCAAACAGGCATGCACAGGCATGATTTGTTATGCGTTCGATAGTATGATCATGGGCTTAGGCATAAAGTGAAAGAAAATTTTTATTTTTCTTTTTTTTTGGATTCTTCCTTACGTATAATACATACGTATTTATGAGAACATCTTGCATCTATGATTTAGTATCCCGTTCAAGAGATTTTATTAAAAATCTAATATTTAATCTATACTTGGATTTTTTGTCTACAATGAATCGTATACCATCCATCATGTGAAAAGACAAGGAAACATTTGTATTCAATTACCGAAAAAGAAAATTAAACTAATGTTTCTTTGGGTTTTTCGATACCATATGTGGCGAAATATATTCTCTTTCTCTCTGTATGTATGTGCGGTGTTCTTGTTATGGTTTTATATTTTTTTTTATTATTAAAAACATTTATCATATCCCTATCAATAAATGTTATTTGTGGTCTTGTTAAACCATCACCAACACTATCGTCATCATTATCGCATTACAATGTAACCACAAAGCATAATAAACAACCCAAAGAAAATGAGAAATAAATAAAATTTATGTGGATATAGGAAAAACCAAATGTGCCATCAATATCATCATCATCATCATCATCATCATCATCATCGTTATCATCATTATCATCATCATTATCATTATTGTCGTCATCATTATCAGGTTTTGTGAAACACAAATGCTGTTAATGTTAGTATGAAGTTAGTTATCCTATCTGTGTGTATGTGCCTGTTTGTTACCCTAGAAAACCAAAGAATTTCTAAACCTAGTTAAGCATCCTTTTAGCTAATAAACTCTAATAATGCGGATAACACAAACAAACACAAATTGTTTGAGTTCAGAGAGTTGTTAAAAGTGAACAGAAATATATAAAAAAAAATAAAAAAAAAAAAATTATATCCATTAATCCTCTCCGTTGTGGATATATCTCGTTAGCTGGCAATGGGTTTTTTGCGGTTTCGCTATAGGAAGTTTTCTTCACTCTATCCGAAAACCACGTCAAAGTAGTGATGGTAATGTTAGTGGTGGTGATAATCGACGGCAGTTCATTTTGTTAAGAGTGTTTTTTGTAGTGGCAGCAGCAGCAGTAACAGCAGTAATAGAAGCAGCAGAAGCATTTTTATGGTGAAAGCATTATTTCCCTTTATCAATAAGCTGCTGCTGTTGTTGCGCAGGATTATCTATTTTCAGTTTTTTTTCTTTACTTTGTCTGCTCCAGTGGCAGTCACTATATGTTATTATATAGCTGCAGTTGTTGTTGTTTCTGTCAGGTCGTATATACAAACAGAAACAGAAATATCGCACAGAGTCATCGTCATCGTTTAACACACAAAATGGCTACATACTAACTGATGGTTTACAAGCGTTAAAACATGTTGCAACATATGTGCCGTTTCTTTAACAATCATTCTCTCCCTTCTTTTCTTTACTGTTGGTTTTCTTCCGTACAACTAAGTATCTGTCTATGTGTACATGTATGTTCCTATATGTGAATGCGAAGAGTCATAGAGTAGTTGCCATTTGTAAACGTATAGTTAAAATGTTATCGTTTTTCTTGTAGTTGTGGTTGTTGTTGTTGTTTTTTTTTGTTGTTTTAAGGGCGGTTTGTCTATATATATATATATGCATTTGTGCATATGAATATGAACGTGTTGCGGTTTCGCCTCGTTACTATTTACATTGTTTTCCGTGTGATTGCTGTTGTCGCTATAACTGTAGAGAGAATCCATTGTCTTGTCTGAAGAGACCCGAATAAATTTTGTGTAAATAAAGCGCTAACGAGTGGTTGAAAGCAGACCTAACACGTTACGTTATCATGTAAAGCAAATTCATTTATACTTTGATTCTCTGAATTTTACATTAATTTACCTTCAGCATAAAAATTAAGAAATAGACAGACAGAGTAAGCTCTAAATGAAAACTTATTCATTTCAAGATATGCAAAATGTTTAACGATTCGTAAGAGAGTTATTTTTTTTTTGTTTGGTCTGAAGATCAACAGTGATTAGCTGTGAAAACTCTTTTTTCTTTATTTTCAGAACTTGTAAAAATAAAAAAATCGTGCTGAGTATTCACATGTATAGCTATAATTATGAATATATATTAAATATTAGGTGCTTGAAAAGATTCTGAGCGGTAACTTCTACAGGTAAAAGTGCTAAAGTACTGAGAAATGCCAACGTAAATAAAGGCTGAATTCGATAATATTGATCTTCCTGTATCCAAAACAACAATTTTCCATTTACTTTTATTGAATTATTCAGTGTACACAACCGCCAATCATGGAAAGCTCATAATTGCGTTTTCTACATTCATTGTCGACATTCATTTTCAACATTCATAATTTGAAGAAATCTGTCCTCGAAGCCCACAAAAAACTTCTAGAAGCTTATGATACTGCTGCTCTATCATATCCCAATTGTCACTATGGGTTTCGATGGTTTAAAAGTGGAGGTTTCGGCATCAAGAGCAAAGAACTGCTTGAAGAATCAAAAAATTTCGTAAACGCTCAAACTCTCAAAGAGTCTTCGAACAGTTGATGAATTAATCGTTGCTAGATGTTTAGATGCTATTAGAAAGGTCGCAAAGGGTGGAAATTGGCCACCACACGAATTGACTGAAAATATCATTTCGGCCATATTTGGTCAAGGATACGCTGTTGCAGCTCGAATGGGAAGTTCTGCCACACTCAGCGTGCTCACCAGACATAGCGCCTTATGATTACCGCTTGTTCAAATCGATGTAGTGTAGCTTGGCTGGCACCTGGTTCTAGAAAGTTTTATTAATATATGTTGTACTAATTTTTCTCAATAAATGACTTTTCAAGTGAAAAAAACCTTGCAACTTTTTCAAGCCCCTAATAATAGTTTTTTAAAAACTTTGGTTACATCTAAATGATTACAGCAGAGATATGTCCCGAATTGTTGGTTTTAGTAGAAAGTCTGAAGGACTGACTGACTAGCTAGTGAAGGAATTTTTTAGGACAACGTACCATTTCTTTTCACTGATTATACGATATTATACAACCTTTCCGTCTAATACACCTTTTACTGAGGACATTGCGAACTCGAAGTTTTTCATACGGCAGGTAAGCTATAAACGAATACATAAAAGCAAAATGAACCCATGAATGAAGTCCTCTGTGCTGACCAGCAAAAGAAGTTATAGCAAAAATGCAACCATGTTGACATGTATCCCGTGCATAGTCTTGAGTCAAGGTAATGCTAATGCTATACGCTTGCCATAATGTCTGATAAGAGGAAACGCAATACTTCTTTAGTAAAAGAGGCTAGCCACGGGATCAGATGTAAGCTTATGGAAATCATGGTCCGTCTGGTATGAGTCAACTTACAAGTAGATTAGTTTGCTAACTTATTGTACAAATTTTTTACCCAAATTGCTTGATAGAGGGCTATTGCCTTGGATATATTGCTTGTTCTTTTATATAACCCTTTGTGAGGCAATTAATTTATTCATAATTCTTTATTTAGGTTCGATTTTAATTAGACATCATCCCTTAAAATGCTAAAAGGCTGCTTATATACCTTGCATTCAATAAGAAAACCAGAAACATGACGCTAGTCCCAGCCAGAAATGTATTAAGATATCAAATTTCTTTTGCGTACCATTTCAAAACATTCTGATCTACTTTGATGTCTTAGCTGAAAACATTGAAAACAAAGTCGTAATTTGTTTTAGATTTGGAATGCGTTCTGCCACCGAAAGTGACGAATATATTTCATTTGGCCATTTGGTACGTAATCTCCAGAAGGAAACTTCGGATACCCTACAAAGTATATATATTCTTGATCAACATCAAATTCAAAATCGATTTAAGCATGTCCGTGAGTCCGCCTGTCTGCGTAATGTCTGTGGCAAATATTCTCCTGGCCGCGAAAGTGAAGATATCGGCTTCAAATTTAGCAGAAAGATTAGATGTTCTTGTGCTGGTTGGTATTTAAAATGGGTGAAATCGGTCAAAGGACACGCCTACAATACAGCGTAGACTAAGAGCACCTATGTTTTCAGTATCATTGTTGTTTTTTTTTGCTTTTTACTCATAAGCCATGGCAGATAGATCTGTCAAAATTTCTACAAATTTCCCTTAGCCCACGTGCAAAAACAGTAAGGATCGACCATGCCCATTCGATATAATAGAATATTGAAACTGAATTTTTTGAAGTTTATCTATTCTTGATCAGCATAGAATTCCGAATCCACTTAAACGTATCCGTCGGTACGTTTGTCTGTCTGTCTGCCTGTTTAACTATCTAATGTTTTGTGCTAAACATTTTCCTAGCGGCAAAAGTAAAGATATCGGCTCCCAATTTGGTAGCAAGGTTGGCAGTTCTTTCGCAAACGCTAATCAAAATGGGCCAAATTAATCAAAGACCATGCCTGCAGTATAAGTTATAAGGACGTCTGTTTTCTGGATGTTTTGCTTCGTTGTTTTCATGGTATTCCATGGTTGGCCACATATGCCTAACTAAGTTAAAAGATGCAATTGACCAGAGTATCCGAGGAAAGTAAGAATCTTGTTCTTGTGTCAAAGACAACGTTAGGCAACACGTTTCTCTGCGATTCAACTAAAGCACAGTAGTGTGAATAAAATGTCTTGCTATATCCAATACATAGAGTGGGCTTGGCGTCGCCATACGATCACTTGTTTATATAGAATTATTGAATGGTAAAAAGAAGTCCTTAAACATCGTTTGGTTAAGTTTTATGTTCAGAGTTTTTAGATCTCAGAACATTATAGAGAGTTGGCAGATATCATGATTTTAATTAATTAATATGTATGCATAAATGCAATATTATGTAGGTTGCGTCGCAAACAATAGCTCAAAGAAAGGTGAAGAACTCTTAAGAAAAGAGGATTCTTTTTGTCGGAAAATTCGACTTTGTTTAGCAATAGCGCCTTCTTCAAAAATAGCACAATTAATCTAACGCTTGTCTAACATTTCGATGACACTGTTATAGGATAATTTGATTATACTTTCACCATGCGCTTTAAAGCACACAGTGATTTCATTATTTGAGGTAAGTCTTGCCACAGGAGCAGCCGTTTGGGATATGCGAAGAGATAACATTCGAGATGGCGAGATTTGATGAATATGATGGACAGCACAGCAACAGGGCCTGTAACAAGTTTTTGTTCCACCAGGGAGTAAACTCAGCAACCACTCATAGCTTTCTCATTACCAAATTTTCATCCCAATGTTGGCATTGCTTTTGGTTTTTTCTAGGATGTCAATCATTTCCTGCAATTTCACTTTTCTACTAACGGAAATAATTGTCAGAATTTATTTGAAGTCTTCAGAGTTTTTGTTTTCCATATCAACGTCGTTTAACAAACTTGTGTATTTGATATTAAGAAAACTTATCATAACACCTTTAGCAGGATTTAATTAACACATGAACTTCGAATTTTACCATTGTTTTAAAAATAAAAAAAAATGAGGTGAATGTAACTCGGAAACAAGCAATCGAAGGGCCCGGAAAAACATTATTCGATATCGAGAACCCTAAACCGGCCCATGGTTTTTTTTATTAGCGTGGATACCAATGTGCCTGTCCGGGGAATAATTGACGGATATGTTACTTAAGCTTAAGCATTACACGCATTTAATTCGCTCTGCTTACCGTAAATGAGTAGTTTTTGTTAAAAGGTGCCTGAATTCATTTAGTTTATTGTCACACTTCACCGATTATAATAGAATAAATGAAGATCGAAGTACAAAAAGCAGAAAGTATTGTTTTACGGGTTTTACGGGAAACTCATTTTCCGATTTCAATAACTATGATCGTGTTCGAAGACCGTATATAGGACAAAGTCCAGGCAAAGTTTCCTTTTCTAGACAAAGTTAAGCAACAGTAATCGTACTTGCAAAATACGGAATGATGGACATCCCGTGCACGCATTACATAATATTTAACCCTTCGAATCCAAAGCTGATTGGTATGCTGAGTGGAAGTACATGCACAATTGGTTGTTTTTGAAAGCAGATTAGTCATCATATCTGTTTACTACTATAATCGCCATAAATGGATCGGCAAGATTTTAATAGTTTGATATATAAACTAAAGTACTTGCATTGTGGCCGATTTTTCAAAAATATATTAAAACTTGAAGAACACAACTTCCTATACTTCAAGCTTACACTGCCTCTACTAAGAGAATTGCAAAGTGGTCGGTGAAATTGCATCAATTATCGTTAGTAGGATGCTACAATAAAGGTTTGATTTAATAGTTCATAATAAGTTTGACTCAATTGCTTCCAGCAAATAAAGACCATAAACTTGCAATCAGTTCTAATTTGATAATCTATTTCAATGTCCTCAACAATTTCAGTTAGAACAGTGTCTCTAATTTCCTTGCTTATCAAACGCTACAATGGTCTTTGAACGTTTAGTTACTTAGATCCGCTTTCAATATGTTAATCAAATTTGGCCTATTTACTGGCAAACACATTTTTTGATCGGCACCATTAATTAGAGGTTAAATTATTTGCTTTGCAATACATTATTGTGATTGACTTCTTTTTGGCTGTTATGAACGCGTTTTTACGCAATTTCTCTCCTCTCAATTTACTAATCATATGGTTGTTGGTATCAGCTAATTTTTTTCTCATGCTGCAATAGAAAGCTTATTGATAGTACTTCGATACGAAGAAGTGATAATGTGTTATCCGTTAATAACGTTTCCTTCCAAAAAGTCGTTTAGGTATTTATTATATACACAGAAAAGGGTTTTGTTAATTCAAACTTAGAAGCCATCAAATTTATATTGTGTAACGGGTTAACTATGGCTGGGGTGGTCGCTCAGGGCTGTCCCAGGGTCCACTCCAAGAATTATAGATTTTTTGAATAAAAGGAATCTTCGTTTGTGTTTTAAATTTGGTTATTTTATTAGGTGAATTTCAACTTAAGGAATATATTCAGAAAAATATCCGTAGATAAAAAAAGACGGGCCTGCTGGCAGTAGTGTGCAAGCTCGTCGAAACTCCGCTGTTGTCACTGTCGGGAAAAACTGGATGTGAAATATATGCTAATTTCTAGAAACGGAAAAAAACTGAACACTCGCCATACAACCAATCAGATAGATCAAAGGGCCGAGGGACAGTCAGGTAAGAGCGCGTTAAACGCTGGCACATACCTGACTGACCTCATCCTGAACAAGGGAAAAGGAGGAAGAATATTTAATTTCAGCAGGTCACGTACCTCACTGTTTGGCTTCTGTCGACTGAAAGAAAGAATTTACATTGATGTCGCGCTTTTCTTACTTTTTCGGTTGTCTCACTACATGCGTAAGCTGTATGTTTACATGTATCTATATAAAAAGGACAACTTAACGGGTAGTTAGAATATTATTTTATTTATAAGCAATATGTACATGAGCAAAAAAAGGAACTATGTACACGATGAGAACTTAGCAAAGAAGGCATACAATAAAATATGAAATACACAAGGTGAGACTTAGCAAAGAGAATATATGTAAATATGTACAAGATCATAAGTAACCGTAGCCAAGCGTGAAAAGAGAGAGGAAGAGTGGATCAGCTGCAAGGAAGCTGGGTGCTTCCCTACAAATGCTAAACAAAAATGGACGATAATTCCTTTACGCCTTTCAGAAGAGAAGAATTTTTAACATCAACCGTATGCGGCAGAAGTCCATCATCTGCTCCTGCCTGTTCCTTCATCGTTTGCTATTAAAATTCTTAATACTAGCAATTGGAGCGAATATTTTAAATACGTTCTCGATTAATTTTGTGTGTTTTTTGACTCATTTTAAAATCAGGATAACTCAGAAGTAATATTTAAATAATAATTTCAGAAAAAGTTAAACATTTTAATTCATTTTCATCAAAATTCTTGTACTTATCCTATAACAAACAAAACAAAAATAATCCGAGAAGTGCAAGTACAAGTCCCAATCTACTCCTTATCAGGTCTATAGATAAGAAAAAATTCACTCTAAATTTCTAACGTGTTTTAGCTGATGAACTAATGGGATCTATCGCAGAACACGCGCGGTCGCTGAACGCTATTCTATTAGGTTTATGTATGTGAGTATGTATGTATAAGAATATGTGTTCAAGTTTATTGAGAAACAAACGCAAACACATAAATTTACCTACAATCATCTGGTTTCAAAATGAATAATTTTAGGCACTTTTTTCCAGATCTTACTGTTCATGCCAAAGCTAATAAAATATTTATGTATTTTAACCGCTTTTTTTACATTTCTCTCCTTTTTATTGAAAAGCAAAAAAAAAAAAAATTATAACACAAAGAAAGAAATTTATGTTCAAATATTCCGTTGGTGGCTTGCCGACAACAGCAAAACTAACAACAACAACAACAACAAGTTTAACAAAAACCTACAGCCATGAATTGATTACACTACGTTGCGGTTGACGATGATCACGATGGTGATGCTAAAGATGAAGGCAATGATGGCTGCTGTTGCTGTTGCGTACAAATTCACAATCAATGTTGAACATGCATTGGCCATCTCTTTATCAGACCACCACCACCACCACTAGCACTAACATTATTATAAACAAAAAAACAACAAAAGCGACAACGGCCAGCAGAATACAAACAATCAACCGATCAACTATGCGTCCAGCCCAAAACAACACAAAACCACTTACTCTAAATGCATTGACGGCCATCTGCATTTTTTTTTAATATTCTCGTTGCTATTGTTGTCGTCGTTGTTGTTATTGTCGTTGTTGTTGTTTCATGTTCGGATAATTCTCTGTGTAATATACTCGTTGATTCTTTTGTTGTCTTCATATACTTCGTTTGCTTTTTTTCTTCTTTTATTTTTTTGTTTTGTTTTTATTTTTGTACATTTCCAATGGGCCTCTGATACATTGGATACATTGTTGTACATGAAAGTTAAAAAAGTGTATATACATGTATATATAATAGGAAATAATGAAAACAACAGCAAGTTTATTAAATTGTGGCATTTCTTAAAGGTAAACAATATCTCACTAAAGATTATCTAGAAAAATGCTTATGCCAATTGACCGACCGTCTAGTCTTAATTTAATTTTTAAAGAACGCCTTCCTCAGATTATGCTATATCGGTGCAGCAATTACACGCGAGAGTAAGTAAAAGTTGGGAAAACCTAAGAATTAGTTATTAGTGTCCTTGCGGTCCTTGGCAGTAATTGCAAGCCTCAGGGTGGTATATAATACAGCTTTGCTAGAGTGTGAACCTACACAACAGAACTCAAATTGGATACGATTTCGTTTGAAGTTAATTTTCTCCTAAATTATAGATCAGATACTATTCGTTGTCGCACTTTGAAGTTAGATGTCTTCTCTGATTTTTCCTAATTATCTTGGATTTCTCATGGAAGTATTCTAAATTCTTACCCTATCGAGTGGATAGTAAAGTCGATTTATTTGGACTTTGGCTTCAGCTCTACAATAGAAGGAGGGTAAGTAAGCAAGTGGCAAAAAGACCACATTTCCCTAATTGCCGACATGGAACCGAAATGGGTTCTCCTGTTCGTACGTATAACTAATTTATTTTTAACCTTTTCTTACGACCGAGTTTTAGGTAGCAAAATTAAAACAATCATAAGATGATCACATTTTTTGTCTTCTAAACTCGTGTGGGAAATATCAAGAATTTTATTCATTTAAATCAAAACGCGATTGTGATTAAAGTGAAAATAATTATTTTAGTACATTTTATTTAATTAATTTTTAATAAAAGATAAGTAGCAGAGGCTTCATTGGAAAGCGTTTCTTTGCTAAACACGTTTCAAGGGGTTTTATAAAAATTTCAATTTGTCATAAGATTCTTTTTTTGCAGTTGATAATTTTCCTTTTTGACACATGACATGAGGACATTCGCGTGTGATAAAAACGTGTGCTCATCTAACTTTCGATGTCAATGTGAATTACAAAACTACGCGCTATTAACTCTCAATCAAATCGATCAAATACCACACGAGATTGTGTTAATATATCTTCTCGGTTAGACTATTATCTATATTTCCAATTTGGTTTAAAGTCTGTCTATCAATTCAAAAGTTGTTTGTAATATAAACATACAAATGTACAGATTTCAGTCCATTAATAAATTATGCAACAAACGCTCAGTACGTCCACGTTTTTATTAGATTTAAGATTATAAAAAATAGAAATAAAAGTAAATAAATAAATATTCCTCTACTTTTCAATAATTTTTTTTTGTGCACGGGGGAATGTTTTGCAATAGGCAAATAAAGATTACTATTGTGAAGTTAGCCCCCAAAATTTTTGGCGGCTTGTGTCTTTGCTAAGATAGTTGATAATAAGGCGGCATGAAATAATAAACAAAATGCTTACAAAAACTAAACAAAAATAGAAAATGCAAATAAGAAAGAAGGACTAAATTATCCCTTATATATGTTTTATAAAATACAAAAACAATAAAATTATTGTTACTATTCATCAGGAACAGTGCGCTGGTGGTTGGACAAAAATTGCAATGTGTAAAACGCGTTGCAAAAAGTTTTCAAAAATAATACACCTCCAGTTTTTTGATATATATTAAAGGGTTCTAAAAGCTATCAGAAAAACTTAACATCATGATCCGAAATAGGGGACACCATAGTCAAAAGTGTCCGAATTTACTATTTCCTCTACGTTTATGTGTTCAATTTAGATGTTAAAGCTTCCTAAGTAAGCAGCGCTTTTTCTTTCATTACTAAGCAACGATATAACGTAATGTATGGACGAGTCCAAAAGATTGTGGAATTCTTTCCACATGAAATTCATATTTGATCAGAAAGATAGGAAAACGGGCCAGGTAACCCTGAACATAATAATATTTATTTTATAAAATATTTGGTTTTTCTTTTTTACTGACAATCAATTTTAATGCAAGACCTCTAGAAATTTAATCACAGACGCATTGGGACGATTGCTCCCTTTCGTAAGAAAAAAAAATGGATGGTAGTAATAGATATGCCAATCGACGACATCTTATCAATCATTAAAATCATTGACAGATTTTATTTGCATTACGCATAATATTACAAGAAAGGATTGCACGATTACTCTTGTGCTTGCGAATCCCTTTGTTCTAGTCTCGCGCATGTTTTTCTTACGCAAATTAATCTAGTGATAGAGAAATTTATTGATTTCTATTTCTAATCTAGCGCACACACCAAACATGGCTGCGTGCGAATCGACAACGCTAGCCCGCGTACATTTAATCGTATCAACTACTACGCCATCGCAAACATTGTTGCCGAATACATATTTTCGTGGTTTTTAATTCGTTTATACGAAATTCAGTATTTTTTTTTTGTACATCAAGAGAAAAAAGGAAAGAGAATATCAAATGGAAATACGTAAGGATCGCCTGCGTGCTTTTATACGCTTGTATGTAATACAATATACATATATGCAATGTTTATAAGAAGTGTTTATACACTTTTACGCTGACCTGTAAATATGATTTCTTCATATCGTTGTTTAGCAATAAAAGAAAAAGCGCTGCTTACTTAGGAGTCTTTTACATTTAAGTTGAACACACAAACGTGTAGGAAATAGTACATTCCGACACTTTTGACTACGATGTCCCATGATGTCCCCTGCTTGGGATCATGAGTTAAGTTTTTCTGATATATATCAAAAAACTGGAGGAGTATTATTTCTCTAAAATTTTTTATAACGTGGTTTGTACGTAGTAATTTTTGTCAAACTACAAGCGCACTGTTCGTGACGAATAGTAACGATAATTCTTTCTTATATTTTTTATAGCATGAGGCATGATTTAGTTTTTCAATTATGTTTGCATTTTCTATTTTTGTTTAGTTTTTGTAAGTATTTTGATTATTTTTCTATGCCGCTGTATTATCAATTGCCTTAGCAAAGACACGTACCAAGTGTGAAGTTAGCTCTGTTTTTAGCAAAGGGAAAAAAGGGGCCAGACAAGTGGGGGCTAACTTCACACCAGTCAAACATTTGATTCTCATAAGAGCTTCACTCATCTTATTTATAATAACTTTTGTAAGTTATATCAGTTAGAGTTATATAAGAATTTTAATAAAAGGTTGGTTGCACTTCTGTTTCTGGTCAGTTTAATTTAAAAAAAAAAGGAAAAGAAAACTCTGTCCGAAAATTATCGAAATTTTGCTGGCAGCGAGTAAGAGACTTGCTCATACCTCGTAAAATCATCATAATTTATTACTTTAACTATCTCTTCTACTTTTCTACGAATCGTATTTTTATTATTAGAATTATGATGGTCTGGCAAGTTAAAAGGAAAAATATTGAAAAAAAATATAAGAATCATGCTCAATAATATCATAAATTTTATTTATTTCTCGTTTGCGTCGTTCAATATATTTTGCTGGAGAAAAGTTTAGAGAAGCGTGGCAGGGAGGAATCCAACCGCCTATAAACATTTACTGCACAATTCGCTGATTCTGGGAATTTTAACAGCTTTTACTGCGCAACCACATGCTTTTCACACACATTTCACCACATAATGATGATATGACAAGAAAAAATTTCTAATATATTTGTATTCATTTGTTCATGACTCTTTCTCTCTCAACGTTGTAACGGTATGTTCAATATTGCATCTTTTAGTGGGCGTGAAAGTGATTTGTTAAAAAAAATTCGATATTTTTATTGCAAATATTGTTAAGGGTTAATAGAAATCGGAAACTGAAAGTGCAGCAATCTTGTTATTCTAATTATAAATTTGTTTAATATGCGTTCGTTTTTGAACTTTTTTTCTGTTTTCTTAAAATTTTGGCAAATTGTGTATTCTCTCCAGGTTAAATCATTCACTACTTTTGGACGGATGATCACAGAGAAAAGTTTTCCTTCAAAATGATAGATTCGCAAGCTTTTTCTTAAACACCTTATCACTGGCGATGTCGTTTTATAGGAGAATTGTGTTGTCGAACGATGGGGCAAATCAACGAAAATGAACCAAAAAGCAGAAAGTCAATAAGTATGCAAATGTATTGCGATGCTTGCACAGGAAAAGTGAAGCAAATCCACAAAATTTTATTGTGAAACTATCAACTGAGAGTGCGCCATCTAGTGAACATACCAGGCATTTTGAAACGCTATGCATATTGCGTGTCGACCGCAACTTCGGATATGGGGAAGTTGTGCGCTGCATTTGCTTATAATGGAGCAAAACCAAAGTCGTGAAGATGCCTTAACCGAGTGCCCGGCAATATTCCTTCGCAATGGAAGTAAGATTTTGGGTTGATTCATAAGCCTGAATAACACTAAGATTAGTGTATCAAGTTAAAAAGAAGATTTAGTTGAGAAACAAAAATATTTTTGTCTCAAATTCTTTAACGTCTCCTTGGAGTTGCCTCGGACAGAAATGGCTCATTGCTTTAAACATTTAGATCCGATCCAAGGTAGCTAAATGAGTTAGGAAAATGAATTAGCTTTTCAGTTTACATCATACATGGCGAGCAGCAAAGAAATTAATTGAGGCTAACACTCATGTTTGGTCATTAATCTTCCACAGCTTTTGTGACTTTCTATTAAATTTGATATTTCCGTATTCGCGACTTTCTCTATAAAGTTTTGTGTTTCAGAATACCCAATCACAATAAAAATCGTGGAATACGACTGTAAATATAACTTTTTTCCTGTTTCTTGTTGCAGTCACTGTCGTTGGAGAGTCTACACGTGTACTAAGCATTTTTATTTTTTTGTTTGCATATCTCTGGGACCTCATGAAGTATTTACCGGTTGGATATATAGTGCTGACCGTTCTGGAATATAATTTCGTAAAGATTAATAATAAAACAATTCCGAATAAAATGCAAATATTCCAAAGCTCGAGATATCGGTTGTTTTGTTTTGCGGCGATGTAGAAGATCAATGTAACTATAAGTATAATTAATACTTTTAAGATTTTCCCATACCCACTGATGTGTTTCCACCAAATATTAACAACATTATGCAAAAAGATACGTTTGGATGTGTGTATACAATTTAAGAGCAATACAATACATTGTATTGTATATTAAACAAAATAGTTGTGTGTTATCTCAATAAAACACGCCATCTTAGCACTAGCAACGCCTCACGTTTGTTTATGTACACATACATGTGTAAATTAAGGGTAATAACGACATTTGTTATTTCACAAACTCATAATTTGTAAACATCATTAGTTATAGCGGGTTAGTCAAGGGAAACTAACACAAACAGCTAATTATAGCCGTCCGTCCGGAAACATCGTTCATAAATCAATTTATATATGTACTGATAAGACAAAGGATTTATTTTATATGAATTTTATTTTCATATTAATTACATAACAACAAATCCTTTGGGAACATGTTTAGGCATGAAACTACCCCAACTAAGCTAACGTAACTCCCATTATCAATCTTTTCATGATTCTATGACGGTAGGTAGTGGGAACTAAAATGCGAAAAGAGGGGTTGAAAACATGATTTTTTTTTTTGATAAGTTAACAAAAGGGTGACATTTTGTAAGCTCTTGAGTTTGAAACGCTTGTTGGTTGTGTTAAAATGAATGACATAATCAGCTAATAATCACCGTGAACCTAAGGAAAGAGAAAAAGATGTATATGTTTGAGTTGAACATAATTAAATATTAAAAATTAGAAAATCAAAACAGAAAAGTCGTACAAAACGGGGTAGCCTTTATGGCTCTCAGTAGAGAAGGGAAGAAATTTTATTAGCATTTAAGACGTAATTTGTTAACCAAACTTGTTATACTCTACATTATTTGTGACACGAGATGTATGTAACACTCAGAAGAGCTTAAGATAGAGCCATCTTTTATTATCCCGATCGATTTAGAATCCATTTCTGAATCGATTTAAAGTCTGCTGTACGTCTGATATCTATCCATGTATTCTGCATGTTCTCTCCTACATATAGCTGCGAGTTTTTCATCCAATGATTCAATAGCATTTCCGAGTTAGGTTTTCACTTGAGAAAATACTATCCCGAGTTGATGCTTTAGACGGAAGCGACATGTGTTAGTTGGTGGTATGCTCAGTGTAGATGGTTCGGCTTGATTCGGCGTGATTGTATTTCGCTGCTTAAGTGACACGATGCGTTAGTACGACGCTTTGAATTAATTAATCGTGTAAACTTCAACACAATAGTTTATATTCCAGCATAAAGCCTAAAGAGGCTATTTGGCCAAAGAGAAGTGTTAGTATTATTTGATATCCATATAGTGCTAGTAGGTGTCTTTGGAAAATGCACAGAAAATTGGTAAATCTTTCAATACTTTATCTCGGTCTTTATAGAAGTTCGTTGGACTCTTCTTAAATCTATGCTTTTTTCTTTAACTTCCTGCCAGCACGGTAAATTCGAGTAGATATTTTTGGCACTTCATTATATCCGATCATGTCGAAATTTTGCCCATACCTCTAGTGCAAATTAAATGTGGTGCAGTTAATTTTTTATGTCCTCAAAATGGGGGCAGATTATCCTTTTCCCGACGATTGCCTTGATTTATGTATCAGGTATTACGGTTTTTGCGAACGAATGTAACACTCAGAAGGGTTTAAGATGGACCCGCCTTTTATTACACCGATCCATTCTGACCTATTGCGTTAATCGATGGAAGTTTGTCGTTCTGTCTGTGTGTCAATGTCTTCTTGTGTTTAACCTACAGGTTCCAATTTTGGAATATTTTAATGAAATTTGGTCCAACGACGTACTGCTTTTGAAAATTAATTAGATTGAACCAAGTTCACAAACACTGCCCATATAACGGCCCATTCGTACGAGTCTTCATATAATAAAAATCGATATAAATTAGTATTTTGGTATATAGGATAAATGTGGACAATTTTTTCGCATGGGACTATTTTTGAACCAACTCTCATATAACTTTTTTAGGAAAAATAAACTCTTATATGGCAAGAAATTCTAATTTTTCATATTTCATCATAAAAATTGGTCCGTAACACTAATTTAACGTAAAAACCAACTGCTCTGAGTTTGGATCACGTAGATCTATTTTTTGGAAATCATCTCATATAGGTGTTCTTATGAAAAGTAGGTTTTTCTGTAGCAAAATATTCTAATCATTAATATCTCGTGATGAAACTTGGTCCGTAAAAGTAATTTAACATAAAAACCAACTGATCCGAATTTGGACCACGTAGGTCTATTTTTTAAACAGCACCATAATATATTTAAAATTTTTCGTGTTTTCTCATGGAGGTAAGTAAAGACTTGTGTTAGGCAAACTGGTATACGGTATTTAATAATCGGGTTTGGCCGACTATATTGTTTTTATTTGTTTTATTTCATATCGAAAATCATTAAGGAAACTAAAACTGATTGAAATGAAACATGAACCGTAGGGCATTTTTGACCTAAACGTTCAATGGTCAGTAATGGGGAAGAAGTACATTCCAATTCCTTTATTTCACCGAAGCGGTTTAATGATCACAAATTTAATGAGCATAAGATCCGAGCTAATTTAGTCATAGCATTCCACTTCTTTGGCTAGCCCTAAAAGCTGAAGGTATCAGTACCTGAAGTATCAGTACCTGAAGTATCAGTACCTGGAGTGTCAGTGGCCGACTACAGCCGTGTTCATTTTCCAATCGAACCGAGTATCTCGTCCACCTGTTTGCTGATAAATTCGTTTTCTCGAACGTCTGTCGTTGAAACACCCAAGTCCATGATAAAACAGCAGTCTTGAAAACAGTTACAAAGGCGAAATTTCCAAATTGTTGCAGGTTCTATCTTTCGATTATAAATAATAACAAGTAAGACTAATAAAAAAGTTATGTTCGGCTATGATTGAATCTTTTATATTAACAAAATTTATGTTAAAAAGAAATACAAAAACCAAATAGAAAAAATAGATTTCGATTCTCCGTTAGATTGGATGCACGAGGCTGATCTTTTTGTTTTCATTTTTTAATCTGTTGTAGTTTCAAATTAATGAACAAAAAATTCAGAAAGCAAAAGTGTTCCCAGTTTATGTTTTTCCGATTTTCAATACTAATCTCCCTGCAAGAATTTCCAATTCCTTCGTGACGCTTAAATATTTGCGGTCGGAAAATTTTTACTTACGGACGTTACAGCGTTAAACAGACAGACAGATGGACATGCTTCAACGGATTCAGTATTTGATGCTGAACAATAACATATTTGTTTCAGGGATTCTTTGAAACTTCCTTGTAAGCATTTTAAGAAAACGAATATGCGCCCCTTTTTCGTGCTTACATAGATCTTATATAGCGAAGGTCTTTGGCTTTATATTCAACTTTTTAGAATGTGATGATTATGAGAGATACCTGGTTTGAAAAAAAAACTGGATATATAGTTTGCGTTACGTTACCATCTAGTACACTCCACGCCTAGTAAAGTTAAAGTCATTCTCGAGTTGACCGAAAGAAATATACCACAATAGAAAAGAGAATAATGATAATTCAGAACAAAAATTTGTGATTTTTATTAATTTATTTTCGTAAGCAATTAATTTTCTTCTGCATTATTAAACAGACAATCAAAAAACAAAATTTTCCTACAAAGTAAAATTGTCCTGCTGTTTAAGAAAATGCACCAAAAAAGAATGCAGATAAACAGGCACTGAGGTTAAGGTTTTTACTAATGTAGAGTAGATGGTAAGTGAGTTAAAAAAAATTCTTTATAAAATTTGGTTTTTAAGAGAAAACACAACAAATTATAAAACCAAAGATTTTTTTTATTTGAATTCATTTAAAAACCGCACAGAAGTCACCAAAGGCAGGTTAACAAAAACCATAAGAGATTTTGGTAAAGAAAAGAAAGAAAGCTGCAGAGTCATGTGTAAGTGAAGTCGAACAGAGAGTTATTTGTCAAGCTGGCAGAGGACAAACAGAAGGCTTTATTAGAGATGATCTTAAGCCACTTGCCTTGTTCCCTGACAAAGAGGATAAACAGGAACATTCTTAAGGAAAAAAATAATTTGTTTTGTCATCATTAGCCAAGGCTTACAATTGGCCTACACACGAAGTATCTGTAGTGTGTTGTGTGTAATGTTTGCTTTGTTCGCATAGGAAGTATTTTGTCAGAACAAATAAAAAGTCAAATATTTCTTATACCACACAACGTATAGTTTACATATCGTATGCATGTATGCCCTATTACTTACCACTACCACAGCACACTACACGACTGACATATGTGACATCCATAAAATGCCACAAGGATTATGATTGTTATTGTTAATGCTATTGTCGTTGTTTTTGTTGTTTTGGTTTCTTTTTTGTTCCTCCTATATAAGTTCATTATTTGATATTAAATAAGATTACATGCGGTTATAAATATACGTATGTAACTAAATAAATGGATGGATGCATACACAAACGTGCATTAAAATTGTAATCTTTGTTAGAGTTACTTACATAAATTGTTTATTGTATTGATTCTCTTGGCATTGCGGTGTTGTCTTCCTTTCGTCGTTTTGTTCGTCTCTGGTTGCCAATATCATGTGTGCACATCTGCCCTCTGGGGGATTTTATTTAATTTGCTGACTCGTTTTTTTTTCCTCAGTTTTTTTCTTTTTCTTCCTTTTTTTTTTTTAATTTCATGTTGTATGTTGTGTATAGCGTTGTGTTCTTTAACAGTTTTCTAACTATTTTCTATATATATATGTAAGCGTGTGTGTACGTGCATGTACGGGTATAACTGACAAAGATGGCAGTAGATTAATGTCTTACACACATGTTTATTGTAACTCTTGTTCGTTGTTTTTGTTGTTGCGATATCTCGTTTTATTACATTTCATTTGTGTCAACCTTAATATTGTCAATCGGACATACACACATAGCAGTCATTTTTAACTTTGTTTGTAATAATAAGTTTCCGCGTGTTACTAATGACATCATGGAATTATTATTATTGTTGTTGTTGTTGTTCTTGCTCTAAAGCCAATAGACGACACGACGACATATGCATTGCATGTCCTTTGATATTTGATTACATTTCTTTCTTTTATTTTTCTATTTATTTTTTCATTATTACTTTTTTGCTATTAAATTTGTTTGTTGTCAGTTGTTTGTTTTATAATTAAAAAATTAGATTGACAGCTGTTTACTTACCCGTTTCTAGTAACAAAACGTGATTTTACACGAATTACATTGAACTAGATTAAGCCCGCAATTTGAGATTTGATATAAAAATTTACTTTCAGACCGGATTATAATAATAATAATTTTAGAAGAGATTTAAAAAAAGTAAAAGACTCTCTTGAACAAGCCATGAACTGCCTTTTTATGCCTAGTAATCGTTTTATTTTAGTAATTATGTATCAAGTCTTATTTTAATCTGCTACGATTCATGTTAATCCTTGAAATTAAATTCAAGTAGAAATTTTTATCTTTTTGTAAATTAACCAGGCCCGAGAAGCTCTGCTTAAGTTGATCCATCATGATATGGGAGTTTTAAATATTTTTTTCTCTCAAGCTTTTGGAAATATTAGGTGCTTGAAAAGGTTTTGAGCAGTAATTTCTACAAGCAAAAGTGTTAAAGTAATGGGAAATACCAGTGTAATTAAGGGTTGAATTCGATAATTTTGACTTTCCTCTACTTAAAATAGCAATTTTCCATTTAGTTTTATTGAATTATTCAGTGTATGGAGCCGCTAATCATGGAACGCTCAAAATTGCATTTTCTACATTCATTGTTGACATTCATTTTCAACATTAATAATTTGAAGAAGTCTGCCGTCGAAGCCAATAAAAAGCTTTTAGAAGCTTATGATGATGCTGCTCTATCATATCCCAATTGTCGCTCTTGATTTGTATGGTTTAAAAGTGGTCATTTCCGTGTCAATTGCAAAGGACTGCCTGGAGGACCAAAAAAGTTCGAAAAGGACAGAAACTCGGGTCACACTCTCAAGGAGCCTCCAAACAGCTTAGAAGTCAATGAATTAGCTGTTTTAAAACGCTTACATGCGATTAGAAAGGCGCAAAAGAATAGAAAACTGTTACCACACGAATTGGATGCAGATGTCTTTTTGGCCACATTTTGGAGAAGTGGTCAAAAATACATTGTTGCAGCTCGAATGGGAAGTTCTGTTGCGCCCCGCGTACTCACCAGCCATACAGCCTTCCGATTATCACTTGCGAAAAAAGGTCGCTTCATGAAAAGCTCCAAAGATCATGAGTTCTTCCGACATGGAGTTGCCACGTTTTGAGAAAGATGGGAAAAAATGTAGAAAATAATAGAAAATATTTCGATTAATATAGAATCGTGTATTGTACTAAGTTTTCTCAATAAATAACTTTTCAAGTGACAAAATGTTTTCAACTTTTGCAAGCATCTAATAGAAGAAGTACGAGTACAATCTTTCATTTGCATTTATGGGGATTACAAAAATAAAGACTAGCGAGTTAAAAAAATTTTGAATGTTTTCATAATTGAAACTATCATAAGTTTGTTTTATAATTTATGCGGTGAGGTTGCGGTGTCGTTTATTCTTATTATATTTTATTTCTCGTGAAATAGATATTTTCAAAATTACTTGACTCAAGCTGTAGAAGAAAACATGGAGAGTTAAGTTCTCCAACTCGTAAGGTTTACTTCCAAGTTGACTTTTTTTGTTTGGGAACTAATCCAGACAACCTATGATGATCAGCCTATGATTCAACAATCCACATATTATTTAAGAATACATTTAATACCTTATGATTTGTTTGTTTATTATAATTTTATAGTCTTGGACTTAGCCTGCAACTTATCGTCTGTTTAATACTTAACGCGTTATAATTTATTCTAATCTTTTCGTTCACTATGGGAATTGATCTTTTCTTTACAACTCCACCCAATGTTAATACCATAGGACCATTAAAATCTTATTATTATTTAATTGGGATTATTTTAGACTATGTATGTGTGTGTGTGTGCACTGTTTTCAGTAATAATCGGTTCGGTATGGGTGAACTCTTTCGTAGGGTCATTAGTACCACTGGCCTTAATGATAATCCATAGTATAAATCCACCGACCATGACGGTTACTGTCGGCTGCCAGCCGTAGTAAAAAGAATATCGGAAATTTGACATCACCAGCCTTTTACCCTCTCAGGCGGTAGACGACTAACCGAACAAGGGCTGCCTTGGAGTCGTATTTCCTTTCTGTCCTTTACAGTACAGTTTAATACAAATCAGTTTGCTACTCCCTGACTTGGCCTTCGCTGGATTTATTATATATAAGTTAATGAGCCTATCGTTAGTTAGTTAAACCTTGGATGAGCTTTTTGCTCATAAAGTTTCATATCCCACGGAAACGATACAGAAACCTTCCTCCGACGGGTGTGAAATTCCGATTTTTATACTTAAAAGTTTCTATTAAATATTTAGACGCGCCGATATTTGCTGCGCGTCGCAAGTTATTGACATTTTGAAATTTCTTAATTTTTTTATAGGTTTCTCCATTTTACTAGTTTTTATGATACTTTAATTGTTGAACTTGTTTTTCGGAATCTATGATGTACAATGTTTGCCAGACAAGGCTGCACTCTTTTATGGGATTTTTATTTTCTACGACGAGGAGACCAATAGAAAACCGTGACCAAATTAATCCAAAGTAAACAAAAATATATACACGGGACATCCGTATTGATTGCATTAGCACAATAGCAGAAAAATTAATAAGAGAAAACAAATAAAAAAAATTCATTAGGATAATTCGCAATCTCATGTACCCGCTACTCTTGCTTGAAAAAAAAATCAAATAAAATAAAAAAGAAGTATCGAAAGATATCCTACCATACAGTACGTGCGTGGTCGATTTTCCAGTTTTGTACGGACGTTGTAAGACCATTTATAGAACATATGTGGATTTTTTTAAACCAACCACCGCAAGATAGGCATTTAGTCAAATGTATTCAACGGTGCTTCAGAGATTCCACAAAGTCTTCATGATTAGTATCAAATTCTCTTTGTCTGTGTAATGTTTGTGGCAACCATTCTGCTAGTGGCATCGATAACGGAATGAAATTTTGTCCAAAACTTTATAAGTTTTCCCAGGCAGTTTGGTATTGAAACTCATTCAAATCTCCCAAAGGTTAAAAGTCATAAATCAGGAACATCATAGCGCGACAGTCAAGTTCGCATACCTGGGCTTAATACTAATCATACTTTAATCATGATTAATATGTATGCTCACAGCTATAGTGAAGGTTCGGTCGGCATCACCAGCCTTTAAACATTTATTGATCGGGCATGCAGCTTCCATCCGACGGCCACTCCCTTTCTCTCATTCTCTGCTTCCTTCTGATCGTTACTTTATTTTTCGAATAGGAGATATCCACTTTCTTTTCGCGCCTTATTCGGAAGTTGCAACGTATAAAACTACAAAAATGTCGAGGTATATTCTGCGAACGATTCTACGGCTCTGAATATAATTATCTTGCTTGCTATCATTTTATCTACTGTTATAGTTTATAACTAATGAGCCAATATTACAAAAAACAGAGGTGCTCTTAGTTTATGTCTTATTATAGGTCTTTGCTTCGTCCGATTTCGTCCGGATTCGTCCATATCAGCAATAAATTCCACTGTTTTTATTAAGTTTGAATAATATTTGCAACCGGTACAATGTTTATCAAAAACGAACATAACGTGTGGTAGACAGACAAACGAAAGGTCAGGCATGCTTACATCGATTCAAAATATGAAACCGATCAAGAAATTATATGCTTTGTCTGGGTCTTGCAGATGTTTTGCTGAAGCAACTTCTCTTCGTGGGTAAGAAATGGAAAGGAAATAAAAGAATGAAATGAAATGAAAGGAAAAGAGACAAACTTTAAGAAAATATTAAGAAAGTTCAGATATGTGCAGTTATGTTTCAAAAATCGCAAAGAAAATGTTTTTTAATTTACAAAACCGAAAATAAAAAATATTCTCTTTTCGTGAATTTGATCTGCTCAATTTAAGAATCCGCTTGACTTCATTAAGATTTATAAACCGAATAATCACAAAAGATATTTTAAAAAAAAATATAAATACTTATGATTTAAGAAGCTCATGTCTAGAACTATATGCACGCACCCATCAACAGTATCATTGATTCGCATGCAGTGCAAACAATCGTAGAAATAATAATAATTAAACGCCTCAACAACAATAACAACAACAACAACGGATTAAAGAAAAAATATTAAAATATATGCCGACAAACAGTAAAATAAATGACTATTGGATTGTTGTTGTTGCTGTTGTTAATACAAGATTGATGCAACATAATCTACTCGAGAGCAGAAAAAAACAACAACAAATGATATCTAAATAAAAAAAAATAAAATAAGAAAAACAAAATGTCAGTTATGCCGTTAAGCATAAAAGTATGGCTGTGCAGCTGACTGGTTGACTTGGGCTGAACTTTGTTTTTTTTTAACACAAAATTATACAAACTCCGAAGAACGGCATCAGTTTCAAAGAATAAGTTGAAAATAAAAAAAAGAGAAGAAAGAACAACAATCAAAGGCATAGAGTATAGAATAAAAAGAGTAAAAACCAAAAAAAAAGGCAATCAAAATCACAACACGGCACCACTACTACTACTACGATCGTAAGGCTCACGGTATTATCATCGCCAGCATAATCGACATCAATAAAGCGGCATTGATATCAATATATGGATATTTAAAAGGTTTTTATTGTCTTTTCTCGCTCTCTCTCTCTCTCTCTCTCTATCTATCTATCTCCCTGTTTGGTTTCTTCTCATTTCTTTATATATGTATATATATATATATATATAGTGATTGATCTGATTAATACATATACACATTTTAATGCTCCGTTGATTCTGCAATAACATCATATTCGGATCGTTCAACGCAGCGTAGATAATTATTATTTTATATTTCACTTAAGTTATCCTCCATATCGAGAGAAGCCGGTCTTCTTTCTTTTTTAAACACCAGTGAAAACGAGGGTGTGAGCATACTTTGGTCGTTTTGTGCGGTTTTGTAATGCTGGCGGAAGCAATTGGTCAATGAAGTTATATCGTTAGACACTGGCACTCGCAATTGTGGAAAATTTATATATTTAGGGGAGAAGAGAAAAAATTGAAAGAAAAATGAAAAAAAAGTTTTTTTTTCATAAATTATCTAACTTCATGAAAAGGTTATTCATTCCGAAGTTTATTTATTTTCAAACTTATTTCATACGAATCTGTTTGTTTTAGTGCGAACGAAGTTTAAATTTATGGCTCACTTCCGTTGCGTTTCCATAATTTCTTTAGATAGAAAAGATTGGTTTCATTAGGGATGAGAACTCTGTCGTGCGAAGATACGAACATATGGATATTTCAGCGAAATTAATTAACAATGTTCTGAGTTGCTCAGCAAAATGAATTTAAAAAAAAAGAAAAAAAGACTTCGAAAACTATATATAATGCATTGTGTGAGACCGAATTATATAAAAGGTTTTGTTGTTTTTTCTTTACCGTAAGGTGCGGAAAGTAGAATTGAGGAATACGTTGAAGCTGTACTGATCTAACACCTTCACGAACGCAATGCAAAAAAAACCATCATTTTTTTTTAAAACTAATGATATCCGAAAACTGATTAGACATTTTTTGTAGTAATAGTGAGAACATTATGTCTTAATCGTTATTTACAATGAATGCTAGAACATCCACGATGATACGGGTAAACTTTAGCTTTTATCCATAGAGTACATGAAGAAAATAAACTTATTTGTAGTTTTATAAAATTTTATATTTAACAACAAAATTTTATTGGTCAATCGATAAAAACAATTAAAAAATTATTGAGTTTTAAATTCCTTATCCGAACGGTCGGAGCTATTGTTGTCTACAGAACATAAATGCCATTAATGAAAGTACGATCCGGTGGAAATTTATTTGCACGATTCTGACATCGGTACAACATGAATTTGATTTTTTTTGTGCCTATAGCAGGATACACGTTCTATGTTCGTACTTCAAAGGTGTCAGTATTTTCTTCCTGATAATGTACATTGAAGATCCGTTGTCAAAGTGCGTCTAACTTGCGTTATTATCAGTCACAGCCAATCACGTCTATATGAATTCTGTTGTATATTTAGAAACTCATTTAACGGTTTATTGCGAAACTTGCAAAAACTAATACTTGAATCATTTATCTTCTTGTAAATGTGTGTGTAACGACAATTGCATACAAAAATATCAAGTAGATGGAATAGTATTCTTTTTATATCCACCACCAGAGGGAAGGGAAACTTCAGAAACCCGTAAAGTATATATAATCTTCATCATGACTGAATTTAAAATCGATTTAAGCATGTCTGTCTGTCCGTCTGTGTAACGTCGACGCTAACATTCTTCTGGCCACAACAATGAAGATATCAGCTTCAAATTTGGCAGAAATCTCACACGCAAGGCTGGTATTGAAATAGATTGAAATCGTTCAAAGGGCACTCCTACCGTTCAACGGAAAATGAGGAGAAAAAACGTAAGAATGTAAAGTTCTAGTGGTAGGAGTTTTCAAACTAAATAACTGATTAAGTTCGTTAGTAGTAGACACAGCTGTTGTCCGTTAATAGCGAACGGCCCTTCCACAAATTAGGTTTCTCCAATTTCATAACCGCAGAATCTACTGCCGTTAAGGGAATGAATGGCCTAATTCGGCACCTGCATTTTTATGTACAGAAACGAACAAAACCGTTTCGTGGTTTAGGTAGGGATCTTCTGCTTTTGTTATCACTCTATGCTAAAACGCTACAGTTTATTAATCTCCTTACACTCGAAAAAAGAGAGGAAATGTTAGGGGTAGTGTTTATATCAAAGTGTTGGTTAAAGGTTTAATTTCCTCGCCTTACCTACTCTAGATTCACAAGATATCACGACGCTTTGTACGTACGTCAGTGCCGCGTACCAATTATCAATGTCACAGCCCATTTCTAGGTTCTCTGTAAGATGTATGCTTACTTGATCGATCTGGCGCTCGATTCTATCTATAAGTCTCATAAAGGGGCATATTTATAACTACTATAAATGACTTTATTTATGTATTTTTATTTTTTCTGCTTTCCTTCTTGCCTTTTTGATTTTGTATTTTCTTTTTTTTCAAATAATTTACTCACTACTAAGCTTTATTGTAGTAATTACGATTAATCGCTATTATCTTCTTAATAATCTTCGAATTTTATAGGTTTTGAATTAAGTATTTATTGCAGCAAACTAATTGCAAATAAATGAATAAAACGGAAAACAATTTTCTGAAAATCTACGTACTATAAACGTTTCTACTCCTTCTTACAAATTACGGACTCTGTAGCATTCACGTCAAAGTTTACACTTTTGTTATAGCTTAGGCAGATGTGTAAATAAAACACAGAGAGAAAAATAAAATAATATGAAAATAACTCTAATTAATCAGTTGACCGTAACTTTGGGATCCATAATAATTACAAAATTGAACACAGTGGAAAGGGATGCCACAACATTCAACTCTAGATGAGAGATGAATTCAAATTCAATAAACGATGGGTGACTAAGAGCAATTTAGAGATTCCGAAATTTGTTGTGTCGCAATGTTTAGCTTTCTACAATTTTTTTTAAATTTTAATTAGATAACTACGGGAAAGAGATAATATTCACTTTGCTGCAAAAGTAATTTTCTCACATGACTGCTTTTTAATACCAAGTTGGAGTCTTTACGTGAATTTTTTCGCTTTCTTTAATAAACTCATTTATTTATCTGTTTTCCGAGCAACTAATATCGGCTTTAAGATCTTTGTCTTTGTACTCTTTGACGTTACATCGTTTCCTTTAACTTCTTAGTTTATCATTGAACACAAGACAGTATTTTAGCAACGCTTCTTATTTTTTTTAATGTGACCCGTCACTCGGAAAATAAACGTGGATAAAAGCGGTGACTATTGAGAAGAGTGGGAAAAGGGAGATAGAATGTAAACGTAGCCCGATATGCTCGATCGGTAAGTGCATTTGCCGTCCAAGCACATCCGGCCACAGGACAATCCGTAGTGTTAGTATGATTTACCGCGCTGCGAATTGAATTCGGGTATATCGAACTGATAGTCGCATGCTTTTTACCTATTTTTAAACGATTTCTGTCATCCAGGATATAAGAGGGAAATAAATAATTGAAAACTTACATTAGGTAATATATACGTGCAATGAATATGAAAAGTTTAGAAAACAGGCAGTCAAGACTGGAAGCACTAGGTAGTGCACATTTTCAAAAAATTGAATTTTCAATAATTCCCTCTCATTTTATGCATTCCAGTTTTGATAATTATTTTTAATCGCTAAGAGTTTATAGGCCAGCAAAGAAGACAAATATTTAGGGAAAGGAGTGATTTTAAGCCGCAGTTTGTGTGGCTAACGTCATTTTTGCCCTCAGAATTTCTATCTCCCAATATTGTCTTAATGTTGTTTTTGTTTGCTTAGTATTGATGTTGTTGTTGTTGTAATAGAAATTATAATGCAAGCTTGATGCTGTACTAATGTTATAGTTATTGTTGTTAATATCACGTGTTCTCATTCCTGTTATTACTCATAATGTTGTTGGTTAATGCATCGTTGTGGGCTTGCATGTCATGTCTCTCTTAAGGTAACTACAGGGCACGCTTTGATTATGCCTAGCAGACTGGCTGACTGACTGACTGATTGTCTGTCTGTCAATCTATATGAATGTAATGCAAGTGTTGAAGATGATGCTTTTAAATGTAGTGATGAAGTAAATCGGAAAGCTTGTGCATCGGTTCAGTGGGTTGTCAACAGCCTCCGGGATATATGTTGGTCAATATTGATCGTACAATGAATATTTATATGTGTGGTTTTGTGGTTAGTAAAAGTTATTGAAAACAAAAAAGGAAAAAATTTATTCCAGAGTTCGTTTAATGATGATGATGATAAACCAAGTATGGCTACAGTCTACTTTGGGTTTTTATTAAATATTCTCATTATTCTCTTTCTCTTTTTCTCTCTCCTTCTCTTCGTTCACAAACGGAAGTAGTTTTTTTTTTAAAGTTTAATATAAATTATAAAAATTTTCCAAAAAACTCTTCCTCCCCAATTTCGTATTTAGCGGTTTTGTTTTCTTTCCCCAACCACTTCTTATTTTTTGGTTTCTTGTACGCACTTCGCCGAAGAAGAAAAAAACCGAAAAATATAATAAAATGAAATCGTTAATATTTGGCAGATTGATTGTCTTGATGCCGACTGTGGTTGTTGTGTGTTGCTGTCTTTTTCTCCTCCGTGTGGCTGCTTCTTTGGCTGTTGATGAATACTGCGGTATAAATAAGCTATTAAAAGTTATACGCGCAACGAAACCGGATTGTTGTTAAAATCTCTCATTATTTTTACAATTTTTGCTTTTGCGGTGGTTTTCGTTTTCGTCTTCGCCACCATCTAAGATAATAATTTTGCTCATGATTTTGTATGTATTCCGTTTTATTTTTCGGTAAACAATTTATTCGAGTTAATTTAAGTGGCTACTGTCTTGAAATTTTGCGATCGTAATAATGGTGTCGGCAGCACCATCCGATACATGTCTACAAATTTTAATGCATATAAGTACGTGCTGTAGAACTCGATTGTTCTGTGATAATAAAATAAAATTTCGTACTTTTCACAACGATAATTTTATTGTCAAAAAGGTGACCAAAAGGCTGACAGGTACAATACGAGTAAAAATTGTTCAGCTTTTAAAATAAAATCTTCATAAGTGAGGAACCTTTCGATGATGTGGCATAAATTTTTTGTTAATTTAGAAAAAAATATTACAATCATTGATAGTGCACTCGTCTCTTCTTGTTACACCAGTTGAAACCGTAGAAGATATAAGTACGAAACCGTTAGAAGCATAGTCCGAATATTGTGCATAAAAAACCAATTGGTTTATAAAATGACCTGAAATTCTCTTAGAGCCCTATTTCTTACTTGAAAAGTTACTGCAGAATTTCGCCATCTTCTATAAACTTTACAATAAAAAACGATTTCCGATCTTAGTATGGTCCTATGGTACATTTAATAATTTTGCATTCATCATTCATCATTATAATAATATCATTAATTTAATATATATATATAAATAAATCTATTAATAGAAAAAAATTAATCTCTATTGTGTAACACAAACAATAACCTTTATTATCTTACTTAACTTTTGTTTTTGCTAAATTATAAGACGATATTTAGATTTAGTAAATATTTATATATATATAGATATTTACAAATTTAGAACCTAGTATAGGAGTGAAAAAAAAAATTTTTACAAAAGTGTCAGTTTTCCTTTTGACGCAATTTTTTCCCGATTTTTGCTTAAAAAGAAAAATCAGGATCTTTTTGCAAATTTTTAAAATTTTGTAAATTTTAAGAGGAAAATTTAGTATTATTGAAATTTTAAAAATTTTTAAAATTTTATAAATTTTTAAAGGAAAATTTAATACAATTAAAATTTTTAAATTAAAAAAAAAAATTATGGCAATAATTTATATAAAATTATTAATTTAGTATGAATATTAGTTATTTATGATTATGGTCAAAGACTGTACGGAGTTTATTGTGAGATTAGATGGGAATTGCACATTATATGATTCTACACTCTTATCAAACGATTCTATCGTCAGTAGTTAACCAGATTGTCGCATTTAAGAAAGTTCACCAGACTCACCAGTTCACCAGTCGATTTAAGAAAGTTCACCAGAATTGATCAATAGATAGCATCTTGTCTACCAGAGCAAGACAACACCAGGTCATCTATATATGATTCCGCAATAACTCATAGATTTTGACTGGGGTGTCTTGAGGCATTTGTCATGTCGTCTTGACCTTGTCTCGTCCGACTACCACTTATTGCTTTCTCTGCAGAACTCTTGGCATGGAGAGTGAAAGTCGCCTGGCCAATTTTCTCGCCGATAAACCACAAAAGTTTTATCTCGACGGAATTATCAATTTTTTGGAGACATGACAAAATAATCTTAAATAAAATATTATTTATTTTTAATAAAAGAAAAATTTAATAATGGAAATCCTGCAAAATATTTTTTTCAATACTTTTCCCCAAAGAAATAATACCATTTACATTAAAAATAAGAAAATAATAATCTTCACCGTTGCACAGATCTAAAAAGAAACTGCGATTCGATCCTCTATAGTGTTGTGTGGGCGTGATCGATTTTTGCCTTTTTGTGGAATATCGTGCAAATTTCTATTCTGTATCTATTAAACATTATGGACAGTGGGCAAAACACAGAAAACAGAATTGTTTTCAATTTATGTCACACTGCAGGCGAGTTCATTGACCGATTTTGCTTTTGCTAAATTTGATCCAAAAATTTTAATTTTTGCACCAAGGAAAGTGCTTATCAGAGATGTTAAGCAGACAGTCAGATTGACAGGCAAACGAACGGACATGCATGAGTAGATTCCGAATATGTTACCGAACAAAAATATATACGACTGATAAGGTCTGTGAAATATACTTCTTGATGTTACAAATTTTCTTACAAAAGGCTGACATTTCAATGCTTTATTATATTGGGTGCGCGTGGTGGAATTTTTCCATTTTTCTATAGATACTACAGGATAGTTAACACAATAAGCCTGAAAATATTCATGAATCGATCTGCTATATTTTATGAGCACCGGTCCAATTTTTTTTGCTTTTGAAAACACAGTTCTCCTTAGTTTCCGTTATATTGTAGGAATGTCCTTTGAATGATTTGAATCTTTTTCAATATCAGCCTGCGTGCAAGAACGCCCATTTTTCTGCCAAACTTGATATCGATATCTTCAGTCTTACGACTGGAGGAATATTTATCACGGACATTACATAGGCGGAGAGACAGACCTACTTAATCCTAAAAAACTAAAGTTGATACTGATAAAGAATATATATATTTTGTGGGATTTTGGCTGAAAACTCTACACAGAACTGCAATGCCCAACTCACTCATTAGGAAAGACGAATCTATCCACTTCACCATAAATTAGTTCACTAAAAAAACACGCACCAAGCGTCATCCTTGTCTTCTCAAGAGAGTCTTCACTCTAAGAGAGGATCTGATTCTCACAAGAAAGTGCGCTCTTTGCACGTCCCACAAAATGTCATGTAAGCAAATAAGAGAAATTTGTTCTCAATTGATTAAACTAACTGCACATAATTGCTATAGTTTGGAGACCACACGATTGAGGCAGACTGAACAACAGGCTTATCTAAAGATGTATATAAACTTTTAATAACATACGGAGCTTCAAACTCTTTTGCTCATCTTTTCATGAATTCAAGAGTTGAGCTAACTTCATTTGCAATATCTTGAACTTGTAAGTTTGCTATGGAGAGTGGCCCCCCAGATCGCAAAATTAAAATATTAATGTAGTAATCAACACACAACAACAGGGATCTGCTACACTTACGAATGTTTAAAGGCATACGACTGACTGACATTCCACCATTTCACTAACGTCAAATCAAATTGTCGCACGTGAAAGTTATTCGTACTATCACAGCAAAGCAATAGTTTTACATCATCAGCATACACGAGTATATGAGAAAATTTAATTACAGAAGGAAGATCATTTATGATTATCAGGAGGAAGATTACAACAATATCTCTAAAGGTATTAATAATTTCTTGAGTCCGATCAATAAAGGAATGAGGAGGACCATTACAAGAGGTTAGATGGAAAGATCCTAAGCGAGACTTTATAGAGTAAGAACTTATGACTTTGCGCTATCAAAAGTTTTACTGAGATTAATAAAAATCACGTTAGATTGTATTAAACATTTAAATGCATTGAAAACCTGACAGGTGAACCCTAGCAAATCCGTGACTGTTAATTTACTACTAACAAAACCAGGTTGATACGATGAAATTTTAGATTTGATTGAACGATTTAAGCGTTTCGTAACTAGTTGTTCGAAAAGTTTCGATAATAAGCTAAGGGTATGACAAGCATACAAACCCTGTGTAAACAAACGGCTAACAACCGCGAAGTTTCCATTAATTAATCCATCAGTTGGCCTATTTTTGGTAATAGTAAGCAAGCAAACTTAGTAGTTACTTTAACAGGATTGGCCTGCCAAGTAACATACTATCTGGCATAATATCTACCTCCAGTTTTCTCTCTTAATTCTCTCTTAATTATATAATGTCTACCTTTAGTTTTCTCTTTTAATTAAAGCTGGAACTGGAATACATTAAGAACATGTATGTAAATGCTTAGCAACATCTTCGGCGGGATAACGAAACTTGTAATGCTTTTTGTATCCAATGATATTTGTGGGTCTATTTAGCATTTTCATAAATTTTACTTTTTCCTTCTAATCTCCATCTTGTAGAATCTTCAATGCAACGAAAGGCATTTTTGATTTTCACTTGGAAAAAGGACGAAAAAGACACCATTTTTTGTCGGCTCGAAGAAAGAAATTTAAAATAGTCATGTGATCGCACATCAGCTACCTTTTGTTCATTTCTTCTCTTTTTCCCGTTCTTTCCCTTTTTGTTTTTTATCTTTTCACTCTTATCTGTTATTTTATATGAATTTTTGTATTTTGTTGAATTTTCTCCATATTTGGTTTCTAGTGTCTCTTAGAGAGTTGTGCCGCTAGTGGTCTATAAATATTGTTAAATGACTGTTTAAGCGTTTAATTGTTTACCCCCCATTGATTTTCTAAACCATAAATAGCAATGAAGGTAAACGACGACAACAACAACTGCAATAACAAAGACAAAAAGATCTCAACATGCATATAAAACAGATATGGATCAAATTATAGAAAGGCCAAGACTACGTTATATATAAATACACATGTGTGTATGGATTTGTGCTTGTCTGTGCGTGTGTGTGTGTATTAGCTTAAGAATATATAATTTTTTATGTATATATATACATATATATATATATATATATATATACAAATAAATTAAATATGGAAACACGTGTATCCATGTATATTCCATACACACACACAAACACACACACTCTATACAGGAACAATGCCATAAAGGGACAGTATTGAGAGAATATCTGTGACTGTACAGAAGAGGAAAAAAGAAGAAATAAATTTCTTTTCAAGTAACAGTTGGGAAAGTGACAACAACAATATATCTCTTGTATATGTATATACATATCATATATATATATATATATAAAGATGAATTTTTTTTGTATATATATTATATTCTTTAATACTGATCGTCTGATTATATATGAACGCGTATGTATGCATTTGTTTTTGTATTTGTAACATAGAGTGATCGTAACGCTTGTTATAGAGTTAATGACATCAATTTCGTAAACCAAACATGAAAACAAATTTGGTAACAGGTGCAGTCCCAGTCACAGTCACAGCACAGTTCAATACCTTAACTCCCTTGAATGGCCAAAGAGAGAGAAAGAGAATGAAATGAAAGCATAATAATTTACATTTGTTAGGTCGGTCGATCGATCGGTTGATATCATTAGTAGTTTCTTTAATAATTTATGATTTTTATCAATTTTTTTCTCTTTAAACTAAGTTAGTGAAACGAAGCCTCTATTAGTTGCTTTTTTATTTAGTGTTATTCTTTGTCAAAGATAATAATTTAAATAAAATTACGAAAGCATATGTTCAGCAAACGTTTTTAAAAATGTTTTTATCTGACGATACAAAACAATGGCAGCTTTCCTATATATATCTTTGCTTATAGTATAGTATACGTGAACGTGAGGCTGGCTGTCAAAATATTTAGACATTTTTGCCTTCATTCATTTCTGTTAATTCTGTTTACTTCGAACAAAGCTTAACAGCTCAAGCTGACATGCTTATGAATGCTTATAACACCTATGAAAGGTTATAGCAGGTATTTGTGAATGATGGTTGAATATATTATTCTTATAACTCTCAGGCCACCCAGGAAGCCTTCAGACGATGTGTAAAAGAAATATGTTTAATATCTCATCAAAATCCTTTTCGTATCTTTCACACATAATGTGTAAAGTCTTTAGTCTATCACAAGAACAAATTCCGAGACTTTAACTTATGAGTAAAAATAAAGTTAAAGGAAAAAGAAGTTGTTTTTCACTTTTTCTTTTTTTTTTTTGCATGACAGAAAACTAGTGCAAATAATGTTCTAAGGAAGCGAAATTTGATCGTACCAATTGGCCGGTTTTAAGCTTCATTTAAGTGCAAATAATTATTTTAGATCTTCTTTTACGCATTTTACAAAAAAGATTGTAAACTCTGTTTTTGCTGAGTGCACGGCATAGTTCTTCTATGGGCATATGGACATACATCTTCTTAGACAATGAAAATCCACGCACAAAAATTCAATGGCCATCCAGAGTGTATATGCAATGCTAGAGTGGCTTTGGCCGTGTAACTCCTGATAATCCAAAATCTCTTTAATTCAAGATACTACATAGTCAGGTTTCCATTCATAAGGTCTCCTTTAGTAGATCGCTTATATAGAGTTTTCACTACTGGCAAAATGTCTGCTTAGAAATTCTGACAGCTAACTCTCTTTAACCGTCCTATGCAGGAATGCAGACCTACGTGCATCCGACTATTTCATATCTATGCTACAAGTCGAAGCAAGAGAATCGGAAATAAAACTTTTTTCGTCCTCTATGCTAAGAGCAATAAATGTTTTAAATTTATATAATTTCTTGTATTATAATTTTATAATAATTTTGTTTTCAGTTTGCGCAATATTTTGAAAAAACTTTTGTTTATTTTTTTTTTTTATTTATATTTTTATTTGTTGAATATTTTTTTTTCAAGTTTTTTAAATTACGTTGAAAAGTTGTCAAAAGAAATTTGTTCTTTAAAATAACAAAAAGCGTCAAAAGCATCATTAAAAAACTCGTACACATATATATGCGACCAGAAATCATTTAACATTAGTGCAATGCACTTGTGTAAGTGGTGAACGTGTATGATAATGATGATGACGACGATGATCTTCCACTAACCTCAAGGATCCCTGTATTGGTAAACAAGCTATTAAATCACGTTTTCCCAGGCTATAAGCAAAAGCTTGCGCAGTCAAATTAACTAAAAACTAAAAAAAATATTTTCATAAAAATAAGCGTCTTAAGGCCGAATTTGTATGCGCCCTCTACTTTAGTCGAATGTTTTTTTGTTTAAATATAGATATATCAGCAGGCCGATCGGAGCGAATTTTCATGTAAGAATGACAGCAAATGCAGCAAAAGACTTAAAGACTTAAATCTGATCGTTCATATGCTCAGTTTTATGTTTTCTCTTCCATAAATAGATTTTATAATTTCAATACCGGACAGATCAACGAAGTCACGGACATAATTGAATTGATTTTGAACTTGATTCTTACCAAGTATTGACATACTTAACTTGTCCTAGAAAGGTATATCTGGGGAGTTACGAATTGAATGAAAAAATTTATTTAACTTAGCCCTACAATAAACACAACAACAACAAAAAAGAAGAAGAAAAAATGAACTGTAACTTTTTAAAGACAATGTTAGAGACCTTTTTTGTTCACTTCATTGCTACATTTTTTTGTTTATTTTTTGTTGGTGGGTGAATTCGTTGATCTTTTTCGTATTTTTCTACTCCACGGTACACACGGTGTGTCTATTGGAAGCCAATTAGTTGTTTGTCGTTTTGAACGTGTTTATATTAATTAAAACTAACTAAACTATTTAACTAATTAGTTGACAACCTTATATGGCAGCTGAATGTGTGTATGTAAGCGTACAATGTACAGACAATTCCACCGATCGCAAAACATTAGATGGCAACATTTCCAATATGCCAACAATTGTGAAACTGCTGTCAAACTGTTAGGTTTAAAGTTTAAAACGATAAAGCGTTTTGCAAATTATCGTCTCCGTTTTAATTGTATTTTTTTTGTTACCTCACGAGAGAAAGATAACGCGACACTCTCGTCTCTAACCTCTGATGGCTTGGTTTACTTTTTAAAACTACACTAAGGGTTTCAAAAATTTAATAAAAATATTTGTTAGTCACACAGCACAATTAGAGGAAAGAAGTAAGCTCTAAAGGAAAAAATTTTTAATTTTATTTTTATTACAAATAAAAACATTAATTTAAATTTTATTTGCCAGTTTGCTACGGCTTAAAAAAGATTTCGAAGAAGAATGCGATGGTGTTTGTGGCGGATTTTTGTGCTTCCCTCTCGTTTTTGCCTCTAGCTAGCTGTCTGACTAGATGATTAGTTGACTTTCTCTTCAATTAATTGATTCACTGACGCTCTTTTCGTTTCTTCCACTTCACTTGCTTCATTTACTATGCAAAAATCATTTTTCTCCGCTATTATATTATGTCTACATACGTGGCTGGTTACGCTAACTTTATTTAGTTGTTGCGACGGTCAGATAAATGAGGTGACAACGTCAGAAATGGTGAGGAACTTTCAAAGTGTTCTTGGAAGACCATCGAGGAAAAATAAGCGCTTTTGCAGACATGTTCGTCATTTAAAGAAGTTCTATATAATTGACTGAAAATTTAAATATGAAAAAGCTGAGCGTAAAATACTGGTTTTCCTCCACATGGGTCAAGAACAAGGTCGTAAAGTGTTTGAAAAAGTAAGAGGTGTTCAAAGCAATAAAGCATTCATAGCAATGAATAAAATGTAGACCCTTCACTTCGCACTTAAGATGAAACAGTAGTCCACAGAATGATTTGAAAGGCGAGAAAGAGGAGAATATAAAGGCGGAAACACTTCAATTACTTTTTATTTCAAATAAAGCTTAAGCAGATCAATTGGAATCGACATCTTGCCAGTTGTTCAAAAGCAAGCCTCAAAACTTTAGTTGCAGTATTTCTTAGTCATTCGAGGTTTCTCGAATGTCTAAAAGCAGTTGAATTTGAAGCCGTTGTATGTACACGGGATACTTGGTGTTCATGTTAAACAGAATAATGTTTTAATTAATAAATTTTACATTCTTTTCAAAAGAAAAAAAATAGATTATGTTGCCTTCGCTTCCTTTACGAGCAAATAGAAAGAGATTGTTTGCTGTTTGGCATAATAATCAGCACCGATAATTGTTCACAAAAACTAAAAAAAAACTGAAAGCATAACAAGAACATTCGAAATTCATAATTATTTGTTCATAAAATTTCACACAAGATGTAGTCCATAAAGATAAGTAATATAAATACTGAGTTTAAAAATGAATCAGTTTTTCCCAACGGCATTGGAAAATTTTTATCTACACCTACACCTAAACATTATGTAGTGCAATGTAAGCAAGCAACGTTACTTGTATGAGCAATAAATTGAGTCTACCTTGTGAGTCTTTGAAGTGTGTTGAATGCTAGATAATCGGTGTCCAAGAATCGCCTTAAGGGGGACATAGTTCTCTTAATTGGTTTTATTCATCTTTTCTTTTCGTTTCGTCTCTAAGTATTATAAACAACACGCAAATCTTTAGTTTGAATTATTGCTTTTTTACAATAATTCAGTATTGAAATTATGATTACATTTCTCATAAACAATATATCCTTAATGAATAAACAAAAGCATATATAAAAATTTATTCAATTGCCCCGAAAACTTAGTTGAAAATGAACTGCAAATAAAACTCAGGTACAAGTACACAATACAACGGCCAGTCAAAAGTAATCTGACATACACACAGTTATGTATACCAGCTAACCAACCAACTAAACTGAGATAAGTATGTCTGTGTGTACGTATTTGAGGAAGATAAACATATATATACATATATATATATATATATAAAATTTACAAAAGGCCTCACCGAGCTTTCCACACACTACCAAGGACAGACAAACAATCAGGCTGGCAAGCAACCAGGCAAGCAACCATATCAATTGATCCATAATAATACAAACTGCTTACAAACTAACCAAGAGGTTAAACGTTGGTTAAGTTATTTTACGTGCCCGAACAAAGTATTTGCAAACAGTTTATGTATATATGTATATATATATATATATATCCAACATGCGATATGCAATATAATCCAACCATTATGATTAGAGCGATTAAAGCAATAGCAGCACAACAAATACAAAGATCAACTCCGCAAAACACACACTAAGTGTTTATAAGTTATTGGTGTCTCAGCATAAATTGTTTGTCGGTTGGCGGTTGGCGGTTGGCGGTTGGCATTCAATAGCACGATGTACGAAGTGTGGGAGAGTGAGCCGACAGAGAGAGTACGGATGGTATTGATTGTTCTTTGTCTGTGCTTTTTGGTCAAAATATTTTCATAGTAATAGAAAATGTGCAAAGAGTTCGTAGGAAAGAAAATTTCACTTAAACAAAACGCCCTCATATATCTTAAGGGAAATAAAGTGAAAATTGTGAAAAAAAATATATAAAACAACACTGCCTTCGCTTAAGGTGAACGGTAGATACTCATCACCACCTGGAATAAAAAAAACAAATTCAAGATTTTTTCTTAACTACAGAACTGATTAAGACTCTGTTGACTCTCTCAGCCTATATTCAGCTTATATTTGTGGCTTCTTCAACCTGTTTATGTGGGATTCGTTCGTCGAATATAGGTGCGGAGTTGTCACTTCGCATCTTCTCCTGCCCGTAAGTGAGTTGTAAAAATGCGGCGAAAAGGTTCTAATTTTTGTGAGAAATTACTTCAGTCGTATAGTTAATCCATTCACCTTTTTGGATGGATCGAAACAATATACAAGATCAAGTCTAAACTTGACACTTTGAGAGATAGAACTGAATACGTTTAGCTGAATATGCCAGTGATTCTAAAGTTAATGGACAACGCACACTTTCAAATTAAATTATTTTAATTTATTTCCAGAACCATCTTGCAAATGGAAGAACAAAATTAATATACCGTTAATCTCTCTATGTATAGTGATGGCATAACTACACCACACTAAACAAATTTAAGTCTTAAGCCTTTTAAAGAGATGTTATTAATATTTGTTTTGTTGAGATCATAAACAAAAATCGTAAGCATGATTAAGAAGAAATTGGTTTTGTTGTTGCTTTGCTTGCTGGTTGTTATACGACTGGCCAATATCACGACGATATTAGATTTGCGTGCAATTTGTTAATAGAAACTTTTTTAAAAGCTAGAGTTTACCAACTGAATTGATGTTGTAAATAAAAGAAATAAAAACAAGAAAAGAGGAAGAAAGAAAGAAAAAAATAAGAAAGAAATTACAGATGGATAGAGAGAGAGAGAGAGAGAAGCAGCAAAAGATTACACAAATCATTTCTTATTTCATACTCAATTAGTTAAAACTTATCATCGTGCGAGTTAAAATTGTTTATAATTTCGATTTAGTAGATATTTCCTCTTAGGCTTTGTAATAAAGAAAAAATAATTATAATTTTCTGTAGCGTGTCTTCAGTTAAATTTGGAAGTTCGCTACAACAATATTTCATGAAAGACTTTTTACTGAGATTAAATTATAAAAATTTATGAGTTGATGCTTTTCACTCTTTGCGTTACTTCTTTTGACAGCATTTTTCCTTCTTTTTTTTCTGGTTTTTTTACTTTTTTTTAATTCAATTTAAAGATTTTTTTTATATTTTTACTTAAATACGATATTGGGGAAAAATTGAATGGACGACTGTCAGGATGGATGTGCGGAATGCTGTGTGGCATTGTTTTGTGTTTGTTGCTGTTGTTGTTATTGTTATTGTTATTGTTATTGTTGCTATATTGCTTTTGGTTGGCTTTTGTTGGCAATTTTCCTATAATTATATATTATTTTGAGTGTTAACCTTTAGCATGAATCTTGCATCTCTTTATGTGATTACCGCTGTATGTGTGTAATAATTCTCTTTGGCAAAATCGTATACATACATGCATACACACATACATACATACACAAGCATACATACGTACATGTAGTACTGTATGGCGTATAGCATTATATCACGTTGTTATTACATATTTCATTATATTGAATAAATGAGCGCGCACGCTTATTCAGTCTGCTTGATTGGCTGCCAGACTCGCTGACTGACTATTTGGCCGTTTAAGTGTTAAGGGGGCTTTAGCACATGCAATTGAGTCTTTGCGTTACGAAATGAAGTTTTGTGGTGTTTTAATTTTGTTGAATTTTATCGTTTTGTTGTTGCTATTTTTTTCTTTCGGTCGGTTTTCCAATGTGGCACCGCAAAATTGAAACATAAATCGTGCCCGCCATTACGGCCATTAAAGTGCAACCAACACTTTTAAAGCCTGTGGCAAAACAAAAAAAACGTACGTTTGTATGTACAAACCAAGCAAACGTTCATAACGCATATACACTCACACAGTCACACATATGTAAACATGCATTTATACATATGTAAATATATATATATATATATATTTATATATATACATGTATATATTGTATACCCATTTCATTTTATATCATCTTTAGGCGTTACATTTATACCTACGAACACATGTCTGTATTTCCGAACAAGAGGTAGAGTTTCTTCTTTTTTTCTTGTTTTCAACATCAAGAAAAACATCATCATCTTCATTATCATTACCGGTACTCAGTGTTTTTGCACAATTGCTGCATTATTATATCATATAATTCATATAAATATTTAAAATCAAATAACGGGCTAAGGGGTAATCAGATGGGCATACCGTGCTGTGTATTATAGCTTTACCTGATATGAGTTTAGTCGTTTATTTAAGAAAACGATGAACGGAGATGTGGAAGTGATTATCTTCACTGATTATTAATAAAAAAATATTAAAAAATTAATAAAAATATTATACCTTCAACGCCGCCAACCAATTTTTGGAAATTAAATGTTTCTCAGTTTTTCATTTTTAATTACAAAAATTTGAATAATATTCCTCGTGAATTTATGAAAACAAAAAAGTCAATCTAAAATTTATATAATAATTTATTTCATTTTTCTTAATAGATTATTCGGAAATGTTTCGAAATTTAGTGATGTATACGACCTGACTACTAGGATTTTATATTCAAAATTATTATTATTAAAATATAAGTCCAATGCTGACTTCCATTCCATTTCGACAGCAAGGACCGTAAAAATGCTATAAAATTTTTTTCTTTAATTTCCGTAACAATTGAATGTAATCCTGACAATATCGTGGCGAAATTTTCTGTCTTCCATAGATGGTGGGTAAATGAAGCTCCTGGGAATGGCAAACGAGCCGAAACCTGACCTCTGCGAGGTCCCACTAGGCAACATGACTGTGGCTGCGATATTGTTGGCCATGCACGCGCGGCTATACTGATCCATAGCTTCGTTCTGCGGCACAGTGAGATCACCCGAAACAGTTATCGGCTAACAAGGGTTAAGGTTAATTCTCGATGTCTGGCGACAGGTTCTCGAGAATTGTAGGAGGTGATAATCGGGAGAATGGCCTTTTTTTATGAAAAAGGAAAGTCTCTTCTATAGGTTCTTTGCTGCAAAGGGTTTGTACACATATCTACTTTTTGGCAGTGTATGATTCATAGAAACATTATCGAATATGGGAGCATGGTTGGTATTGGGCTGTGTCAATGATTTCCCAAGTACATAACAATCCTAGAGATAAGATGGCAGGAGGTACCTTCCGAAATGTATAGCATATCCAAATGTCCAAACAAAATGCGCGGGGATCAGGTTGCTTGCAATTATTGCTTGCCCAATATACTGCTTGGAGAATGATTCTTGCCTGGTTGTGGGGACTGCCCCTCGGGGTGTTTAGCGGTGATTGTGGAAGCACCTGGATGGTCAGGAAGACTCTGGAATATACCCAGTGAATATTTATACTCGAACCTCGAGACTTGTGGACCCCTTGTGGAGATTTTTTTCTACTTGAGATACGTCGACTATCGTTCATTAAAAACTGATTTGTGCTTAGGTACACCGTTGAGTTACGCCGTCAAGGCAGTTGCCTACGTTAAATTAATGATAGCAATCTATCGTCTATTGATAGTAATTTATTGACACTTTCTTTTCGAAATTAACGCGAAGAAAAACACCGATTTACATAATTTTGCGGTTATTACGATAATAACTCCGTACACGAAACGACATGACCGGTCTATATCTTCTTTTTCTTTTTTAACTTTAACCCGCAACAAAATCAAGAAATCAGTGAAGCTATCCTATATAATAATAGTGAAGACTTAGCTAGAGCGAAAGCACTCACAGCACATGACAGGGTTAAAGAAAAGACAACTCTTTACAAATTCTCGAAAAAAAAAAAATAAATTATTTTTTTAAAAATATTTATAAATTTGTAAGTAATAGTGTGGGGAAAAATATTGAGAGATCTTTTCTTACGTTTTATTATTAGTTTTGTTTTACTATTATTAATAATTATTGTTAAATTTAACTAAAATTCACTGTTGGGTTAGGTGGGTATAGCATATTATGGTTTGTTTCAACCAAATGGAACCATCATTGGGTATCGGCACCAACAATAACTGAAGAAGTTGGGACAAAAAACCGGCTTAACATGTCAAGTGACATAACATTATGAGTTTTCAGCGCAATAAAATTCGATTTTAATATATGCGACCAACAAACTTTAGTGGCACTAGTTTGGAATATGCTACACTAGCCGCTTTTATCAATGGGCGTTGCTCCTTCTCATTAACGCAGATTGCATTCAATTAGTCATCGTTGGTCGTGCTGGGTTTCTATTCTTTTTACAACGATATTGAACAATAAATCTCTTTCGGAAGCAATGGAATTATCCACTTGCTTTTACACTCAGCGAAGCATCTTGATCGTAAATATTATAAATATTTTTTCCAAGCTTCCACAGCACTTCCGCCTTTTTCCTAGTAAAATTGAAAATTGCGGCGATTTTTTTCCACAAATTTAGGTAAAGTTCACACTAATATAACTTTTGATATGACTTACGAAATAAGAAAATGTCCGACAATTGTTCACTGAAATGCCAGCTTTCAAACGCACTACTGTAACTTGCAAACTAGCGGTCGATTTGTCATGAAATTTCGTTTCAAAGCTGCTACTATCCAAAACACACATGGATTCGTCGATAGTGGTGACATTTATACGTCGTAGGATTATTGCGCGCTTTCATGTAAGTAACTCTTGATATAATTCTGCGAAATCGGAATTTTCAAATCATCTCTGCTAATATACTGTAACGACTTTGCAAATAATTGCTGTTAATCTCATGTTCTCTGTTGCTGACTATTTTTATTTTTGTCAATATCGTCGATTAGTTTTACTTCGTATAATTTTTCTATAGAGCAACATTTTTAAAGCGGATGATTCCTTTTCATTTGGATTAAATGCATCTTCCTACTATTCAATTTTATCTAGGAAAAATAGATGCGTTGTATATTTTTTTGCATCTGCTGTACGCGAATAAAGACGATGGTGGCCAGATAAGAGTGGAGAGAGAGACATTGGCAGTGCCCCCAATCGGTGACACTCCCAAAGTTTTAAGAAACCACACACAGTTGAGAGATACAAAATGCAGTTTTTGTTTGTAAATTATTTTCTAACCACCGTGGCCTTCATTTCAGATCCATGACATGATCCAGTGTATTAACGAGAAAAACGAAACTCACTTTGACCAACTTGCGAGAATTGTTGTTATTTGCAGTCATCAGAAGAATTTGCGAAGCAATAGAAAATTCGGGATATTCAAGAGTTTCAAGTGAGCTCAAAGAGCTGAGCTCAGCGAACAGAGCTCAGCGTTATGGCGCGAAGCGATGCATGAATGGCTGCGTAATAATTGACTTTAAATGATATTTTTAAAGTAAAATTTAATTTTTTGTAGTTATTGATGAGAACGAACAAGTTTATAGAATAACATGAATCATAATATAATTTGTACGTTTGTTTTATTTCGTTTGTTGAAAAGTTGCTTAATGGTTTCTACATCGCTTCAATGTCTTTGAAAGAAAAAATTAACTTCCGGAAAAGCATTAGAATGTCACAGGAAATAGAATTAATAGTCAGATCCCGACGGTTTCGTAGCAGCCAGATGAACGGTAGGAAACGAATAAACGCAAGCATGCTTAACACAAACAAAACAAAACAAAAAATTGCATAATTTTCTAAAAAGACCTGATAATGTATTTTCTTATAAGTGCACGATTTTGCAGATAATGAAAATAGTTCGTTGAGTAATTGCTTGCGCCTATATTGATTGAGTTTTTAATTAAATTCAAATTCTCTAGCATCTCTAGCATCTTTTGTTCTCTGTAAAGGACATTAATAGTTCGACTTTAGCCCTATGTAACCTGCACGTCATGTCTCTCGCTTGTTTCATGTTAAATGAAAATAACGTGTGCTTATTAAATAATTTATTTAAGTACGTCATTTAAATTAATGAAAGTGTAGTTAAGAAACACCTAAATGTTGTTATATAATATATACATAAATATGAGTACTTATATATATTTATATATATATACATGCTGCGCATGTACATAGCAATATAATGGCAACAGCAGTATCATAACAAGTTTAAGAAAAAATATGTCCGTTACATTATCATAACAATGTAGCAAAATGAAAAGAGAAGGCAAGAGAGGGTACAAGTAGAACAATTATACGGATATTGAGATACTCGCAGACACATGACTGGTTGGTTGGGTATGCTTGCGGGCCTGTGCCTGAACAAAGCAATTACCGTAGATTGTAAATATGTGCATGTAGCATCTGTATATATACATATATTAAATTAACACGACAAAATAATTTACTATAAAGAAAAATTAATTTTCTTTTCAGAGTTTCTTCCTCTTCTTCTTATCTTTAATTCAGACCGCAAGAAAACATTTACAGCAAACAAATTTGGATTCCCTTCAGAAGGCTTTCGGCTTGAGGCTACAGATGAATTTTTTTTATTCAAGTTTTTGCTCTATAACAATATGAAAATATTTAATGACCTACAAAATATATACGTGTATGTAATAACACATCGTAAGTCAAAAATAGTTTTATATTAAATTTAATCTTATGTTTGTAACACATCCAGTATTACCAAGGCGAATGTATGGTAGACCAATTGATTGGACAGAAAGCCGAAGGCTACATTAAATCTCACCATTATTAATATAAGTATTGAAACTTATTATTATAAAAAAAAATACGTTATTATCGTCTATAGAAGGTTATCACTAAATATGATATTCCCTTACATGAAAAAAATTGATCAGAGAGAAAAGTTATCACGTTTACAATGGTTTATATCGGACTAAGGTAGTTTTTAATAATTAGGCAGATAAAGGAGACAACATTGGATTTTATAATCATATCCTCAGCAGTGTTAAAGTTATGGGAAATACCAGTGCAAGTAAGGGTTGAATTCGATAATCTTGATCTTTCTCTACTCAAAACAATTATTTTCCATTTAGTTTTATTGAATTATTCAGTGTATGGAGCCACTAAGCATGGAACGCTCAATTTCCATTTTCTACATTCATTGTCGACATTCATTTTCATCTCTCATACCTATTGTGTAAGCCTATTTCATTTTAAACAGTTGTTCTAAACGATTTAAGAGTTTCGGAGTGTTGTTCCATAAAAATAAAGATTTTATAAGATAAATAAACCGAGTTCTTTGCAACAAGGAGATTTTCGAATTCGCAAAGAGTCTAATCATCCAAATTAAAATTATTGTTCTCAGGCAAATAAGTAGATATACATAATACCAGTAATATCTTCCTTTGTCTGGTTTAACAAATTCTTATATGGAAATGTGGAAAATACTACAATTGAACACAGAATCCTTAGTCGCTTTCAGGTTTACGCCCACGTCGATCGAATACTTCAAGAATCAATGGAATGACTTGCCCTCTAAAAGAAAGTGGCATGAAGAGATTAGCCTTAAGATAAAAAATGTCTTCTAGTTAGCTACTAACTAGCAGAACAAATGAAAGAAAACTGCTGATAACAACTAACATCCGATTGATAAATTGGAAGAAGAAAAATTGTAAGAAACCATTCCTAACCGACAAAATATGAAATCAAAATATGTATAAGTTCAGTGGATATAATCCAACTAACAATTAGTAAACTAAAGATTATTAAAAAGTAAATAATCTAACTTCTAGTTAAGACTGCCAGTTAAAAAATCTATTTGTTAGTGAACTTTAGCTTTAAGGTAACATATTAACGACGACACCTAGTCTACACAATTAGAGAAAGACAATTATTTAATTATGGCAAACTTTACTTCTCACAGAAGTTACACTGCAACTTAATCAGAAGTTAGACATAAGTATGAACACGAGCGGATTTTCTTTTTTAAATTAAATTACGAAATTAAAAAAGGATTTCAAGATTCGTAACCCTTTAACATGTCTAAAAAAACTAATTGCAATAGATTTCGCAAAATGCTTTCTTTGCTAAAAGGATTTAATTTTAACAAACGTGTGTATTACTCTTAACATTGTGCAAGACTTTACTTAGTTGACTTACTAAGCATATCCTACCTGTTTGCTTCATGGTTTGTAAGATCCCTACTCTTGGATTGGATTAAAGGCAACAGCCCCCTTTTTAAAAAAAAAATTTTTTCATTGATTTACGAGAGGCTTTGGGAGTTTCTTAGAATATGTAGGAAAAACCGACACCTGAAACGAATTTTTTTCAATAAAATTTCGGTATTTTCCGTAAGCGCTTCAAAAAGACTTTTTATGCCAAATGAACCCCTGCTGGGAAGTTACAGGTTAATTTCTTGCATATTGATATCTAACTTCCCGACTGTACTGTAACAGATGTCTTTACATAGCGTACACGACCATTTCAAAGCATTTCCAGACAAAAATATGCTACTTTAACTTCATCGAGACGACCACTTAGCAGATGTGATGATCAGAAATTAAAGGTTTAGAGGGAAGCTTTTCATGTTGTTCATGAATTCGGCTATAGAATTTTGAACTTTCTTGCCTTTTTCTTTGTCATTTCGTTTCACGTAAAACGAAAAACGTTTAATTCTGTCTTTGATCAACGCAGCAAACGTGACATTTTCAGGCAAAAAAACTTCGAGGAAAGAATATGAGAAAGAATATTTCTACATAGAAAAGCAGAACCATAATAAAGTTCTGGGATTTGCAGACTAATTGTGAAGAAGTTATAAAAATTATTGTAATAAGAAACTATGTATGTAACACATCCCCTGAAACTTTAAACGCGTTTATGTCGAAACACGATTTTGCAAGAATTTTTGCTCACCAATCATCCAAAACTTAATATTTCTAAAAACTTCTACGCACTTCCCTAGCTGTAGGAGCTTTTACACTTGATTTTATCTAATACAAATTTACACCAAAAGAGACTTTTGCTGCAAAGCTCCTTCAATCGGAAATACCTTAGGAGGAAAGCTGCCATGGAATTTTTTAATAATTTTCAAATATTATCTTTTTTAATAACCAAACATACGCTAAATACACTTTCTATATAATTATTATTATAATAAATTTTACTGCATCCCAGAAAAATCGTCTAAAATGCATCTTTCTTTTAGGCCACTAAAGTGGCTTAAGTTAACGTGTAGAAGTACGAAGTATGTTCTTAGTAAAACTTAAACCGAAAGTCGAAATTTTGTGAAGGAAAGTTTACTACTTAACCTATAAAAATCAACTAAACACATTTATTCAACTAAAGATTACTTTGGATTTATTGTTATGCAGCATCCAAGATTCGTCTTACAACTTTTTCATTTTGGTTGATTTAATAATTCTACCGAATATTAAATTGTCTTTTTATGGCTTCTTTTTCTGTTTTTATGTGAATATTTGGGTGGAGTTTTTTAACAACATACTTTTTTTTTCGTTGTTGTATAATTTTTCGATTTAATGTTAAAAAAAAAAAGAAAAACTACAACAGCAAAACATGTTCATAAGCGACGCTTAAATCGATATGTATGATGCCTTGTGTAATACATTACAATCAATTTTAATATTTTAATTAAAGTTAATACGATTTTTATTCGGTCCACCTTTTGTTTTTTAATGGCCGAGTATATATAATAAACAATTTATTAGTGATTCATAATTAAGAAAAACTGCTTATTAAAAAAATGTAATAATATTTTAAAGTTTTTATTATGCCTCAACCGTAGCACGAAAATGTGGTAAAATAGTTTTACTCTTTCGTTTGTAACTTCCCATGAAGTAAACACTATCGCAAAGGGCATATAAGATTCTAATTAACCGTGTTCGTCTCTCCTCTGGCGTTTTTTCTAATCACTCAATCAGATCATTAAACAAATTATGACTTGCGATCTATAGCAAACACTATTCTTAAACTTGTTGTGGACTTGTAGAAGGACGACGTAGAACTTTAAAGAAAAATGAACCTTAAATATCTAAAAAGGCACTCATAACTGATACACTTACGATTTTATTCGAAAAAACAACTGATCAAATAATTATAACTTAATATCATTTGAAGTTTTTTCCAATGGTTTGAATTGGAAGACATCATGGATTCGGACTAGACGAATACAACTTTCTTGCTTTTTTGTTTCACGGAAAAATATAAAGAAAAACTAAAGGCAATATCAACGTCGCTCAGTTTTCTAAACTTGCCCAGTTTTCTTTTTAGGACCACAAGTAGTGGAAGTGTTTACAAAATACAAACAATTTGGTCTGTTTTCAAAAGATGACTCTGCTTGTTATGAATATTTTATAATGATGGCTGATTTTTGTTTCAAAGACGTTGGACGTCTGCTAATGGTATTGAGTTTATATCTCTAAGAGTTTCGTACAAAAGCTTTGTTTACTGTGCTGAAAATGTCAATTTCTATTTGAACTGATACCGAAAGACATTGTAAGGTGATTTTTCAAAGGTAATAAAGAAAGCGATTTTAACTCGGATTGTGACTGAGGACAAAAAGTGAATACTCTACGACAATCCTAAGAAAAAATATACTACGCTCTGTCCGATTAATCATTGCCGTCGACGTCAACATCCGCGCCAAAGCCGAATATTCATATTTCGAAGTTCCCTGTTTATATCTGTTGCGATCAAAAGAGTGTTGTGTACTATGAGCTACTAAAACCTGGAATTTTTATTACGGGCGATCGTTATAGACTGATTGTTTTGAGCCGTTCATTGCGAGAAAAACGAACGGAATGCGCGGAAAGTCAAGAAAAAGTCAAAAATATTTTTAAATGCTCAAGTAAGATGGTTTAACGCACCAATCTTCAGATTCCTGGTTGTTTCGGTTCACTTCCTTTGCCGAATCGAAAATTGGCTCCTCACTTCGATCGACTGACATGGCCAGACATTTTTCGAGATGGAATTCGGAAATGATGTTGATTTTTAAATTTCAAAAGAGTTTATTAGACTAGAATAAGCATAAGTAAAATGTATTCTATCGTGCATAACCTTTTTGTCCTATAAATACAAATACAAACAAAAATTTGGAACAACCTAGCATCACCTGATAGATGATGTAAGAAATTTTCTGAAGAATACAAATATTAAGCTTTAAAATTCAATCCCGATTACGAAAATTGTTCAGAGTATGGTGAGTCATCCATTCATATATTTCTTGGAGTTTCTGCAGTCAATTTAAGCAAAAGGAGAGAAAGACTCTAATGCTTTTTCATTTGTCATAATTTGAAATTAACTTTAGACAAAATACAATTTTCTACAGCGAAGACAGCGGCCGAAACATGACTGTTGACATACAACCGACAATCATACCAACACGCTTCAATATCTGCATGTAAACAATAAACGCAAACGCAAATTTATCAGAATCTGTAAAAAAAAAGAGAAAAAGAAAAACCACAACTTCTATGCTGGTAAGAGGTTTAAATTAAAATTTTTATCATGCACAGAAACAGAGAAAGAGAAGGAGGGAAATAGACAAGATTTAAAAAGAAAATGATTAAATGACCAGATTTTCCTCTTAAAACATAACAATAATCATAATAAATATAAGCGGTAAAGTAAAGAAAAAATGTTTTCAAACATACTTGTGCACTTGATTCTAGACCACCCAGTGTAGAATGTGAGCTGCTTAAACACCCACAAGTCTAACAAAATATCGGTCAGTTTAGTTAATATTGTGTTTTGATTGTTGCAGTAAATTACCCACAACACAGAGAACAACAACGGAATTGTTAAAATATATCCCGTCCCGTATCTCTTCGACCGTTTCTAGTTGTCGGTGTCTTGATCGTTTTCAGCATCTTGTTGTATTTTGATCAATGCCGACATAGTAGTTTTGACAACAATACACAGTCAGAGAGTTGTACAATCACAGTAGGGGCATCCGTCCTCTTCTTACACGACATATATCACCGGGTTTTAGGGTTTCGGTATCAATTTCGGTTGCTTATGTCTGCCGCAGTAAGAAGGCAAATGCACAAATACACACACGGTAAAATGTGAGAATGCTAATCAAAACAAACGAACAATATATGAAAATTAATGGCATACAAACACAACACACCGACTCATTCTCATATATATATATATACGTATATACGTACGTTTGTATAGATTTGTGCATACTTTGGTTACCCCTGTCAAGATGTTGTAATAAATGCTTGTTTATCTCGCATTATGATTGCACATGTTTTGATTGCTTTGTTTTCATTTAAAGTGTTATGCTTGCTATTGAATCTTTGTTTAAGGATTTCATTGTCTTCGTCTGGTATTAGCGTCAGTTTAACACAACACAAACTAAGATTTCCTCTCATTTCAGTTCACCCAAATGAAAAATATAATTTACAAACAGGAATTTTAGTCGATGTTAAACATCATTTACATAAACATATATTCATACATTTATAAGTGTTAGGTTAAGTCTTTGTCGGCGGAGTAATTGAATCGTAGAATAATAGGATGATTGTCCTAACTTCAGATTTTAGACTTAAATAAAATAACGAGTCTTGCCGAATAATCGAATTTTATTCTTCGGATGCATTTCAGATTACTTCTTATTCCTCTCTTTAGTTGACCTTTACCTGAAGTCTTTTCATTTCTTCAAATTAAAACGCAAACAACTGAAGGGTTATTTCAGTAATAATTTCCTTAAGCTTAAACCTGTCTAACGTAAGACTTTCTTGAAATGCTTTTCACGGAATCATTAGTAAGTGATTCTAACGTAGACCTTTAAAACTCTCAATGTCCATTGCAAAAATCCTGTGGCCGAAATGTCTTCAACTAGTGTTCGCTTTTTTCAATTATTTGCAGTGACTTGCAATTTAAAATACTTTTTATTCCAGATAACTTATACCAAGCTTTCGTGGCTTCAACATCCAAAATTTATAATCGTTCCTGTCGTACTTAAAATATATCGTGCTGGAAAAGGTTTTGAGCAGTAACTACTGCAGGTAAAAGTGTTAAAGTAATGGGAAATATCAGTGTAAATAAGGGTTTAATTCGATCATTTTGATCTTCCTCCACCCAAATTAACAATTTTCCTTTTACTTTTATTGAATTATTCACTGTATACAGCCACTAATCATGGGACGCTCAAGATTGAATTTTCTACATTCATTGTCGACATTCATTTGCTTAATTTGAAGAAATCTACTGCCGAAGCCCATAGAAAACTTTTAGACACTTATGGTGATGCCTCTCTATCATGACCCAATTATCGCTTTTAGTTTCGATGGTTTAAAAGTGGTGATCTTGGCGTCAAGGACAAAAACTGCCTAGAGGACCAAAAAATTTCGAAAACGACAGAAACTCAGCTCAGATTCTTAAAGAGCCGCCGAACAGCTTAACTGAACTATCTGGAGCAGAAGGCTTATTTGTCAGATTCAGCATTTGTGTACAAAAACTTTGACTATTAGAAGATTTGATAAAGTTTTTCAGCTCGAAATGGGAAGGAGAAAAGCTCTCCTTGGAAGAATATATCAAAAAATCTGTATCTGTCGCTTCTACTCGTACTTCGAACAAATATTATCAAGTAGTTTGCAGAAATAATTAAACATGTTCGCTTTTAAAGCCTCGTACCGTTACTGCCGATATATCGATAACTGATGCGCCATAGCTACGTTTTAACAATCACTAGGAGTAGGGCGCTTAATCTCTCTCTCTCTCTCTCTCTCTTATTATTATGATTGAAATACAAAACAAATAACTGCGGGCATAATAAGCATTGAAAGGCTTGGTCTAAATTGTTTCTAACGTCTTTGAGGTCTATTTTCCAGTTGCTTTCAAAAAGAAAAATTATTGATGGAAACAAAAAAAATTGTTGATGGGCAAATAAAACTATGCTGAAGTATATTGAGACTGAGGTGACACAAAGGAGGGGCTTATTAAAAAATCTTTCCTTCATAAGTTGAGTGACTGAGTTCAGTGGTTTTTCAGGGACTTCGACTCTGCGTAGAAATAATGTTAAATTTACTCTATTTCTGCAATTAAAAGGAAATCACTTATTCAGGTAATCTTTTTGAAAATTTTATTTGTTATTTGTCTAATTATTAAGGCAAACCGGATATGAGCCGTCTGGTCATGCTTTCTAGTGAACTACTGTCTACGTATTACCCAGAAGAGATGTAAGTGAAGTATTCGCAAAGAAAACTTAATTATTTAAGAGATTATTTGGAAATGTGTCCGAAACGATTAGTTTTTAACTTATATGCACTTCCATACACATACATACCTATATATTTATATATATATATATATATATATATATATGCTTCCATCTCCTTTATTTATATGTATATGTTTAGGTAACCCTCAGCATTTTTTTGCGCTTTGCAAGGTAATTAACTGAATATAAATTTTGATCATATTTCCACAACGAATGGCACAACTTTCAAAAAATGAAACGAAGTAAAATAAAAATTAAAAAAAAAGAAAAAACACTGAAAAAACCAATTCGAAATAAGCAATAAATTAAGATGAAGCAACAGAAATACTCGATGCAGCAGATCATCGTTTGGTTGATATACTGGCAGGTAGGAGCGGAGAGCCTTTCTTTGTGTTTTTGTTTCTTTTTTTTTTTTAAGAAGGCTCTATACTCAAACAGATAACAACTAATTTTTCTACCTGACTACCTGGAGTGATACAGACAACCACCATATGCACGCACACGCACATTTAGGCCATTAATTATGTGAAACACTACCACCAAGTGTTGAATCTTTCTTTCTTTATATATACATATATTTCTAACAAACACACATGCATACATAGATAATAACGCACCTGGCTGTTGTATGCATACGCGTTCTAGTATATTAACTCCGCCCTAAAACCATATTGAAACCAAACCATGCAACCGTACAAATATACATGAAGTGTAGAAAGAACGTAAATATCTATATATGTTTTATATATATATATATATATATATATGTTCGTAAATAAGTTTATACGTTCTATGTAAACACTTATCCATACATATATTGTATCTTATATACATACATACATACATACATAAAAGTAATAGTTATACTTCATTATGAACGTATGGTTCAGTTGCGTGTGTGTGGCTTCATTAAAAAACTTTATGTTCCACTTAAGTATGTTTTAAAGAATATTGTGTTTTACGTTTTTATAGATTTTCTGTATTTTTAATGATATTTTATTTTCTGAAAATTTGTTAATTTTTGCCGCACATTTTGAGTTTTTTTCTTTCTTGTTTTTATTTTTATTTTTCCATTCAAGCATTCAGATAATTAAGTTAATAAATTTTATCGGTGATTTTGTATATACATAATATTCATATAGCATTCTCTCTTTGGTCATATTCTTCAAAGTTTATACCCAATGATTTCGGAAAACATTTAGAAAATTTCACTTTTGTAAAAGAGACTTTCGAGATTCATTATATTATAACAAGCTGGAAAATTATATTCGTCTGAGCCGAACCTTTTACACCCATCACCTTTATCTTAAAAAATGTGGGAAAAACTAAAGTTTATTAGGTGGGCGTGGTCTAAATTTTTAATGACCAAAATACCCAGAAAACTGACGTATTTTGTGGTTTATTTGGTACTGTAGCTTATTTGATATTGTAGGCGTGGTCTGTGATCTTCAATAGCAACGTATGAGGGAGAACTTCTTATGTTTCTCTCAATTCTGTAGTCAATATTTTCATTTTTGCGGAAAGGAGAATGTTTATCACAGACATTACGCAAATAAGCAGACATGCATGTGGATGAACGGACGGACAGGTACATCTAGGTGGATTCCGAATTTGATACTGATCAAAAACTTTGTAATATTTCTGAAGCATCTTTCATGATGTTACACGAGTTTTCGCAAAAGTTTTATACTTCAATATTCTACCATATCGATTAGGCGTGGTCGATACTTTCTATTCTTGCACAAAGACTAAGGAATAGCTAGCACAATATATTTGGAAATTTTTATAATTCTATCTGCGCTGGTATAACAGTAATGATCCAATTTTTTGTTTGCTTCCGAAAGCAGAGGTAGTCTTAGTTTACGTTGTACTGTTGGTGTGCCCTGTGACGGATTTGATCCATTTTCAATATCAAACTTGAATGCAAGAGCTTCCAATGTTTCTGCTAAACATGAAGTTCGTATCTTCATTTTGAAGAATGTTTACCATAGACATAACATAGATGGACAGACAGACAGACGGACATTCTTAAATTGATGCTAAATTTTATGCTGATCAAAAAGTTTCCGAAGTTTCCTTTTAGTAGTTAAAAACAAAATAACAAATCGAAATATATCCTACACCTGTGATGGGTATAAAAATAAATAACAAATAATAGTAAATAATAATAAATAATAAAAAAATAATAAATAATAAATAACAACTAATAATAAGTAATAATAGATAATGAACAATCATGATAATAATAATAAGAAATAATAATGAAGAGTATTTGTAATAATAATTACTATAATAATTATAATATATTTATATGTACGTATTATAATATTAATTGCAATAATAATAATAACAATAATAATTAATAATTAATAACGATAATAATAAGCCCTAAAAATTAATAGCTTTGCTTATCTGAAGTGAAACAGATAGGTGAAAAAGTCAATCGCTATACGCTGTGTAATGTTTGTGTTTGCATACAAAACTCGTGACAAGACATGAAAGGAAAATGTAAGCAGTGGAAAGGAAAAGAAAGCTAAAGGATTTTCTTTTTCTTGTTTTTGTCGGTTTCTTTCTGAAATTAACAATAAACGTCTAATCCTTTCTTATATCGGCCTTAGCCGTTTGAATAACGCGAGTGGTGGGGAGAACGGGCGCAAATGTTAAAAACTTGTGCATCTGGCATCTATCGTATGCTACTCTTTTTTATCTTCTAAATAAATTCTAGTCCGACTTTCATCATTATTTTTCTAGCCTTGCAATTAAATTAACATTAGGGTTCCACTTATTTTTGCAGTTTTTTCTACAGTTTCGCGCGAAAGCACGCATGTTCATGATTAAGGGTTTTGTTTTTTACATCATTGAAAATTTCTTTCCCCATGAGCAGGCGAAGTGCGACATTGAAACACTATACATAAAGAAAGAAGTAATCAAAGCATAGAATTCTGTATGGTTAACTAATTTCTCTTTTTAGCGAAGATATGAACCACAAAATACCACAAGTTTAAAATGTTGTTGTTGGTGTTAAGACTCTGCACCGAAGATTGCTTAAAGACAATTATGAAAGAAGTACAAGAAATTCGTTAAAAAAGATTTAATTTGCCAGCTAATTAATCAAAAGCTAAACAAAAACATAGATAATAACGAGACGACTGAATAGCTACAACCGGTACATGTCTCAGCATTAACATCTACATACCTAACAGCTATAATAATAACAATGACTAACAATGGCCGGTAATATGTAACAAGGCGCACACACACACCAACACATCAAGCGACTAACATGGTCTCACAGGCCATTACAACTATCTCTAACCCGATACTCGTCCATAGGTACGTATGTACATACGAGGAATTCATAGAGAACGACTAAGAACAGACACTAACATTATCGTGTCATATACACGAAAGAAAGCTTAACTTTAAAACGAAAATGATGATTAATTTCAATAAATGTTTTACAAGCAATGCTGGCCATTCGTAATGCATTCTCCGGCATATTATAATAAATAAGTCTTCGCCGAAGTACATATAAGAAAAGATTAAAAGCGAATAACAAGAAGAACGAACGCTCTTTCTGCAGATGAAACTGCAGATGATGATGATGATGATGATGAAAGAGTATATAGATTACATGGCGACTTAGAAGTGTATCTGGCACTTAAATTCATGAACTTGATGGTCATTATTCAGCAGACATAGAGACGCGTTCAAGATGAAAGAAACCCATGGTAGGCAGCCATCTCTTCATCTCTACAGTAATATGTTTAAATACATATATATATATATATATATATGTGTGTATATGTATATCACTGTCTGTATGTGTGTATTGTGAGTATTAATGTATTTCCCTGCTTGTATCAAGTTATATGTAAATTTGGGTCGTTTGGTGGTAACTTGTCGTAAATGCGATTTCATTGTCCATGAAATTAGTCATTGTTACGCGGTTACCCAACTAAAACCGATCACTAAACATAAGTTGTAAACCTAAAAAACAACAACAATAACACCAACAACAGTAAACAACGAACAGTTGTGGACAACTCCTCTCTATTGCCCAAGCGCGTCTTGACTCATTGACCGAACACACTCAGCATAGACACAACAAACGGTATCCATTTGGCATGAAATCAAAGTACCGCACATCAAAGCCTATTAGTTTTAGATTACAATATTGCAATGGACCATTGTTATTATTATTGCTGTTGTTGTTTTTTTTTTTCTTTTTTTTTTTGTTACTTGTCATGCCTGTATAACTAACTCGACAAACATATAAAACGTACGCTAATAGTTTCTCAATGTTTTTATGTGTACGTTTTATGTACATTGCAGTGTGTGCTACACTTCGTAACAAATGTTTTTATGTAGTTGTTGTTATTATTATTGTTGTTAGTTTTATAGAACTTCGTAAGAATTTTGAAATTTATTATATTATTTCTCAACTCTCCATTGGCAACTTACCCTCAGCGTCTCGGTATTGTATGAAGAGAACGCGAGCCATTGCTGTGTGACAGTCATTGGAAAAGCGACGCACTCTCGCGAACAATTCATTTGCGAATTCCCAGGAAAAAGCGTAAACCTATGTGTACAACGCACAACTTCTTTCTAAAGAATTTCAATTTTTTTTTATTTTTTATTTATTTTTTTACTTCAGTCCCTTCTATTCAAGTTTCGATTTCGTTCCTAAAATATCATATAATTCCAAAATTCTATCTACACATTCGCATAAAACGTTAGTTGTACCTCTTCGAAATGTATCTAGTGTTAGCCATTTGTTGACGCTGTTAAGGTTTGGATACAACTTGCAACTCTCTTACTGTCGCTCGCATTTGTTCGTTCAAAAGTTTGAAAGTCGAACACTTTGAAGATAAGCCGCAATAATGGTTTGAGACCACCCAAGTTGATGTTGATGACGACGACGACGACGACGACGACGACGACGACGATGACGATGACGACGATTACGACGACCACGACGACCACGACGATAAAGATGACGAAGGGATGATCATGACGTTCCTTTTTATTGGTGTGTGATGAAGCTGCTGCTGCTGCTGCTTTTGCTAAAGAGTTGTTATTATCTATACAACACATATATACGCGTTTGTAATAGTTGTGTGTATATTTCTTTTGTTCTCGATTCTGTTGGGTGCTTGTTTCATCCGAAAAAAGAAACGCAAAACGTACACAAAACTGAGATGACGACCGATATGCACAATAAATGCGCATTAAAAGTCACAATCACAATCTTTTAACTTAACTCTTAAAGACGCTACGTTGAGAGACTTATTATTTAACTTTTTGCGCGTGAAGCATCTATTCAATGACGACACCGAGTAAACCGAACTACCGGCCAAATAAACGACCGACTGATCGACCCGAAATATAGCATATTACAAAACATCCATCCCTGACTTGATTATGTGCAGTTGGACGAAAAACAAAAAAAATAGACCGACACCCAAAGACATACCATACCTTACCTTACCTTACCTTACCTTACCTTACCTTACCTTGCCTGACCGTACGCCGTGTCGAGCAAAGCAAGCAAGCCAGCAAACCAGCAAGCAAGCAAACAAGCAACCAACAGACAAACAATTATTTGTTGCGTTGTAAATTGCACAGAAAAGTGTTTTAATTTCCTTTCATGCAACACAACACTGCAACAACATTACGTTTAACATTTCAAGTTTTATTGTCGTTGTTGTTTCGATTCTTCTTCTCCTTCTTCTTCTTATTCTAAATTGGTTTCATTTTCATGTGCGGTGTAAGTTTGTTTTTTGATGTCTGTGTAAAATGGTTTTAAGGTAATTTAGATTAATGATAACGCGTTAACCAAGTGAAAGATTCTTTTCTTCGTTTTCTATTTTTTTTTCTTCTTTTTTGCAGCTTTTGTTTTTTTCTTTTTTGCACGGCTTCTGCTTCTTTTCCGTACTAAATGTCTGCAATAAACGATCAAGATGAATGTTTTCGGGCAAAAAGAAAAACAAACCACCACCAGTAAAAATGTTGTTAATTGTAGAAGACAAAAAAATAAAAGAAAAAGAATCCTTCCAGTGAAAAATTCTTAATTCTCTAAAGCAAGCAATCATCTAAGCATTTATCACACAAAGCTGGTGTAAATGCCTAATATATGAAGTCCTAAAACGAGCTTTAACACACAACTAAAATGTAGACTTGTTTATAAAACCAAAAAAGCTGCTTTCGTTTATGGCTTAATATTGACAGACCTTTCGGATAGTTAAAGAGATAGAACTTTTCATCTGATTCGTCGAACTAACTGCAAGAAATTCCTTGAGTGTCACGTATGTTCGTTTTAAACTTTGAATAAAAAATTTCCTCTCGGTTCTTAGCTTTAAGATATTTTATAGGAAAAGCGCTTATGTATTAGAGACTTAGAAAAGTTTTTATCACTTTTGCACTTGGAAAAGTCATTTACTGAGGAAAATTGGTACAATGTATATTAATCAAAATATTTCCCACAATTTTCTATATCTATTTCCCATCTTTCTCGCAACGTGGCGATGCCGTGATCTTTGGGGGCTATCCATGAATCGACCCTTTTTCGCAGGTCTTCAGCTTTGTGCGAGCCAAGCCATGCTGGCACGCGGTGCCATGAACAAGTGGCAATCAGAATGCGCTATGCCTAGTGAGCACGCTATGTGCTGCAGAACTTTCCATTCGAGCTGAAACAATATATCCTTGACCACTTATCCAAAATGTGGCCGAAATGACATCTGTAGTCAATTCGTGTGGAAACCATTTTCCATCCTTTGGGGCCTTTCTCATCGCATATAAACATCTAGAAAAAGTTAATTCATCAACTGTTAAGCTGAGCTGAGTTTCCGTCGTTTTCGAAATTTTTTGGCTCTCTATGCAGCTTTTTGTTCTTGGCGCCGAGATCACCACTTTTAAACCATCGAAAACCAAAACGAAAATTGGATATGATAGAGCAGCATCACCATAAGCCTCTAAAAGTTTTTTATGGGCTTCGATAATAGATTTCTTCAAATTATAAACGTTGAAAATGAATGTCGACAATGAATGTAGAAAACGCAATTTTGAGCGTTCCTTGATTAGTGAGTATATACACTGAATAATTCAATAAAACTAAATGGAAACTCGTCGTTTTGCGTAGAGCAAAGTCAAAATTATTTATTTAACGCTTATTTACTTTGGTATTTCGCATTACTTTGTCACTTTTACCTGTAGAAGTTGCTGATAAAAACTTCTATAAGCACATATTACGTAAATCGAGACCCAGTCAAAAGCTTGAAATTCAAAAAGATTAAATAAATAATTTTTACTTACGTACGCTAGCTAGCATTTAATTCTCCAAAGAATTCTCCAAATTTCCTCTTTCATAGCGTTCATAAGGGCAAATTCAATCAAAACTTGCTTATACATGATTACGATTCCGAGAAAGTTAATACTAACAACGAACGCTGCTCGTCGCGAAAAGTGTTAAGTTTCCTGTTTATTTCGAAGGGCGATTGATGTATTCTGACGATATGATGTGCGATCGGATGTATTGCCGAGAAGATTGAGAAAATGTGAATTGTGAAAATTTGTTCAGGAAATGTTAGCAAGGCTGACCTGGAATATATTATGCATTATTTGATAATGGCTTTAAGTTGTTCTGGTTGACCTAGGCTTTCATTTTTATGGTGGTACCCAGCAAATAGTATGATCTGTCCATAACTTTAAAAAGCCCCTTGTCCTTTCTATACTAACTTTATATTTTATCTAAAGGATAGAAGAAGTAAGCATTAGCGATGAACTGCACTTTGATTTAAATGTTCTCCACTGTTCTCTGGAAACCAGCGCTTTTCTTTGATTAAAAGCAAAAAACTGGAAAAAATTGTTTTTACACTTTGCGTAAGTATATCATGCATATATCGGTAAGTACGTATAATATAAATGCAAGTATCTTATCTATGTATATCGCATAAACACCTCTAATATACATATAATCTTGTGTTATATTAGAAGTATAAATAAGTTAATGCCGTTCGACAAAGGTTGAACCCATCAGAAGGTTTTATTTAAGTTGTCAGATGTAAAACGAAATATCGTAAGTTTGGTCATCTGAAGTATACGTGACTAAGCATCAGCATCACATAATTTCTGCAAAAATGCTAACACAAATAAGTATCATTTGCGAGAAAATTTTGATTTTTCTGCTTAACACTAAAGACATTGTCGCTAAATCCTTAAAAGCGATGAATAGCGGTAGCGCTAGGATATCCAAAGTACAAATAATCATGGTGCAGATTAGGCGAACCATTAACACGGACGATAAAGTTAAATATGCATGGCGATCCTATTTAAGAAGGCCAAGTGGTGGGGTCTATTATGGTTTCTTCCAAACAAATGGAACCATTATTAGGGAACTTACCAACAATAACTGATAAAGTTGTAATGAAAGACCTGAGTAATATGTAAAAACTCATAATATTGTAAGATTCTTCAGCACAACGAAATTTGATCTCATAAATAGTAAATTCCGACCAGAAATCTTTAATATCACTTCCCTCTGTTGTTATCAGCGGATAATACTTCCTCTGATTAACCCAGGCTGCATTCGATTACTTATTGTATGAATGGAACTTCCATCCTTACAACAATACCGCAAAACAGCAATGCTTTGATTACCGATGCACTTTTTCTTTACAATAAAATCCTAATTTTTGATAAAAAACAGAAACTGAAAGGTTGTGTTGTACTTATTGTAATTATGAAATAAAACATAGATCATCCATTATTAAAATAAGTAGAGTAAAATGTGTGCTAGTATATAGTAAAGAAAACCAAAGCTAAAATATCACATCGATGGTATTTAATTAAGGGGTAACAACACCGCAACATTTTTCAAAAAAAAAAAATTTTTTTATTGGTTCAATAAACACTTTGGATCTTTTAGAATACGGAGAAAAATTCATTCCTCGCAAACATTTTTTTCCATATATATCCATGCAATTTCACTCTTTTCCGTAAGTCCTAAAAAAGGACTGTTTGTATTAAATGTATTCCTGTTGGAAGGCTACGACTTAGTCACTTGTCTTTTGAATTGAAACTTTTCCAATGCTTTATGTACTTCTGTAACAAAGTGTTCATGATTATTTTACAGTAGTTCCCCATATCAAAATCTGCTAGCATAGCTTCATCGAGAAGGTATGAGGCTGCGAGTGACTAAAGAGAACGAATGCATTTACCAAAGAATTGAAAACAACAACATCTTCAAGCTGGCTACAAAATCGGCTGCATTACTATACATTTGCTTACTTTATTTCTTATTTCGATTCACTAACATTGTGGAACATACGATCCTATTTTTGATAGATATGGCAAAAGAGACACTTTCGAGCCAAATAGTAATAAGATATACATCGTAATAAAAAAACATATCTATAACACATACAGAAAGCTTTAAACGCCTTAATCATGAAGCCCAATTTTTTGACAATTTTCGCAGTCAAAACAAACAATTTTAAATTTTTTTTCTTTCTAGTTTATTACTGTGTCTTCAGGACAACATTCGCCAGAGGAAAACGTGTAGGATTTCTTCGATAAGTTTATTTAAATTTTGATACACATCTAACCTCTTTGAGACCAAAATCAGCTATCAGTTATGAATATCCCGAGTCGTCTGTTGAAAATGGACTGAACTAGTTTCTGCTCTATATTACATTCATTTTTAACTAATAATACTAGATATGTACAATAATCAACTAAATGTGAATCATAAGAAAACAACATTTTATTGCTTCAAATGTTGGCTTGTTGTGTTGTGAATGAAACTAACACATCGGCCAAGAAGTCCCAGCAATAGCTCATAGATCTCATCCCTAACAAAAACGAGTAAGAAAATTATGTTCGGCTATGCCGAATCTTGCATATCCACCAACTTTATTTTAAAAAAAGGGGACAAAACTAAATTTTAATATGTGGGCGTGGCAATTTTTTTATTATTATGAAATACCCTTGAACTTGGCCAGCCATGGAATACCGTAGAAAACAGCCAGAACAAAGCAGATGTGCTTTCAGCTGATAGTGTGGGTGTGGTTTGTGATCGATTTGGCCTATTTTCAATAGCAACGTATGCGAAAGAACTTTCAACGTTCTTGCCATTTGAACCCGATATCTTCGTTTTTGCGGCTAGCAGAATGTTTACCACAGACATTACACAGACGGACAGGCGGACAGACGGACAGATGGACATCCTTAAATCGATTCTAAATTTGATACTGATTGTGGGGTTACCGAAGTTTTCTTTTGGTAGTTACAAACCAAATGACAAAATTATATATACCCTTCACCTTCAGTAGTGGGTATAAAATAACCGCTTATTATATACAGGAAATGCTTACGGTATACACTCTTGAAGAAAATGAACCTAATAAATAAAATCGAATTTTGTAAAAAAAAATTTTATTTGGTCCCGAGACTTATTATTAGATTCCCCGCAATTCAAAGGGCAACAGGCACTAAATTGATGTGAAATCCTATAAAAATATTGGTAAAGCAATAAGAGTTAAACAAGAATTAATCAATCAAAGAAATCATAAAAATATATACAAAATAAAAAGTGTAATCTCGATGATTTACAATTTTTAACAACCAACAGAAAAAAGAAGTGAATGCAGGAAAGATCAATCAAAATATAAATTTATTGAAAACAAGAGTAAACTCAACATAAAGATTATAACAGCGCAACACATCTCCATAGTAGCCGAGCACAAACAAAGGCAAACAAGAGCTATTGACACCGAATTAAAAAAAAAATAACTCAATTGCGCGATTTATAACACAAATCTGTCAAAACCTCTCGGGCTACTGTAGCGCGCGGTAAGGAGAGTGAGTTGTGTTGAAGTAGCAGTAAAAAGAAAATCCATTCGAATGCCGTAACGTACAGTAATTGGTATTGTAGTGTGCGCATGCGTGGTAAAAAATTTTAATTAATTTTTCTATTTCTAAGAAAGTTATAAAAATGTTCAAGAAGAAATCGGATTAGCTCAAGTCTCTGACGGTGTTTGAAATTTTGACAAATCAACTAATTGACACTTTCCGACACAAATGTATATATTTGTCTGGGTTTGTGTGTACGACATTTCATCTCAATTTGAGTTGTATCATAAAAGTTGTTATTAAAGGTCGCTTACGCTATTCTGGTTAAAAGAAAAAACAAAAAAGAAAAAGTAAATAAATAACTAAATGAAGAAAGAAACAAGAGCTCCCGCAGTTAATGTTGTTCAACAATCGGGAGATAAATGAATTTTTGAAGAAAAATTATCAACGAGTCACGTATAGATCAAATCTTTTCTTAAGAGAGTTTATGAGATCACATGTTAAAAAAGTAACAGCATCAGCGCAATAACAACAACAACAACACCAACAACATAAACTGATCTTAAATATGCTCCGTACGTGTATTATGCGGCCGTATTGTGCTTGTTATGTTGTGACTTCGGCCAACTTAATCTATCATAAGTATGAGCATTTTGTGTAATAAGTATAAAAATAAACACAAGTCTCTTATCTCTTCTTAAGAACGGACTGAGATGTAGCCTCTCTAAGGAGTTGGTGTCAATGTCAAAGTCAATGTCATTTAAACCTTAATGTCTCTTAATGACATTCAAGATGATGACGATGACATTTACAAAACTTATAATGACATTTATGCTTTTCGGGACTAATAATAGTAATAAAAATAAGAAGAAAAAATAGATGATAAAGAAAAAGAAGACCTTGAAAAGTTAACGCGTGCCATTTAACTGAGATGGTCGTGTGTCAACTGAAAGCAAAAGCAAACTAATTATCCATACGTTTATCTATTTCTATGTATAAGTACTTGGGAGATGTCCTGTCTTTAGAAAATCAAAAAAAAAATGTTATATACTTTAGTACCAATCTTCCATAACAACAGGAAGGACCTACATAAATTCATAAAATTGATCTAAGTCATGTTTTTTTCTACAAAATCCTTTACGCCGAATTTTGGATGGCCTTCGCTACAAGCGAATGTATTCTGTACTTTAGAAAATGTGAAATTAAATCTCATTTATTTATTCAACTGACTATACTAATAACTATAATAATACACCATTAACAAGAGTTATCTGGTCGGTTGTCAATCCCAACATAGAATTTAATTTGTCTACATATAGAGGGCGACGTATCGGGCATGCTCGGCTTCAATTCGCAGTGTGACAGACCACACTTTAATTGCGATTAGTGTGCAGTCGCAACTATTTCATTATCCCCATGTTTATACATGTGTAGGAAGAGATATCTCCTGAGTGATGGACATTAAAAAAACATATATATAAAGATTAAGTGTGTGTCGGAAGAAATTACTCTCAATTCCAGATCAATGTTTCCATAGTTAGACAAAATAATACGAAGACCTGATGTTTCGCAATTGCAGCCCTCTCATTAATGGTAGCTTTGTGGTGCTCCCGCCGTAATGTTTTCTTCGAAACATGATGTACTCAAGCAAGTATTGAGTTCGACTGTCAGCTTAGTAGTTTTCTGACCACACAATCCCGATACTATGTTGCATAGTGCTCATGTTATTTTGTCTATCCCCTATATATGCTACAATGGTCTGCAACTTGGAAGAATATTTTCTTAAAAACTCATCCTTCGATCTATATACTCCGTATTTGAAGTCTTAAATTAAAGACAAAGCAGGAAGTTATTATCCATCTGAAATATATATATCAAAAAAACAAAACAAAATGTAAGTGAAAACAAGACGATGGAAACACGAAAACTACGCCCGAACAACCGATAGATGAGCAGGGCGATAGACAAAGCCAGTGAGGGAATAATGTCCCAACTAATAGATCTTTAGTTTAAAGACTGACAGAGAATATTATTAAGACTGAATTGAACGTTTAAGTCGGTTTAAGTACTGGGAATAGGAAATGTGCTGCGTGGTCTCACTAGGCAACGTGACCGTGGATGGGATCTTGCTGGCCAAGCAGACGCAGCTTTATTGGTCTATAGCTTCGTTCTGCGGCACAGTGAGATCGTCCGAAACAGTTATCGGCTAACAAGGATTAAGGTTAATTATCGATGCATGGCCTAAAATTGTTCTGTGCTTAGGTAGACTTAGGCTCTGAAGGCAGGTATCTATGTTAAACCAATGATAGCAATCCGGACGTTTAAGTGACAATATCGCTAAGGTTTTGAATATTAAAAAAAAAGTATTGTTCTTATGAGAAAATTTTACTACTAAAGCATAAGCTGAGACGTAATAGCAGGATTTATCGGAGTTAACAATGATGGGCTGAAATTTTCGCACTTGAGCAAAATAAGATAAAACCTTTACATGGGTAACATAAGTAATAGTTTGCTTAATACATTATTAACCCGAGGGAGAAGAAAGTATACAAAAACAAAAAGAAAAGGGAAAATATAAGACTTCGCACAAATAGGTGAATAGGATGACACTAAACGTACACTCATACGTCGCGTACATTATGCTGAATTAGTACCATCTAAGGCACTGCAGTTCAATTTTCAAGTCATCCTTTATTGTTATTATTATTATTATAGAGCATAACTTAATTCATGAAGAGAGACGAAAACCGTATTTGGATGTTTGAATGTAGGATGGAAAATTTTTCATTTCGAATACCTAAGCAGCATTTTTGAAATATTTTCTCCACTGCCTTCATTGCTTTCGTAGTCTGATTATCAGAAACTTGCAATGAAATTAAATTTCTATAGACTGTTACGGCCTTGGAATAAAAACGTAAATGCTTGCAAATGATTGTACCGCAAATTTCCATATATGCGTATGACGTGTGGCAATTTGGTATTTTTTTATGCACGTTCGTGTGTGTTCACCAATTTACAATTATGCTCAATAACAAAACAATTGTTTATCTTGTAAATGTTTTCAAGACCGATTCCAAGGCAGGCTTTTTCCTTAATGGCTATGCACAATAAACGGCACATTCTTGTAAGCAAAGCCCTTGAGATTAGTAATATTAGCGACATAAAGGGATGTGAGGAAAGAGAAAGAGAAACAGAGATAGATAGAGAGAGAGAGAGAGAGAGAGAGAAGTAAACAATGGAATGTAAACCTAACGCAAAATTTAATTCAACATAACTAAATAATATTTTCCGTTTTTGCTTTTGTCTCCTTTTTTTGTAAGTACGAGAGTATGGTCCATGGTCTGTCGGACATCTTAACCTTCAATTGTTTTTTTTTTGTTTTACTGCTTTTACTGTTTCTGCTGCTGCTGAACAGAAAGCAATAAATGTGCATAGGAAACGAAATAGTGCAACATTGTCATTTAAGAGACATTGACTACTGGCAATGCCAGTTATATGTCCATCATTCTGGTAATAGCAATAGTAAGTAAGTAAAGTTGCTCGTTAGCTTGTGTTTCTTAAAACAATAACATACACATGTAGAGTAGTAGTTAATGCAATGATTGTTGTAATTGTTTTGCTGCTACGACTGTTACTCCTGTAATTCTTGTTTAGGTATCACTCATTCATCTACGTATGTGTATGCATATGTATGTGCATGCACAGCCAGCCAACTTACTTACCACTTACTACTAACATCTTCAGTTAGACTGTTGTTTAAATATCAGTTGACTCGCATTTGAACATTAAAACTTCATGGTCATCGATAGATAGATGGATGGATGGATGGATGATGGTCAGAGAGAGATTCCTATTGACGAACCAAAGAAAAAACAAAAAACAAAAAAAACTAAAAACAAAAAACAATCAATCGAACAAACACATACATATATAGATTAGCTTGTGAGTAACTTTTTAAGTGCCTCCCTAACATCCATATACTATATCGTTACTTGTATACCCAAACATTACCGTCATAAAGTATGGCTTGTTCTGTATGTATGCCGCCGCTCTTAAAACGTTGATTGTTCATGTTCATTCAATGTCATACAGTTATGGTTGTATCTTACAACATACACGCACATGAACATGTGAATCGATATATACTTATCATCATCAACCATGTTGTGCGGCTCGCGGACTTGACTCTCAAAATCAGATTCTTTGCAGAGTAACAAAATAGAAAAGAAAACTAAAATAAAAACACTATATATCGAAGTAAATGATGTTGTTGTTGTTGCGGTTACAAATATGTACATATTTGTGCTTGATAATCAGTCCACCATTAGTTAAGCTTCCAGTCTCGTCTCATCTTGCCTCCATAATCATGCTCTAAATTTCTGTGTGTATACAACATTTTTTAAATGCTAATCTTGCGGTTGTTCACTGTTCTTATTGCTTCAATATATGTATTAGTTTGTGTGCTTTTGTTCGTTTTTTCTCTTTTAGTCTACGGCCGGCTGGTTGACAGATTCGTTAGATTATCATCGAATGCTTTTAAAATCATTCTGACTGTTCTCTCTATATAAAACATATGTAAACAACAACAACATCAAGAAGAACAAGCTAAGCCACTGCTGTTTACATTACGAGTCCATCAATTTCTTGATGTTACTGCATCGACATAGTTGCTGTCGTTGCAATTGCAATATGTATCAAGTTAATAGAACAATTTTCCATCTATTGTCGATTGTCGTCAATGATTTGTGTTTTATGTTACGTTTTTGTTTAGTTTCTTGTTTTATTCATTTATTTACTGATTTGACATATTCGAGGAGTTTTTTTTCTTTTTCATTTTTCTTTTTTTTTCAAGATGAAAATCTCTTAGATGATCACACAGCAGAATAGCGGACTGAAGATGAGAATTACGAAATAAATGTTAATTCACTTGAAGCGGTCTTGATTATAGAGAACTGAAGGATAATTAAATTTATTATCAAATTATTTAGAGTTAAGATTTTAATTAAATGTTTAAGCCTACGAGTAAACACGAGTAAAACAACAGTCTCCTTGAAGGTATTTCTAAGCGACAGATAAACAGCACTTGGCAGGTTGATCAATAATTCCCGGGACTAATGTAGTAGTTCTTTGACAAAAAGCCGTTATAATATTAACAAACTGCTCACACCCTATATGAAGCCAGTCAAAATTTCATATCATTTTGATGAATTATTTACGAGTTCCAGAGATTTGTGTTCTCTTCTGTGCTGGGTTACTGTTATTTTCAAAACCAAGGATAACTCAAAAACTGTTTACAAAACAATGCAAATCGAATATTATGCGACAACTGATACCGTCCAAATTCAGCTCGGGCTTGAAAAGTGTTGCAGCAACTCTTGTCCGTTGAAGACTAACAATTCGTGATTAGTTGATTTGAAAATTGCGCTGATGCGCTCACTAATGATGCTTATTGCCTGAAAAGGGATTTACATCTGAAAACATCAAAAATATCCCGCAAATAATAATAGAAATATAAAGTGAAATTATAAAAGGACACCTGACTCCCCACACATATGAAGAACCAGTCTTTGTTACTTTGGAAGTAGTCTTGTACCGCGTACCGCGTTTATCATGTTCAAAGTGAAAACAAAGTACCGTATCGTCGAAGTCGAAGGCCACAATCGCAAAGTTCCGTGAACTGCACTACGCATTTTTAACTCAGCCACCATAATCTCCATATTTGGTCCTCAGTAGCTATTTTGTGTTTGTAAGTTTCAAAAGGATGTTCCAAGGAAACTTTTTAGATCCAATCATCCATTTACAGAGAGTAGGTTAGAAAAGCATCAGCTGGTCGTCAAAGGTGATCTTCTTACTTAGTCTCTAAAATTACTGACTGTTACACTTCATATTCTTGGGAAGCCAGCTCGGTATGCAAAAAAGAAAAGACAGTTTTTTTTGCCTAATCCTGGGACATATTGTTCGATACATTGAAACATACCTTCACAATCTTGGATAGGAGCTTAAATTGCGCAATAAAAAATATAAAACCCGAGCTCGAAAATGAATTTAGAATTATCGCTCGTTGAAACCGATCGGTATCGTTCAAACCCTAAACAAGTCACTTTTGTATATATTAGTTTCGGATTTATAAGAGATATAAAAAATAATATATTTTAATAGAAGTTTTTATAGAACTTTATGAAAATGGTTCAAAACTGTCTTTTGATCAATACTTACTTCTGTGCAACGATCTTCATCTTTAGATACCAAATGTGCTGACCTTTCTTACCTTTGGAATTTTACCAACGATAGGTCGACAACCTTATGTCACGTCTTAAACATCGAAATTTGCATGTAACCAAGCAAACCATTCCCATACTAATAGTTTAGACACAACGTCATTAACAACAAGGCCAGCAATTCTTTCACAAGCTTTGCAAAAAGTTATCGCAAAAACGATTTTTCTTCAACAATTTAGCTCATTTTCATTTAAAACAAAGTGAGCTTACGTGTATCAAAACGATTTTCTTTTAATTACCCTAAAAGCTGTCATCTTTTGCATGCGCTTTAGTATGACTTAATAGTAGTATTAGCTAAGTTGCGCTACTCCAAAGCTATTTATTGTGAAAAAGCAGTCTGAGTCCTTAAGTCGTTTAAGACTTGATGTTTGGAACGGGGATCACGAAAGGTTAAGGATTCCTCTGGTCATATCGACCATATCATATTTTTATCGAGCGTATCATATTTTTATTAGATTAAAGCATCTGCAGATGTTTTCAAAAAAAATACGCAAAGAAGTTTAAATTTCAATGCAACAGATCTCCCGACGTCGGTGAAAAAAATACGTACTTTAGAGAGATTCCCTTAGCAGCATAGCTTCACACTCGACGATGCCGGAAATACAAATACGGATGGTAGATGAGTAGTGTTAGTAAAGTGAATAATTTTGCAACAAAAATGGAACATTTCATGAAAAAAGGAAAGCCTGTTCGGCAGTCAGTATTGGCGAAGTAATTGCTACCGAGGAAAAGAATGTGAACGTACGGTAATATTTTCTACAGCTGTCTACTTGAATCATTGGACGAAAGAATGAGAATGTACGGTAATATCTTCTAGAACTGTCTACTTGGATCATTTCACTTGTGATCATTTTTTCGAATGTTACGCATTGTTTTTAACTAAGATAACGAGGTGTAACGCGATGATGAAGGATTTGCTTTCTCACACATCCGTATTCGTGTTACAAAAAGAATGAAAAATAAATATAGTTTTTTTATATGTAAGAATCAAACCGAAATGATTGTGATTCTCGTGCACAAATATATCCTATAACATCCTATAATTTTAAACAAAAATTTGAGATAAACGTTTATTATTTACATTTAACAAAGACCTCCGCCGTTTACATATAATTTTTCAACTAATGAGTACTTTGTGGTTTTTTTTGTTAAACTTCTTTTGTGTAATCAAGACGAGTTTAAATGATTCGTCAAATCGTAGTCGAGTTTTGTGTGTTTATACTTAATTTATCTCTCCCCACACCTATATTTGTGTGCTTGTATCACCAGTAGATGTGAAACTATAAAAAGAGGCTCGTGTTCCACTCTATGCTTCAACTTCTTTACTCTTCTTTTTAAGTTGCAGCGCGTATAGAGTATCAATCAATTAAACAAAAAAACACATTCTTTTGAAAGTATGTTGAGTTCATTATTTCGTCTGTAACATATAAATTTATGATTAGCTTTGATTAGCTATAAATCTGAAATATTTCACTATTATGCTAAGCTTAAGTTAAGGATTCCCATTAAATACATATATCGTCGCATAACAATCATAATATTTCTTTTCCTTGTTTATTCGCGTTTTGTTTAAATTCCGCGCCCGTATTAAGCTTAAAGGTGTATACATAAGCTTTGGAGATTTCCGAAATCACAAGATCACAGAACTACGATCTCCTATAAACACTTTATTTATGGCTGAAGGACTGAAAAATTCTTTAAAAAAAGGGTTGAATTTCCAAACAAACGGTAAATAAGTTTCCAACAATCTCTGACAAATACACATTACTCAAGAACGCCAATTTTCAATATATTTTTTTTCTTATAAGACCCGTCACCCGGGGAATGTCTCCTAAAAGTGTCCAGCTACAGAATATGAAAAGGAAAAAATAAGCGGTGCTCGTATCTTGAAAGGTGTATGCCCGGTCAGTGACTATAATTTTATTGATCGAGCCTTTATCATAGGTACGTCAATCGTAGTCAAATTCTAATCTGCCGTACTGAGAACTGAACTTTCGGGTATGCCAACTTGGTAGATTCGCTTTTTACCAAGCTACGCCTCAGCTCGTAATACCTTCAAAGACGCTAAGCATTCAAGATTCATTCCAGGAAGAAAACAGATCTTTACTTAAATACTATTTTTGTTCACTAACGCGATACTACGTTAAAATCTTCATTAATAACAACACACAACAATTCACAACTATGAGTCTTGAGTCTTTGCTCGTCCTTGCGTCTCCATCACCGGTTGCTGTAGTTGTAACACTTACGAAATTTGACACTGAAAAAGCTGAAAAACTAACAAGTTCTACATACTTTAGTAACAGATCGGTGATGGGTGACTTGTAGAAGACATCCGCATGTAAATCGATGTAAACCTTTCTAAGATGATTGTGAAGTTTCTGCAACCAAATGGTTGAGGACCGTCCATCTAACTACCCATACTGTTTAAAATATTTTTTAGAAAGTAAAGTTTTTATATATCTTTGTAAGCTGATGAGGTTCGTTTTTCTAAGCTGACGAGGTTCGTCTGTCTACATGTGTTAGATTTTTTGCTCTTCAAGTTTGATTATGTCTTGGGCCATTTCCAGTACCAATCTAAACGCATTAATCAAGAAATTTTAATGAACTCACTCTTTGTCAGTATTAACGTTCCTGAGGGATCTGGAGTTCGATTATATTTCATGTGTAGACATAAGCAGACATAACCCATTTAGTCAGACGAAAAGCTAAATAAGCTAAAAAAAATTCTATATGCTTTGCGCCCATCGATTGTAGCAAACGTAACGATGAATGTATTATAACTTATTTTGTTTTGTTGTTGATAGCTATAGAAAAAAGCGACAAAAGTAATAAATTTTGTTATTTTATCTACTCATAGAAAAGGCCGCCGGTATTAAGGTTAGTTAAGCTAAACTTAGATAATCAGAAGAACGAAGAAAAGAACATTAATGTCAAATAAGATACATGTACAACACAAATTATGCAAGTAAAAGGTCGGGCGTGTATATAAGTACGTATGTAAGTGTAACTAGATTACGTAATGCAACTTACGTTTACGGCTTAGATGCCACTTCAGTAGATGAGGTTGTTTAGGGTTTTCTTTTTTTTTTTCTGTTTGCCTTACTATCCGGAGTTCTCTGGTTTGCATGTCCTCTCTATGCATTGTGTTCTCGAATATCTTTTTATAACCTGTCGTCTCTGAAGAACTGATTTTCTTGATGTATGTATGTATGTACTTAGTGTCATTTCTCATACATACATTTCTCTTACATTAATGTAAGTGGCTTCCCCTTCAATGATGTGCTTTTCCTTATCGCTACTTGTTGCTGTTTTATGATTTATTTCAAACTATTATTCATAAGAGTTTACTTAACCGAACACCGAAGATGCATTTAACTAACATTTTGATCACTTTCTTTCGAACCCTTGACTCGCGAAGGTTATGGTTTATTTTATTTGACAACAAGGCAGAGAGAATCTCATTAAAAAACATTAAAAATTAATTTAAATAAAAATTACAAAGTGGTTTACATACACGATACTGATGCGTATAATGAAAAATGTTGAGTCACATAAAATCCTTTAAAAAAGAATGTTCTCAAGGTGTTAAAAAGCTTTGTTAAGGGAACAGAGAGAACATGAATTGAAAATAGTTTAAGAAAAAAAAAAACCAAAAACGAAATTGAAAACAAAAAAACTTAAAAACTTGATTTTCTCATTAAAAAGATTTCAACGAAGAAGAAGGTCCTGTGTTCAAATGCCTTGAACAGTCACACGCAAACATACACACACACACACACACGTACATCTAAATACGTATACATTATGGGACTTTGCTAACCAACAAAGTGATTTCAGTGTTGTTGGTTGTTGGTCGCTTGCGCTTTTTTTTTTCTTTTCGGTATTTTCGTTTATCATTTTTCGCAAGGTACCAAATTCAACAAGAACAACAAACAACAAGGCAGGCAACAATAACAGCAACAATAACAATCAAAACGGCAACAGTGCTACCTTGTAGCTGTTTTAAATTATACGATCGACGTGTGTGGTCTAGGGTCTCTCTGCTCAGACTCTGCCCATGACGCTGCCGTTTGCTTTTGTCGCGGCTGCCGTGGCTGCTTTTGAGCACCCCGATCATCATTTTCATCATCATCATTATTATTGTTTGCAACATGTTTAGTGGCAACATGCATGTGCCAGCCATTTACTTAAATTTAAAGTTTATTTTCTTGTGTCTCGTTGGACTCTTTGGCTCGCTTAAAATTTTTTATTTCATTTAAGCGTTCGGTGCCTTTTTGGCTTTTTTGTTTATTTTTCGTTTTTTTCTTTTTTTTTTTTTTTTTTTTTTTTTTTGATTTTACGAAATCAACGTTTTCATCTACATAAATTCTTGAAAAGTTTGTGCCAGTCTTAGCACACAACTGAATTCCTTAAGATTTCTTTGCTTAGCTCTTTCACTCACACTACTCTTCGTTGCCTTGTATATGCAATTTTTGTTTCGTTAATGTTCTCACGTGGCGGCCGGTTAGTTGACTGGACCGACCGACCGAACAACTAACTAACTAAGTAACTAACTGACTGAGTGACTGACTGTGGCATGCAATTCCATACTTTGCCAATATGTTTTCATTCCACGAATAATGTTACTTTTTTTGTGCCTTTCAATGCGATATGATGATATTTTAATGCTGTTGCGTATTTGTTATTGTCTGAGGGCTTCCACCCCGCGATATACCGCCCGCTTGAATGTTCGCCTGCCTAGCCTGCTTGCATCATCATAAAGTTGTGCTGAGTGTATTATTATGTATTTTACTGCTTCTGTTCTGCTTGTACATGTATGTTTGAATCTGTGTGTATATCCGTCTATGTTCGTATAGATTTCAATATTTATAGTCATATACTGCCACTACCATCATCATCGTCATCAACCTAATCATCATCAACCTCATCATTATCATGGCTATTATTTGTTTGCATCCTATCTTAAGTGCGTAACATCACGCAGTCGTGTTTCTTTTACTTATTGTAGGATTATACTATTATTATTATTATTATTATTATTATAATATTATCGTTATTGTTGTTGTGATGGTTGTTGTCAAAATACATTGTTATTATTTATTGGTTTGTTAAATCTTTGTTCTCTAGGGGGAAAAAAGGCATAAAGGCCATCAACTCCCATCTGAACGGTAATTATTTACAAAAGAACAGAGAGAGGGAGAGAGAGATAGAGACAACGTAGAACCCATTTGAGAAGAAAATGATTTGCATTACAGTTAAATGTGTTTTATATATATATATGTATATATATATATAAAATTTTGTTTAAATTCTTTTTAAACTTAAATTATTCTTTTAGTTACGCGTTCAACTCACTAAAGACATTTCTCTGTATTATATTTGCTCAACATGTGTGTGTTTTCCATTTGAAATTCTGATTAAATTCATGAACAGAGATTTGGATCACAAAATTCTGTTTTGTTCCTTATAAGTAAAATTAATTCCGTAATGAGTCAATGCGTCAGATCCAAATCTTTAAAGATTTTTCAATTACCGGCTTTTAGTTCCGAATTAATTTATAGAAATTGCAAAGAACTTTAAAAATGTCAAAGCATTATAAAGATTGTTCAGGGAAATTATTTTAAGAAAGATACGTTTCTTAGGTCACTAACATTGCAAATCATCATCATCTCCCAATGCTTTGGGTTTTAATACCCACCACCGAAGGTTGTTTCGAAAAGAAAACTTCGGAGACCCTACAAAATATGTATGTTCTTGATCAGCAGCAAATTTAAAATCGATTTAAGCATGTCCGTCTGTCTGCCTGTTTTTTTAAGATAATGGTGGTGGACATTCGCTTCGAGTTTAATATTCTTTGAATTAATTTTCAAATATTTCTAGATCTTCAAAAAGGTTATCATTTAAGTAATTTAATGGCTTTTTTCAATTCCTTATTAGTTTTCAACAAATTCTCTAGTTTTCCACAGGATAATGCAAGGCTTACGTTCAGTGTTCCCGATAATATTTGAAAAACAAGATTTATGTAAATGAAAAATCCATTAAGAGATTGCCAAGAAGGCGAGCAGGTTTTTCGAAATTTTATCATTAACAATCTTTTCGATATTCGTCTATATTAACCTCAAAAAAACATGCTCCTTTTTACGCTCAGAAGAACTCTTTCGAAATTGAGGGTTTATCGTACCAAAGTAACACCTTAAAGCAATGGGGTTTTTTAACTTTCTACCAATAACAATAACTAAAGAGCAACACAAAAATTGCATTCGATTTATTACCCATTAATCATTTTTATGCATACTATTAAAGGAAGGAGGTGTATTCATTTTGCCAAAACCTTTGCAACGTCCAGCAACTAGCCGTAGGTGAAGAATAAATTGTTCATATTTTCGATGAATAGCAAATTTGGACCTGGCTACCCTTCTAACAACATCTCTGTCTGTATCAAATATTCTCTCGATCTCTTTAAGGTTAACAAAAACATTTGACAGGCTGGTATTGAAAATATGACAAATCGATCGACGAACGTACCTACATCAAAATGTAAATTCAGAATTCTTCTATGATTTCAAAAGCAAAAAATATGTTTTTTACCATATCTTAAATACAACGTAAGCAGCAATAACTCCTCATGAAATTGTTTACTTTATCGTTAGGAATTGTTGCGTATGTTATTTAATAGAATCAGAGGATCCCTTCCGGCACATCAACTATTTTGCATTCTTTTAAGAGAACCACAATAGTTTCTATGTCTTCTTTAGAATGCGATATCATAACCGGGAGCCAAATATCGACCAGTACGAGCAAAAATTTCGAAAATTTTAATTTTGTTGTTAGGTTAGGTTATGAAAATTACAAATACTTTTGCAAATGTATGGTATCGTACATCGTATATACATAATAATTTTTTTGATTTTCTTAAAAAAAATAATAAAAGTAGAGGACGTTCAGCGTTAGACCTTTGCTTAAGACAAAGGTGGTGGGGATAAACTCGGTGCAGCCAAATACAATTTTCTTATTTGTTTATTTCTAACACTTCGGAAATTTAATTTATTCCTATAATAAGTGCGATGAACCGATTGTGATGTAGCCGCAATTGTAGTGAAAGGGCGATGGGTCATATAAAACAAGCAAAAAAATTTTATTCAACTGTGCCGAATCGTTTATATCCACAACTTTTACCTTAAAAAAAAGGGAACACCAACTAAATTTTAAAAGGTAGGCGTGGCAGATTTTTTCTATTTTTATGGAATATTGTAGAAATTTTTATTTTGCAGTCTATGAGCACTGAGCAAAACAGGCAGAAAAGAGATGTGTTTTCAGCTTATTTTATACAGTAGGTGTGGCCTACTATCGCTTATGAGCAATAACCAAAATACCCAAATTTTTTTGTTTTAAAAACAGTTTATGTTGTATTGTGGGCGTTTCTTTTGACTCATTTGGCCCATTTTCAATACAAACCTGGTTGCAGGAACTTCCAATGTTTTTACCAAATTTGAAGCCGATATTCTTGTTTTCAGGAGAATGTTTATCACAGACATTACATAGATGGACAGACGGACGTGCTTAAATCAAATGTAAATTTAAAGTTGATCAAGAATATATACACTTTGTGGGGTCTCAGAAGTCTCCTTCTAGTTGTTGCAAACAAAGTGACGAAATGAATATACTCGCACCACTTGGCGGTGGGTATAAAAATAACAATAATAATGCGCTGTTTTTGTTAAATTTCTATTTTTGGGCTTTGAGTGAATTCAGGAGTGTCCATATTCCATAAAATCAGGGATAAGTTGTTACGAAGACCCAAAGAGAGTTTAAATACTAGCGGTTCAGTATTTGTTCTTTGAAAAGCATGCAAAAGCATTTACCGTTCGGCATAATTGACCGTAATGTGCCCAAACGTTTTATAGCGAATGATTGGTCTCTTAAGCACAGTTAGACACAAGAAGACCAAAGTTGTGAACAAACAATTAAATATGAAAACTTTAATTCGTATGGCGACTGGTATAAGAAGCGTATAAGAAGCGTATTTTTACTAAATCTAAACTTATCGGCAAGTGCCAGTGCTAAGGATTTTTTTTATAAAATGTAACTTTTTTGCTAATTTTTTTTTTTTTTTGCTAGTAAAAGTACCAAGTAATTGAACAAAAAATTCTATTTTATTTCACTTATTCCATTTTCGTGTTATTCGATAAATTGATGATTGAAAAGCAGCGAATGGTTGGAAACACATCAGCTCCTATTTCTGTGTGCGCTATCGTTCCGATTGAGTTGTATTTTTTCACAAAGGTCTAAAAAGCAATCGAAATCGATAATAGCTGCAATAATATGTTATGACTGCATGTGTATATAGAGAAAGTTTAGTTGAAAAGGCCACAAGAGAGAGACATGAGAAGGAGACATGTTAAAATGTATTATGTTTGGGTTTATGATTGATTGGCTTTTCAGCGATTACAAATTAATTTTTCAACGACTTTACAAAATTAGAAATGTAACAAACATTTTAATTTCTAATAATATAAAGAAAAAACTTGGTTTCTAGTTTCACTGCTAAAATGTATTGATTTACAAGAATACCGCAAAGGATTATACATAAGCATGTGTGTGTGTGTGTGTGTAATACTACTTTTGTTTTAGGTTGGTTTCACGGTTGTTGGCTTAGCTTGGTTGGTGTGTGTGTGTTAATCTTTTGTTGTCTTTCTTATTATGCACTAAAATTATAAGGAAAGCAAAAAAAAAATCTTTAAAAAAGTGAAAAAAAAAACAAAATAAACGAAACGAAACATTATGCTGTCTTAAGTTCAATCGTTGTGTATTGTGTGTTAAATTCTTGGAATTTAGTGTAACTTTAGCGGTAATAAATATTTCACTTTCTTATCGTAAGCGACGACATTTTAAATGTCTGTTTGGGGGGATACCTACCGTATGAACGTGTGTGTGCCTGTACATACATATGTATGTGTATATGTATCGCATGTAGATACACTTATAAATTGTTCGTGCATGGTGGTGGTGGCGTAGCGATGGCGAAGGCGAGATGGTGAAGGTTATGCCACCATACACTTTAAACATAAATACGAACTTACCTACGATCTCATCAACATCATTAACAGCAACAATAAAAACAACAACATGTTAGTAATGCCATACACACTTCATTCAGGGTGCATATATACACAACAACACAAATAACAAATACATACGTTGTTGTTTGTAGATATAGACCTTACGTTACTGTTTAGCAGCACACGGTCGTTGTTTCTTCCTTTTATTCTTCTTCTTCTTTTTATTTTTCTTCTTCTTCTTCTTCTTCTGTTTAATGGTTGAACCTTTTTGTATACGGTAGTAATTGCATTTTCAACAGCACAACAAATTTTACAAAGTAATCAAAAACCTGACATAAAATGAAATGACAGGGAATTGTTTCAGTCTTTTTTCTTTTCCTTTTTTTTGTTTTTGATTTTTATATTTTTTCGCTGATTTGTTTCGTTGTTGGCTTTTTTTTTCAAAAGCATATACACATGCATGCGTGACCACTTACATATAAATTAAATTTATAAAATTTTAGATTTTCAATCAAAAAAAAAAATAAAAAAATAAAAATATAAAAAAAGATGAGCACACACATCTCTCTCTTAATACACGAAAATTATTAATAATTATTTTAATTTATGACAACGAAGATTTGACATTTTTATATTTAATTTATACTTAGTAAGCAAACACTGTGAGAGATCAGTTATAATAAAATAAATTGATTATCATTTTAAAGACAAAATGTCAAAAGACTATAAACAATTTTCAATTGTTCCTCGTATCTGTGTGCGTAACATAGAGACTTAAACACAGGTTGAAGAAAGCTTTCACAAAGAAAACTTTTGCTCGGAAGACCATCACCCGAGATTAATTTTTGGTTAAGAAAGAAGCAACAATCACAATCGTGTTCTCTCATTTCTTTTAAAAGTATGGTTACTACTACGTAATCTGAGTGTAGGGACCAGAAGTTCGTATTCAATACGAATGCAATAAGTGTTTACTTCTTCAAAATTTCTCGTTTTCCATGGAAGTTAACGGAAGAATCTCGAAATTATTGTACCAGATATTGTCAGTAATTGGAAATATTGTTCCACAAATTTCTTAAAGAAGTGAACTTAAAAGACACTGTTCCCAGTTTTGCATCAATTTGAATCTTACAGTCCCCCTACAGATATTTCATCATTAACCTTAAGGCCCGCGTATACGTTCTTTAAATAGCAGGAAAATGAGTTTCGAGAAGTCTTTCAAAACCGCCATAATCCTTTTTTAAGGCCTTTAGTTTACATTCCTTTGCTAGCACTAAGGTTTAAATGAGTTTCATAATATTCTTCTTCTTTTTATACCCACCACTGAATGTGAAGAGTATATTTCGTTTTGTCATTCTGTTCTTGATCAGCATCAAATTTAGAATCGACTTATGCATGTCCGTTCTTCTGTCCGCCTGTGGAGATATCAGCTTCAAATTTGGCAGAAACATTGGAAGTTCTTTCACTGCTACGCCCACCTATTACAATTTAGCTTTTCCCCCTTTTTTTAAGATAAAGTTGGTGGGTATAAACGATTCGGACCAGCAGAAAATATTTTTCTTACTTGTTAATAACTAATTTGACTTCTTACAATAAGAGATTAAAAACCCGTAAGATTGAAAAGATAATCATGAACTTTTCACTCTGCTAGTGATACTAACAAGCTAGAAAGAGATTATTAGGTCGTCAATGGAGGCAATATCTTATTCTTACGTACGAAATAACTTGTAGGCATTGCTATGGAGGAACACCTTTGTCTATAACGTTCTTCTCTTAGACATGAATACGGTTTATAAGGATCAAATGAATATCTTAATCGACGATGAGTCTACTTTTAAAAGAAATTTTTGAAAACGGGCATAAGCTTTGCTTTGGGACCAAAGCATTCTTTCTAACTTAATTAAAGTATGTATAAAAAAGTTGTCTAGAATTTACCTTGTGGCGCAAAAAAAACTTATAAGAAATGGATTAAGAGAAAAAATCGTATATGCGAACGGCTGAAGCTTTTGAACCCAAAGGTTCACCTTAACAAAAACCTAAAACAAAAAGAAAAAAGAAATTCCGATAATTTAAAATATTGGCTGATGGCCATGGACGATTTTTTCTCTTGTTTTTTGTACAGAAAGTGTTAGAACTCATCACCTCTGCTGTACTAGTAGAGATTTTTTTCGTCATTTCTATTTATTGGTTTATGATTGCTGAAGGGCATGCCTTTGAAAACAAAAGTATTGTCAATTTATATTATATTGAAGGCGTGCTTTTTTTACCAATTTTGACACAATTCCCAATAACAACTTACGACCGAATCCTTATCACGTACAGACGCCCGGACAGGATAAGCATACCTAGATCGATTCAGGAGTTGTTACTTACCAAGAATGTCATTATATAACATGTAATGATATTGTATAATATATAATATCGCTGAAGCGTTCTGAGCATTGGAAGTACTTTGACAACATCAATATACTCATAATTTCTTATTTTTGGTTTCCTAAGACCTCATGTAAAATGTAATCTCATTATTAGTGGATTCCGAATTACATACTGATCCACAATATATACATTTTATGTGGTTTCAGATGCATCTTTCTTAACGCTGCAACCATTTTCACAAAAAAATCAAACTCAATATTTTATTATATCGAGTGGGCGTAGTCAATCCTTTCCATTTTTGCATAGAGACTACGAAATGATTAGCTCAATATTTGTGGAAATTTGTATAATTTTATCTACTATGGTTTATGAGTAATGAGCAAAAAATCCAATTTTTCTTTGCTTTCGAAAGCAGAGGAGCTCTCAGTCTACGTTGTACTGCGGACGTTCCCTTTGCCCGGTTTGGCCCATTTTCTGTTTTTGAAAAATTTGAAGCCGATATCTTCATTTTTGCGGCTAGAGAATGTTTACCACAGACATTACACGGACGGGTTGAAGGACAGACGGACATGCTTAAATCGATTCTAAATTTGAGGTTGATCAAGAATATATACACTTTGTGGGGTCTCCGAAGTGTCCCTCTGAGAGTTACAAACCAAATGACAAAATGAAATATACCCTTCACCTTCGCTGGCGGGCATAAATAACTAAGAACTAGAAAGGAAGTTATATAGAATGACGGCTAAACTTGCTCTTTGGTCTACCTTTTAAACAATGTCTACCACTATCTCAACTACTCTTTTACCTAAAATAATGCGTCTATATATAATTACAAACATATGTGTTTACTACAACATCACAAATAATGACTTGAATGATCCTAAGTACGGGTTTTTCTTACATCTACACCGATCATTTTTTTATCTGTAAACTGATATCGAAATGATTGACCTTAAGTGGATTAAATCAATGCGGAGACTGACGGCTTTTAAATATTTTGATACTTTTTGACTGTTCGGTTAATTTACTTATTTTGCTAATCTTTTTAGTTCCTTAAGTTCTTCGAGTATTTACTGAGCATTTCATTAAAATTTCCAGGAATTTTTATAATAATCTAGTTGAGAAAGAGAATTTTTTTTCCTTGTTAGTTATGTCAAAATCTTTTATAATTTATGCTTTTTTTTTCTTTTCTGTAAATTTTAAATGAATTTTATGGCAAAATATTTGCTTTAATTGACAAAAACCTTAAGAAAATCCTAGAAAAGTTTGCAAACAAATAACAGACTGAAGGCGTAAATAATTGTTTATCTCAATTGGTCTGAAAGATGTTTCCTTTTTTGCTTTTTTGCTTTTTTGCTTTTTTTGATGTTTTGATTGTATTTTATGATATATTTGGTCATAGGCGTAAACAATTCAAGAGCAAACAATAACCTTAGAAATCTTTAAATTCGATTAAACCGCAACGCATGAAAGCCAAGCAAGTAAAGCATATATCCATAGACGTACGAAATCTGTTTATACATATATGTGTTTTGCTAACAAAAAATTGAAAAAAATCGAAATTTTTACAAAGACTTACTCGAAATGAGTTTTATTCCCTTTCCAAAGGTTATAACATGCGATTGGTGTCGGTCTTGAGCTCAGACTTAGTTGTTTTCTTAATTGTTTCAAAACACAACAGGAGTCATGGCTTAATATGTTCACCATTTGACAATAGACGCATAAAACAAAAGGATTTGTTCAGGCAGACGGACATATCCAGGATGTGTACAAAAAATGATTTTGCGGTTTTGACACACAGTAGTAGGTGGTGCTGTTAGAAGCAAAACAATGCAACAGAATGCAAATCAATAAACAAAAAAATTGTGTTGTGTTACAAACAGAAGAAAGTTAATTGTTTTTCACAAGGCCATCCAAAGTCATCGATCGATTTAGGCACAAGAATGCATTCTTTTCTTATTTTTATTTTTATTTTTATTTCTATTTTCCTTTTTTGTATTAACTTACCAAGCGCAGCAAAAAACAGCAGCGGTAGTTAGTAAACATTACCTTTCTGTTTGAGAATTTTACAAAATTTTAAATTTTTATTTAACTTTTAACCTTGTCTCGAAAGTTCACATTAATTTTTATTAGCTCGTTTTATTTATTTATTTGTTTTTAATTTTTAACAGACGAATTTAGTGATTATAAAAATAAAACCTTTAACTGTACAATCCATTAAAGAGACAAACCTTGACTTGTTTTCTACTTTATATGATGGTCGTGTGTCGTAGCATGCATAGGTATGCAATCAGAATGAAGGACAAAGAAAGTTATTGAATAGGACCAGGCTGAGTACGGTAGCTTCTAACTGAAAAATCAAATTAAACTTTGTGAGTGCATGCAAAATGAATTTTTAATTCAGTTGAAAAATATTTTGCTTGCGTTGCTCTTCTTGTCAATGTGAAATTATAAAGGATTAGAGACACATTTGTATTTATTATTGATCTACGTCATAATCTTATAATTGACTGAACGACGTTCTTCTGTAGTCCTTGACTGAACCTTCGAATATCTTTTCATTTATCAATCACTTCTTCTAACGGTTTGTCCAAAAGTCTATCATTCGTTAACCAAATATTTACAAATAATGTTAACATAAAATAACTTTCATTCAACTCGTACCAATTCGGCAACTTTTAACATATCTTCGTATGTAATTTTAATTACAACAGATTGTTGACAGTACGGATTTCGTCATATAAAAGTGAAATCTACGTAGATTTCCAGTTACCGCGATTAGAGTTATCCAGGTTATCATTGCAGCTTTACAATGATTTTTAAGATTTTTAGGAGAAACAATAATATTTTAGTAATAAAAACAAAGACTATTGCAAACATGCAATTTTTCGAAAAAAAAACTATTCTCGGCAACTTAGAAGTTTTAAAATAGATTTAAACACAGAGCTATACCTGATTTTAATTCTAAAAAAAATTTATATAATGGCCGGCCTTACTAAACTATAATGTTTTTTCTTGATTTAATTTACTTTTTTTTAAACTTCGTTTTAATGGCTTCCATACGTTGAGCTATTATTATTTACTCAATAATTAAAATTTTGCTTCTAACGAGATCATTGAACTTAGGTATGGAAAGGTGTTTACGAATTTTGATTTTAAAAATATATCGGGGAATGGGAAATGCGAAAGTTTTCTTGCATTTTAATGCAAAAGTATATTTCCCCTTTAATATCCCATTGAGAAGACAATGATTTCTGCTTTTCATAATCGCTTTTCCATGAAGTGAACATAATCCAGGTTTAGTAGGACAAGGTAGGACCAAGACTGAAATGCAAAAACTTCTTTTCGTCTATCAATGATGGCAATTCGCTTCTAAGAGCTAAAAACACCCATCACAGATTCCGTAAACTTTAGATAACTTTATAAGATATAATCAATTAATTTGTGTTCATTTGAATATGTTTTTTATGTTAGAATTCTAGTTATAAGAAAATTATGTTCACCTTGTGAAGGATCTTCCATACTAAGCACTTTAAGCTAACACCTAGTGGTTGTTGGGTATTTTATTAACAGCAAAAGTTCCAATAATAGGCGACAAATGTGTGGAGAGACAGGCACTTTCGGAGAAAAAATATTCGATGAGGAAGACAGAGTGCGCATGTTTGAACACGAAATGTATTTGTAATGGTCCTGCGATTGCAGACTAATAGAAAAACCTGACAAATCGATCATTTCAAAGGAACCTATTTACAGCAGATGTCGAAGATATTTTTCTTGAAACACGATTTTCGAAAACGGCATGCAGCATAAAACAAACAATTTTCATTTGTTCATTCAAATTTTTTACAATACTTTCAGAATGATGTTCTCTTGCGAAATTCGGGACGAATTTTTGATAAGTAACTTTAAACATTGTGTGTTAATAAAAGAGCGTCACTTTTTGATCAAAAATCGCAGTTTTTCATTCAAATGCAAATCCAATGTTTTCAAATCAAAACGCACAAAACTCAGTATTTTCAAAATCCGGCCTGCATTTCACTAGATATAGGAATCTAAATTAAACTTTTTTTCTCATCTTCAAATTTAAACCAGTTGGTTTGGCGACGGCGTCCTTAAACGTTATAAGTTCTCTTACATATGCTGCTATTGAAAATGGGCCAAGTCGATCGTAGGCCACACCTTCAGTATGAAATAAGCTACAGTATAAAATTAGCCAAGAAAGCCTGTTTTCTGGATGTTTCGCTCAGTGCTCATAGACTGTAAAATAAAAACTTGCACGAGGATTCATCAAAGTAGAAAAAATCTGCCACGCCCACCCATTACAATTTAGTTTTTTCAACTTCTCTTTTCTTACTTATTTATATGCAAACTTAGACCATCGCTGCAGGTCTTCTTAAAGTAAACATGTCTCGCAAGAATGCGTCTGGTGTTGCCATTTTGTAATATTTTTCTAAAAACAATTTTTTTTGATACACTAAACCTCTTAAATTTATTGGGATTCTATCATTTTGTCTTCGATCTCAAAACAATTGCCAAAAAATATCTTCTTTAGGATGTCACATTGGTTTCTGAACTCTCAGGAGTAATACAATCAGATGAACGCTTCTCTAACATTTCGACGCTTTTTTCCATTCTGGTCTTATCATTCAATCCAAATATTTTTTTCTGAATTATCTTTTTGAGATTTGCAAACAGATAATAGTCTTAAAGAGTCAGGTCTGGAGAATATGGTGGGTGAGGTAGTAATTCAAACATTAATTCATGCGGTATGTGGCATTTGCTTCACTATGAGTAAACGCGGTACCTACTTTGAAACCAGCGTAGTGAACACATTGTCTTTTAATGCCTTTAGGATGTCAGTTGTCTCTTTCGACTTCAATTTTCAATTATCGAGAATAACTTTCAGAAGTTTTCTGATGATGAAGTTTTCTCTCGGCTGTCCACTACGTTCAGCACCGATTTCGTCTGAAATCATCGAACTACCGGCATATTGTGGTTTTCGACGTCGAAGACTTGCCATAGTATTTTCAAGGCAATGTTGAGTTTAGGCGGTACCTTTATCTATCAGAAATCAATGTTTCATTAACACACAATAGTAGCTCGCGAAATTCTCAAAGTACTATGAATTTTTTGTTGAGGAGACGACATGAAAATGTCACCGTCAATGGCCGATCAGGTCTCTTATACGAATTTAAAAATGTTTAAAAGTCAGGGGAACATTCTTTTTTGGTTATAAAACTGAGGAAAGAGCGTTAAGTTGACATTTTTTTTATTTATTGATTGAAAAGCATCCATTTAGTTAGGTATTCTTACATTGTTTTCACAAACATTTGCTCTCAATTTCCGGAGTAATATTTTTATCATTAAGTTTGTATTAGATATACCTGACAGAACTTCAGCCAGACAAGCGGTAAGAAAGACAAATGACTGGATAAACTAACATAAGTCATCGAAAAGCACAATTTTCGGGCATTTTTTTATAGGTTCTCCGATTCACACATATACGTGTGGGTTGTAAATGATACCACCTTTCCTACGTAGGTAAAAGTATTAAAACTAGAAATGGCTTTGAACTTGTAATAGATGTATACATAAGCAACTTTTATAACAAAGATAAATCATCGAAACCCTCGCCTTTTCAGCTCTAAAAAAGTAATGATAATAACAGTAACAGAGTCGAAGCGTTAAAATATTAATAACAAATAGCAAAAAAAAAAGCAGAGTTCATTACTATAAACGATTTACAATAAAATAAATCATTAAAGACTTATATGTGTATGTGCAGATATGCATACACTTTGTGCCTGATATTTATCTAATAAATGTACACAAGATACAGGTGTTAATATTGCCTCGTCTTCGTTGGTCCGTTTAATGCTGTTACCACATAAAGACATAAAGAAATATTTAAAATCTGTTCTTACAACGAGTGGCAAATAAGTGTTGAGTTCTTGTTAATCAAAACCTTAAATAGTCATTGAAATTTATATGTTTGTAAAAGTTATTACTAACACATAACGCGTATATGTGACACAGACAAGTAAGAAAGTTATTAATAAATAGTTTCAACTGTGATTTTATTGTATCTCTGAGAGGAATGTCTTCTGCTAACTCAAGTGGAGTTTTTTCTTTTTTTTGTAATTTTCTTTATTATTCACTCCGGATATTGGCAGCACGTACGCCCTGTATGATAAACAAACGTTAAAGTAGAATTGCAAAAGTGTAAATTAGTATACATAGCTATGATCTCTCATTCCAGGGAATAGGATCAAAAAACAGCACATCAACCGACATATTTCAGGTTTCTTACAAAAGAAAGCAGTTAGTTCGCTAAATGTTGAAGGAGTTTCGAGATGCTTCTGTAACAGAAAGATTATTTATGAACCTATCCTTGAAGTAACTCAAATCTGTCCAAAAGCAAATTCTAGTATTTTCTTTACGTAACCACGGCATTTTAGGACCTTTTTATCTTTTTGTAAACCTAAGCTCAAACTTATTGATTTATGCTTCACGCACTAATCAGTTTTAAGAGTGGCGCGCTGTTTAGTACGCTAATAGACATCAACAGTAGCTTCTAGTTGTAAGGACTGGAAAATTGTCCTTATCGGAAATTTCTTTCTTTTTATCTCTTTGTCTATATCCTGATCCCTACCTTTTTTTCAATACCTAACTTCAATTTAATTAAAAGCCCCGACTTTAGTTCAATTTTAAAATTCTGATATAAACTTTATTTAGAAAAGCTATCTCTAATCTACAGAATTCCTTTATCTTAGAAATAATCAGTCTTTCCGTTACTGTCCTTCGCCGATTTCAACAGACACCTAGATTGGCCCCTCATTACATTCCTATATTCGGATGTCTACGGACAAAGAAAATTCAACACGTTTTCTTCAGTCGGTTGTCGAAAACCAAAAGGGAAGAGATATTCTCATTACCTCCCATCTTGGTTTTTTCTATCGTTGTCAACTTCTTCAACTCTTCAAGAGATAGCTTACGGCAGTAAATATAATATCAACCAGAGAACATGAAGAGGGGTAGTGCGGACCAAAACAAGAGCACGACTTTGGTCCTTACACAGTTTATAAGACCTAAGAGCTGTATAATCCGTTTCACATACTTTTAAATAGTTTTATTGAGATCTATAGCTTATTTTCGATGGTAAAATCCTTAAAAGTATTTAGAGCTGCTATAGCGTAAGCTGAAGTCATTGCTATCATATAAAAATGTTCCGATACTTTTATACGCTATCTTCGTCATAAGATACATTGCCAGACTTCCCGCATCTAGCTTCTGGTGGGTCCCGCTAGACAACTTGAATGTGGCTGGGGTTTCACTAGCCATCAGACAAGCTTATGCTGGACGATAACCTCATTCTGTGGCAAGATGAGATCGTCAAAGCAATCATCGGCGACAAGTTCTCGAGGATCGTAGGAGGAGTTCGTTGGGAGTTAAGCCTTCACGGGAGGAGAATACGTAAAACACTTTTTAGTCGAACGAGACATAGTCCTTTAGTTCCTTCGTAATTTTATGGCTTCTTCTGTGTCGGACTTCTTCACTTTTTTGCAAAATGTTGTCAACTTTTTCAATGGTAAATCGACCAGAGGGCGATGCATATTTAATATCGAAACTTTCAAAACGCACGCAAGCAAACATCTTGAGCTGTTGTATTCACTTAAGAGAACTGACCATTGCTTTCGTGCCTTACTTGTAGCGAATATTTTCCAAAATACGACGAATTTTTTCAATCTAATTCTCTAACTAAACTAAGTTTTGACGCGACTAGCGAAATATAATATTATGTACATAAAAATAATAAACTGAAATGTTAGTTCAAAACGCGCGAGACCTAATCAGTGTCGCAAGATGTATAACACAAAACATCATATATCGAGAAAAGTCTTTTAATTTCTTTTCCCTACGTACCAGGACTATATTATTGTATTTCTATAAGAAAACATGTCACCAAACAGACCTTGAGTTGATGCGGTAAAATGTGCCGGAAGTAATAATAACAATGCGATCATAAAAACTCCAGTTTAAAGATGAATATAATTCACTTAAAACTCAGCCCCGAGAAATAAAAAACTTCAGCTTACAACGTCCAACGTGGGATGAGACAAAACGATGATTCAAATACATCCAATGGTTGTCTGTAATGTCAGCACAAAAAACTTGTAATCGCACTGCTGAGATGCCCATAATATATGTGGCTTGATGTGATGGGATATCTAAAATCCAACATGTGACGAAACTAAGTTTCTTCCTCAACAAATTCTTTTACAAGTTGCTCGTCCAGCTCGCAAGACGTTACAACTTCGAAAAGTATGATAAAGTAAACTGTTTCTATTGATGCTACTGATACTGGATTCGATCGTATAGATAACATAGACTGTATCGCTTTAGTGCAAACACATTCCAATTTCCAAGAAGACTACAATTATTGTTATTAAGACCAGTTGAGAGCATCTCTATGCATAATTTTGCGCAATTCTATTACATATTATTGCTGCAGATATATATATAATGTGTTTTAAATGTGAGTTTGTTATATCAAGATTTCTCGAAAGTCTCTTTTGTTTAAAACAACTTCACATGGCTGCAATTTTACGCGCAATTATTTTCTAAAGTTAAAAACAACCGTCAAATTAACTATGGCTAACTGCCACAGTTGGGCAATATCTAGTAAAAAAAACTCTATAAAATGCTCAGGAAAATGTCTTTGAATTGTTGTTATGTCTTAAAGTAACTAATGCTTCAATTTCTGTACTTACAAGCACACAGACGTGTTAACAAATTTTTATTAGTTAATTAATAAAAAATATTTACAAAAAAAATAAGTATGAAACAATTCAAACAACACGTCCATACGTTACCAATTTTGGCCGATTACCATAACATTTTAATGCATCTCTTTAATGGGAAATATCTTATATCGTGATTTTTTACATTTAAGATTCGTAGGACAAACAAGGAAACATTTTTTTATCAATCGAATATTTGTATTAACGCCTAAATACCAATGTGTGTGTATGTTGTCTCAATAATTGTTTAAATTTTTAAGTCTAGAATATGGTGAGGCTTTTACTGATCTTTACAGAGAGGTATTACTTTGCTATCAATAACAAGGTCTAGGAAGCAGTTCTGTTAGAAAACGTTTTATTTTGTTTTATTTTCTAAAATATTAGAAAGCTTTCTCTAAGGGCAGTGATAAGCGCGTACCTCATACACGGCTGCTAATTAGAGAAAACAAGGTGATCAGTAATTTTCAGATCATATTTTTAACTTCTTATTTTAAGAACAGTGCACCGAATTATGGAACACCACATGGCCTTTTAAAAGTAGAGTTAAACCTAAATGAATTCAATGCATTTTAATATCTGTAATTGGAAGCAATTTTTCGGTGAAATATTTGAACTTTTTCAAAAAACCCTCCGAGAAAACCATCTGCGTGAAATGGATTCCTCTTGGATAGTTGCAGCCTAATGGCTTATCTGTTGGATTTAAACTTCTTTAGTACACTAATACAAATGTCTTTAGAAAGTGTTTGTTTTCATTTAGAAACGTTTTCAAAAACAAAAAAAAAGACGATCTTGGAATGTAGATGAGAGTGACAGAGACTCAAAAGTTGTTAGTGCTTCTGCCAAGAAATAAATGAAAAATGTTTTAATGAAGATTTTGAAATCTTTTATAAATTCCGCTGTAGAATAACAATTTTTTTCTGCCGTTTTCCCTATCATTTCGCAGCACGAGAGATGAGGCCAAAGCGGCGTATTCTAGCAAAATATCTGACAGGAAAGAGAAAAAGTAAAATATTTAGACACGTCGCTGTTTTATGGTCCTGGAATTCCATAATAATGGAAGTATTTTTTTAAATTCATTTTAGTAAAAACACAGTTTTTAAAACTGGCCTCTAACGCAAATCTTACAATTTTCTTTCTCTTTACATTTTTTTTTTTCAAAATCTTTGAAATAACATTCTTTGATGAAATACACGAAAGAACTTTTCGATAACTTTATTTATACGGTAGTTGTTAATAAAAGATTGGTTTTTCTCAGGTTTAAAAATTGAATATTTTTTATTCAAATACTCCTCTATAACACTCGTGGTCACTACATGCGTACGTGTTTAACTAGCCATGGGCATAAAGATATGATTTGTTTGTCTCAAATTCAGATTTGCGTGAACTGTAATTAGAGACCACAGAGCCCTTCAAGTTGGGACAGGAATGACTTTAGTAGTGTTGTTATCTTTCAATATTTTTCAAAAACTATTATTACTGTTCATATAAATACTTACGATACTGAGAAGTATGCTTATCTTTGGATATTACTCTTCCTTTCATCTCAATACAAATACTTCCTTTCATCTCAAGTCAAATACACGTTTTTTTCTAGAATTTTATAAAAGAATCTTTTTTTCATTTTATTTTATTTTAATATTGTGAACCAGAATTAAGGCGAATTTTTTATCTAAACTTCGCGCGTACTAAGCAATCGTCAAATTTTTTCTTTTTGTGGATTTTTGGTAGTACCCTTTTTGACATCTATGTAAGCAGTGAAAACGTTCAAATTGGTTTGAAAGTATAAGTAAAAGTTTTTATTTTATAAATAAATTCATTTTTATTTTATAAACAAATTATTTTTTAACCACAGTAGTAAAAGTTCGCCTTAACATTAGTCGTTGATTGTTTTTTTTTAATGTAATCATTGAAAGTAACTCTATGCTTAAATTAAAAAGAAAAACATACTCTCCTTGCTAGCGTTGGAAGTATTTCCTCCTTCCTATTCTGCTTTTTTTACCGGCCATTCAGGAAATGGATCTTATGTACTTACAAACATGATGATGGCCAGAAAGAAAGAAGTGGGGAAAAATGTTATACTTTTTCCCTTTAAGCAACAATTGTTTTACAAATGTTCAGCTAAAAATAAATTTAGTGCAATGAAAGCATCCATTACAACTTTAGTTCCTTAATGTTTTTCATAACTTTTAACGACAATTGAAACGAATCGCTGTTTTACAAAAAATTGAGATATAAGAAAAATCCAAAAATGTAATATACGGCCTTAAGTACCAAGAGCTAATTAAACAGAGTAGCAAGGTGATCACACACATGAGAAAATTTGGAATACTGCATTGTGCTGCGGAATACTGCAGAGCACTGCGGAATGCTATCTTCGAATACTGCGGAATTGTGCAAGTTTTTAGTATTTTTTATAAACATTACATTACACTTTATATTACGCAGGTAAATGCCATTGCACACCGTCGGCGACGTAAACCAAGAGTAATGAAAACTTGTAGAAATCTTTGAAAACAATCCAAATTACTGAGCTGCTAAGCGAATTAAGGAATTCGAAATTGAAAATTGCTTTTAAAATTTCAATTAATTTAATTTAGTTTTAGTTACTTACTGTTACTCTCGAGAGTATCTAAACATATTTCGTTTTTGAATATCACTCTTAGAAGCAAAGAGAATGAGTTCTTCATTTTATATATGTAAATAACATGTCAGCCGTGACCGAGCATGCTTTCTTCGTTCTTGTGCGGTATTAAAATTTTCGAAAAAAAGGCCAAAGGCTCTTTCGTTATCCAATTTGTTTTGTTGTACTTACCGAACTTAATACACAATATTTAAACCGTGAAGAGTTAAATTAAAATTATTGGTCGACTTGAATAAGATTTTTGTCGTTTTGTTTGAAACTGAGGAGAAAGAAGTCAACCTAAGCGATAAATAACTGAATTTTTTTTATTTTTTATTTACTTTTTTAAAATAAACTATTAAAACTTAATTAGATTTTTTAAAGTATTTAAGGACCGGATCGTATCGTATCGTATATGTGTTATATGAATATATATATACAAACGAATGACAACATTTTTTAATGGTTTCATAGTGTTAATTGAAGTTAATGAATAGGTTTCGTAAGAAAAATAAAAAATTTTTTAATCTCAAAGTTCAAAAGTGTGTTTGTTAGACCCTTTGAAATGTGAAATGTGTTAAAAAAAAAATCTCTAGTTAATGTAATTTTAATTTATCGTAACGCTTACAAATAATTATAAAAAAGAAAATAATCTACGCAGTCTCTCTGCCGTATAATATACAAAAAAAAAAATATTTCGACAAATGTGGAATAAGACCGAAAGTAATCGTTACGGCAAGCAACCAACATTCGTAGAGGAGCACATATATATGTATTTGTAGGTATTTATACGATTGTGGTGTGCCTTACTTGTTCTTGCTATTGCTGCTGGCCGACTATTATGATAAATTATTTTAATTTGTTTTTCTTTTTCTATTGTATACCTTCAAGTAGACTTTCCACCATTTTTTGCTTGGTAGTCGTAAATTACATTTTTTTTCTTAAGTAAATTTTTTTTATTTAATTTTATCATCCATTTCATTTTTCTTTTATGTCTTCTTCTTCCTTTTTTTTATAAGTATGATTATGTGAAAAAAAAGTCTCTAGCAGCCTGTTAGTGTAACTATTTGCAGCTTTGATCTTTTTTTAATTCCTTCACTTGAAATTCAGGTTGTTTGAAAGAGAATGGAAAAATCATACAAAAAAAATAGTGTAAAAACAAAAAATACTTTACACATAAGCTTCCTATCTTCGTTCCTCCCTTTCTCTCTTTTTTAAATCTCCCAATGTGATCTGCGATGATGCTCGGACATCGTGAAAAGGTACAATAAAAACAGGCCTCATAATCATTCAGAGTTAATTGGATACAATTTAAGGATGGTTAAGAGAGATGAACAGAAACAAGACCACTACGTACAGATTTGCTTTTAATGACTTGAAAGTAAATACAAAGAGAAAGATGCTGGCGAAGAGATGAAAACCATTAGTCGGTAAGGAAATCGATGTAATAAAACTAAAAGAGAAAAATGTATATGAAAATTATTTTCAAATCAGAAAAAATAAACAATAAGAGCGTTAGTAGCCAATCGATTTAATATATGAATGAATATATATGTCTATCCACTGGTTTATTATTCATTACACTTATGGCTTAAAATTTTCACACAATCCTCGTAAAACGATAACGTTTAATGAGAGAAATCGCATTGATTTTCATTAGATTAAATCAAGGGTTCTGTTAAGTCGGCCTACAGCTTCGTCCAAAGTTTATATAAAATGTGATATTAAAAGTATTTGTGTATTAATCTTCTAAATCACTTGAAAGTGTCTACGATATGTGGTATTAGGAAATATCTCTTCAAATTAAACGGCAGTTGTACAAGATAGTAAGTTAGAATGTTATGATTACATTCGAATCTTATATTCTATATTTGACTACATATCGCGCGTTCTCCTTAGCTCAGCAAAAAATGTTCATCAAGAAGCAACAAAGATTAAAAAGGCAAAAAGAGAATATATCGAGTATTCACGACTAGATTGTCTTGAAAAAATATTGCATTAAAAAAGTTACAGTGATCATGTTATACATTTACAATTATGTAGTTTAGGAATCATGATATATATATCGAAAAAAAGTCATAAAACAAAACGGAATATTATTGAGAATATTTAAAATCATATTTTATTGAAACATTTTGATCACAAAACATGACGCAGAATCAAAATCAAATAAAAACTACTGCATTTTATTTTTTATTATTTATCAAATTAAATTGACACTTAGGGATACATCTTATGCTAAATATTATGGGTTAACTATTACAAAATATAAAAAAAATATTAAAAAAAAATTCATATAAAAACAAAAAAAAAGAGAAGAAAATGGTGTAAGCATCTAGCGCAGAGACACATTCGCAGCAAATGTAGATTCGAGCTGGGAGCGCAAGTGTTAGCGAGGGTTGATTTGATAGTATTTAAGGAGTTCGATATTGACATTAAGTTACAGATAATCATTTGGATTTTTGCAAAGAAATTTTGCCGAGTTTTCCTAAGTTTTATGAATATAAATAGAAGAACAGTTAAGTATATTGAAGTTTGTCTCACCTATAGTAAGTTCAGCAAGTCAATAGCATCACTTATTGGTTCTATTAAAAAGGAAACATTAAGAATAAATTGACGTTTCTCTAGTAATGGTAAAGATAAAAAAGCAATCTATTATTTACATGGGATTTGCTTGGTACATATTGGTATTGTCCTAGACCAACCTGGACTGAGCTGATTTTAATCCTAGACGTTTCGTGTACAAATTTAAAATTGCGCTGACCTCTCTGCAAAGGAGCTACTAAACCAAAATGTGAAAGAAAAAAAATTTATTAAGATTAGGATCTCTTGCTATTCTCAATGCCTTGCGGTATTTTTTTTAATGTGGTAAGAAACTAAAAAAAATAAGAAGCTTATACCCGGCTATGGGGGGTTCTTTCTCCTTCTTTTTTTAAAAAAAAGAGCAAAAATTGGAACCAAATGAATACCAGTGAGAATCGAGTCTTTTATACGTCCCCTTTGCTTGACCTTCATCTTAAAAAATGAAAACAAAAAATGAAGAAAGAAGAAAGAAAATTTTGATAACCTATAATACTGGAAGAAGGCTAATAATTTTTTCGATTTTGATAGGATGTACGTGGAAATGTTCATCATAATAAGCAAAAAACTTAGAAAACCGAACGGACTGACAGACGCCCAGCCCAACAGAAGTACAGACATTTCGGATTTGACATTAATGAAGAATATAATAATATAATGAAATGCTTTGTCTCCTTCCCAATTAATCTGAGTCATTAAGTCTGTCAGTGCGAATAGTCCGTATTTTGTCTGTATCCGTCAAATATCTTTTAAGCAAAATAAGCCATCACTCTCTATACATTATGTGCTTGAAAAAGTTGTAAACATTTTTTCACTTGAAAAAGTCATTTGTTGAGGAAAATTGGTGTAATATATTATATATTAATCGAAATATTTTCTATCATTTTCTGCATCTTTTTCCCATCTTTCTCGCAACGTGGCTGTCGGAAGAGCTAATGATCTTTTAGGGCTATCCTTGAATCGACCTTTTTTCGGAGTTCTTCAACTTTGTGGAACCGCGTGTCAACCAAACCCTGCTTCATCGATCTGGACAAGTGATAATCAAAAAGCGCTATGTCTGGTGAGTACGCTGGGTGTGGCAGAACAGAGACAACATTTGCAAAATGTGATCGATATGACATTTTCTCTCAATTCGTGTGGTAGCCATTTTCCACCCTATGGGGCCTTTCTAATAACATATAAACGTCTACAAACAATTAATTCATCAAGTGCTAAGCTGTTCGAAGGCTCTTTGCGAGTTTGAGTTGCCGTCATCCTCGAAATTTTTTGGTCCTCCAGGCAGTTCTTTGTCCTTGACGCCGAAACCAACATAATAGATTAGCATCAGCATAAGCTTCTAAAAGTTCTTATGGATTTCGACGGCAAATTTCTTCAATTTATGAATGTTGAAAACGAATGTCGACAATGACTGTAGAAAATGCAATTTTGCGCATTCCATGATTAGCGACTGTATACACTGAATAATTCAATAAAACTAAATGCAAAATTGCTGTTGTGGGTAGAGGAAGATCAAATTTATCGAATCCAACCCTTATTTACACTGGTATTTCAGATTACTTTAACCCTTTTACCTGTAGAAGTTACTGCCGAAAACTTGTTCTGTATTATATACTTTTGGTAGTATATTTGCTTTTACTTTTTCTTGACGCTACTGTTTATAAATATATGTATATATATATATATACATGCTTTAGGTCAATCCTTGCATAATTTCACATAATTTCTGTTCTCTGCATTCATATAATTTCTCAAAGACTCTTTAATCTATTTAAGCTACCACTCTTCATATTTTGTATATTTATTAATACTTGTATATGTCCGTGAGAAAGAGAGTTCTACATATAAACTTTTATTATTATTTCTATTTTCACTTTTGTTGTTTTCTTTACTTATGTGTTTTTTTACGATAACCACAGAGAACCAGGAAACGCAACAATGAAGTAAGAAGCAAATAGGAAACGTGACCATCAAGTAAATCGGAAACTTGATTATCGAACGAAGAAGATGATTAAACCGTCTGAGAAATCAACACATTGCTGTGCTCGTTTTAGTCCTTAGCGTATAAATATTAGAACTAAGATTCTACTGATCGCCATTCCGTAAAAGACCAGTAAAATAAGATAAAAAGAAAGACGAAGGTTCCACATATTTTTATTATAAATTTGTTTAGAAACGGACTTTCTGGAATGCCTTGAATGATACCCCGCGGCTAAGAAGCCCTATTACAAAATATACTTTAGAGAGTCGTTGATGTTTCTGTTACGTCCGTCCGTGCGATGATGAGTATAAAAATGCTTTCCGGCGTTAGCGGCAACTAAATGTTTAATGAAATCTTACCATGAGAACCGAATTGATTAGTGTGAAATAACTTGGTCCAAGCGCAATATAATTTTTTTTTATTTTCAAAAACAAGTTAATACGCGCCGCTTCTTCGGGAATTCTTAAAGCGACTTTCAATTAATATTAAAAATATTTAAAAAAATTTTTTAATTTTATTAATATTTGAAAAAAAAACTTGTCATTACGTAATTCAATTAACAAAATTAAAAATGAAAACCTGAAATATGCTCATAAATATGAAATTCTTTGCTGCGTTAAATTAATTTCACTAAAAATAATCAATTAACGCCAGCTTTTATATACAGAGATGCGCAATAAAATGTTATTAAAAACTGTTAATATATTATAATACAGAGACGAACAAAAGAATTAATAAATAAGATAACAGTAAAGATATTAACACCCACTTCGATACGAATCTTCGGCACCCACCATCGCAAAGCAAATGCGAAAACTTCAAAACGTTTTATCAACGAATGCTGAACATTCAGATAAACGTCTAGTCAATATCCGCCGATTACATGTAAAATGTATCGTGAGTCTAATTACGAGACTAATAAATGTTGAGGCAGCACTACAAAACAACAACTTGTTATATCGCTTTCAAGTTACAGCTTTTTGTTTAGAACTATCTGCAGATAACACACACTTTCACTTCTGAGAAAGAAGGACAGACTGGAATAAGTCTTTCATACTTATTTACCCTAAAGTTCAAGGATTATTTTCAACTTTCTACCTCAATTGTTCAGACTTTCAACGACTAACAGTAAAGTGACGTAAGGATTGGCGGAGAAACATAGCTAAAGGGATTAAATATCTCTTTAGATTGTTGAGTGCACGCTTTTCCGCATGTTGCAAACCGTACATAAGGTGTCTGCTTGGCAATCGGACACAAATTAGCAAATGAATCTTTAAATGGCTCTATTAAGCCTTTGATCCAGTTTACGCGTTGTTATCAGCGAATTGCATTTTATATTATAATCAAAAGTATTTTGAGTTTATTGTTTTTTTTTTATTATTGATTTCTCTTTCGAAACACGACGTTCTCTATAATTGAGTGGATTTTTTTAATTACTTACTTTAATTAAATTAATTTTATTGACTTGAAAATGTTGCGCTAAAAGACACATAAAAAGACAAGTATTTGGATGCACTTACTGACGAAACACCGCAAGATTACGAAATGTGTAGATAGATGAACATAATTGAACTCTTATGTGAGTATGAAAGTTACACAAATGAACTGAAGGAAAATGTTAAGAACCTGAGTCCGTGTATCAATATTTGAAACTGGGGTAAGGACTGGTGAGGATTCAATTGCTTCGATTAGCGATATTCAGATGATGCCAGTCTTATACTTATCAAGGATCTAATGCATATTGATTTAGGGAAAAATTATTGGATGACTTTAGGCACTGTCATATATCAGACAACATTAATCAAATTGCATCGCAACTCACACGCGTTTGAAAGGTCACCTTTCAGTTTACAATTTTTATGGAGATAATTTGAGATTTTATTATTCAGAACAAAGGCTTTTTGTTAGTCTGAAAATGTTCTTTAAATTTTGGGTATAGTTTGCAATCCTAGTACGGAAAAGACAAAAAGGTTGCGCTGAAGCAAGAACAAATTTATGGTGTTTACAGTTAAAATGTTTTATCAAATGCATCACAATACGTAAATGATTTGATCGGTTTCGTTTTGAAAATTTCATTTTGGAAATGTCGCTCTGGTTGAATAAGTATGCAAATTGTCGATGAAATCTTACAAGAAACCGAAGACGACCGACACGTAAGATGACTTACTTGGATACAGAAAAAAAAAGTAATGCTTGAACGTTACATGAATTGTTCATGAATAATTTGGTTCATTGAATTTTGATCAGCGAATCGTTTTGCGTTGTTGCGATAATGAAGAGAATATCTCTTAGATCAAGAGTTGCTTAAATCTGTTCAGACGCTTGATAACACTCTTTACTGGAAAATTCTAATGCTTTTTATGTGTCTTAATAATTGAAGTGAAACATCCGGAATTGATCAATCGATAGGTTGTTACCTTCCATTACGGGAACGCCGCGCTAGACGCATCTGTAGTGATTCGGCAAAAGTAGAAAGAGTTTGGAAGCTTTGATGTATCCAACCCAGAGTCTACCCTGCTACTTAGTTATCGAACTCACAGGAAATTCGAGGAAAAATGTAAAAAATTTCAGACGAAAAAAGTCGAATTAAGGTATATTTCAGATGTCGTGGGAGCAATTTAGAATTTATGCAAAAAATATTTTGTAATAAGTTGATCCTTTTTGCTTTTCCAACATACGTACAACAGTATATTTTTTTTTTTTGTAAATAATTGTTTTACGTACGAAGTGAAACTTACTTAAGCAAAAACATAAATCACTAGAATTGCATGAAAAAATTTGGTAAACACAAACATCTCTTGAGTACTTTCACTTGAGTTCAAATATTGTTTCTGGTGTTGGTGGAGAAGTTTCTTTAATTTGTACGAGAATTCCAAAAATTAAATTGTTTAGCAAATCGAATTGCAAGTGATTCTCAGTGTTGTTCTGGGGATATATTTCATCTCCATCCAAACTTTTCAGCTAACGACCAGGATAAGATGATTGTAATTTGACAACGATCAACATCACTAGTTAGTCTAGTTGTTCAAACAGAAAGCTAAATATTTTTGATAGAGAAACTTTCTAAGTATTATTATAATTTATTTAGATCGAAGAAATAATGTTTTGCACAAAAGTAGAATGAACACCAGCAAACTAAGACTGCAGCGTGTATATACTTAACAAAAAATAATTTTTATAATAAATTTTTTAACATAAACATATACGATCAAGAAATAAGTTTTCCAGCGATTACGGTGAAAAAAAATTATTATTAATATTCGAGCAGGGTTCGTTTGTGCGGGGTCCAGGGTTTAGCTCTTACTTATAGTGAAAGCTTAATTAGGCATATTTCGCTTGTAATTAACAAAAGCACTCTCGATATCAGGTATCAAAATAAAGAAAAACCGTAATGCTTACCACTCGAATCTGTCTCTCCCAGGCTACGACAACGCACTATGCTACTCTCCCTACTCTCTTGTAAGCGTACAAGTGTGATGGATAATGCGAAAAAAGAAAAAAAACTTAAAAAATTCAAAAGATTATTAAAATTCCTTTCAAACGATTTGAATACCGGAAGTATTGTCTCAAGCCGAAGAAAAACTTAATAATTGAATTAAATTGATTTCTTTCTATTATTATTTAGTTATCGTTGTTAAAGTCAATAAATTTATTAATTTCACATTCAAGTAATTTAGCACTCAGTAGGATTAAATTAATTATCATGTATTTAAACGATAACATCATCATTCTCACTGTGTTATTAAGGCAGTGATCATTTATGAATATTCATATAATTTATTGATCATTTTTAATTGAAAATCTTTAATAAATCAAAGTTTAATCAACTTACACTACATTAACTAACAGTTGTTAGTCAGCGCAAATCTTACAAACATCTACACGGGCCAGTTATACATTTGTGGTTGTTGTTCTTGTTGCTATTATTGTATATATGTGTTTAAAATTTCGCCTTCTTGTATCTTGTATCTAATGCAATCGGTGATTACAATAAATTAAGATTTTCTAATATTTATGACTTGTTGCAGTTGTTACTTTTGTTGTGTTTCTATTGCTATTGCTATTGCTGCTGCTGCCAATGCACAAAGTTGTGGCGAATTAGAATGAAAAATAAAAAAAAGAATTAAAAAAATAGGTAAAAACAAGCTTCTTTAAGCCTTAGAGGTAATTAACGAACATATACAGACGAACCGGTATAACATTTCTTGTTGAGCTAAGCATTTGTTTTCTTTCATTCATTTATTTATTTATTACTCGGTTCTGATACTGAAAATGATTTGCATTCGCAATCTATAACTATCTATGCATATAAATAAATGCATACATTCAGATATATCGGTAGCATGCGTTCGTATCTTTGTGTTTTGTAACAACTTAATTAATTGCATTGAAAGCTCTGATATATTACTCCACACTTTGTATAAATATAAATTATGAAATATTCTCTCTCGTCTCTAACTCTCCTTACAAAACAATTAATTTAATTAGCTTTGCTTTTTTTTGCTATTTTGTCTTTCTTGCTGTTAAGCAACTCTTCAAGAAATATCTTTACGATGTAACTAGACATAGGTAAGAGTGTGTGCCTTAACTTGTTCAGATATTTTGTTACGATTTACATAATTTTAAATATATCATGATCTAGATAATAAACGCGTACCCATTAATAACTGAAATATTAAAACGGTCTCCATTCATTCGGATAAGAAGAAATACGCGACAGTCCTTACCTATGTAAAAAAAAAAAAAAAAAACGTAAGGAAAAGAAAACGAAAATAAGAAAAACTAGTTTACGTATTAACATATTTGCATTCACACCCTAGTTTGGTTGCACCCAACCAAGAGAGGTTAACAAAGAAATAACCCGAGAGATAATAGCAAATGAAGTTATTGGCATTAAAACAAAATGCATCCGCGGGGTTTGTCACTAATCTACATGTGAGATACTTGGGGTTCCTAGCCTTTTGCTGAGAGAGAAAACGTGAAGAACGTGAAATTTTCAATAAAACAAATTAAATATCGTTACGGTTTCCATACGTTTGCATAATGCAAGAGGTATTCAAGTTTTATCCGAAAGTGTTTAGAACTTTGGTATTCGTCTTCCTTGGCTTCTTTTTCTTGGCTTTTACAATAGCAATTGTCGATCAACGTGGGTTCCAGCTCATAAGCTACGCCATGTCAGCTTATTCGCCACTTTCCGCGCGCATGCATCTGCCAGTAACGTTCCCCGTTTTACCTGCTACGTATTTTTATGTCTCCATCCGCCTCTCTGTTATTCGACTTATGAAAATGAATAGAAAATTAAGATAGAAGGCTGTCCTGAATTCTACAGGCCACTCTAGAAAGAAGAGATAAACTTTTCGTAAACAGAGCAACACTTACTAAAAACCTACAGTATCTGTATGGGTACGAGATGCCGATATAACATCAACTATAAATGTCAAGAAAGTTAAAAAATCGATGTATTTTTCTTTTCCCATCGACCATTTACATAAGCTTTTTAAAAGATCGATATAAAAATAATTTCAATTGATAGTCATAGTTAACAGCAAATTGCTCAAGTTTTTGAAAAATGCATTAAAGAGAGAGACCACTCTAACCATGAATTGATAATTTTTTTAGGATGAAAAAAAGAAATGAAATAATAATGTTCAAGAAAATTATTAAGCAAATATTCAAATATTAAGAATATTCATTTTGAAAAGTAATAAAACAATAACACTAAAGCTATTCTCAAATCTTCAATCTGTTGCCAAAGAAAACGACAAAAAAGTTGTAATTCTTTAACCAAATTCGCATCAAAAACTTCCCATCAAAAACTTCATCTCTGAAAGATTTAATTTCTTGCCAAAAGCATTAAACTTTAACTTTTGAATCTCTCTCTCTCTCTCTCTCTCTCAATCCCATATCTATGCTCAGAGCTTGTCTTGATGAAACATCTGTAGGGAAATTATTTAAAATGAAAACACTTTCTGAAAACATTTTTTAATATTTGGATAAGTTAGACATCAATGGACAGAACCATAGCTGGATATACTCCCAGTATTAATTCATTTGACACATTTAGTTTTTTCGGAAAGGTAGAGGAAGAATTCCAAATTTTGAGGAAAAAATTTCTTCCAAATCACATCCTTTCTTCATCATATTCCAAAAAAACCAATGTATCTAAAAACACGTAACTGATTTTCTGCAAAACTCACAGTGCCTTCCCCTCTTAAAATATCAAATATATGTTGTAGTGTTTATCAATGAGACAAAAATCTTAAAAGATTTGAGAAAAAGTATGTTTATTTTTTATTTTGAATTACATTTAATGTAATTAAGTTCTAAAACCATAATTTTTCCTTTCAGAGGAATGAATCCAAGGAGTCCAATTGCCAAGCGTTTTGTTCACTAAATTGTTCTAATTTCACAGAGAGAGGATTCAATGTTGATTTTGATATCAATCGCCGAAGAGGGGCGGCATATTAACCTTGTCAGTTTGTTTGCAATGCCCATACCTCAGAGATCCTATAAAATATATACGTATTCTTGATTAGGATCAAATTTGAAATCGATGTAAGCACGTCCGTCTGTCCATCTGTCTGCGTAATGTCTGCGGCAACCATTTTCTCGTTTGCAAACGTTAAGATATGTGGATCAAATTTAGCAAAAATATTGAAAGTTCTTGCACGTATTGGAAATGGGACAAATCGGTCGACGGAAACATCTACAATATAATAGTGAGCTGAAAACAGATCCGCTTTCTTAGTGTCTTGCGAACTACATGTAGACCATGCAATAAGCATTTACACGGTGTTCATTAAATGTAGGTACCATTTACCACGCCTACCCTGTATTTTAAAGTATCAAGATGTAGTTTTCTTCGTCCTTCTTTTAAATAAAAGCGCCAGTTATAAAGATTTCGGTGCAATATTTTTTTGCTTGTTAATGAATAAAGAGAATTAGATATTTTGCTGTAAACAAATGACTTCAGAGGATCCCGAAAAAAATCATTCGAAAGTGAAAAAAGTGATAAAGTTGTAAATCTTATTAAATATAACTAATAAAAAATAATTAATAACGAATAAAAAATAAAAAACAGGGCGATTTTGATCCACAAAATGTGCTCACAATCTCAACGAGAAATCATGTCATCCCTACCGATAGAAGCCTTAGCAGTTATTTATATCTACCGTAGGGGGCATTATAGAGTTGATTGTAAAACATCGTAAAATACTTGCACTCTCGATCACCGTGAATATATCTGATAACAACTGTCCGTCTGTCTGTCTAATGAAATTACGATTACTATTAGAAAACCATACTTAGAAGAACAGGACTTTTTTAAAATTTGTTCCTACCAATGTAATCGGGTTAAGTTCAATGGTAAAGTGAACCGTAAAATAAAAGACCACTTACAGTTCTCAATACGTAATAAGGTTGGGTAGCAGAATGATGCGTTGAGATTGCATACGCACTTATGAGACGCTGCTTGATTGTGCAAAACTAAGATTTAAAATTTAGACTTTAATACAGCGCAAGATGGTTATCAAAAGTTGTGCAGAACATACAAACCAAAACATTTTTCGCTCTATGTTGTCTTCAAACGCCATATATATATATACTTGTTATATATATGCAGAGATCCGAAGCATTTTTTTATAAGATTTCAATTCCATCCAAGAGATCGCACAATATGGAGAATAATATATTAAATGTTATACGAATGTTTTGTTGCTGTTGTTTTCGATAGCTGATGTGTAAATCTAATCTTGATTGATTTATGCATGTGCATACGACCGAAAGATGGAGTTTATTAGTTTTTCTTTCCATTTGTCACAACCAAGAAAATACATTCCATCTAAGTATGAGCCCGCCGGGAGAGGGTACATTCAGGATCATAAAACTTGATTGTAAAAAACTAAACTTTGACTCGTAACACCATAACATCCGCACAACAAGTTAGGAATTGTTTGTTGTACGACCACAAAGGAGTTCACAATTAGGTGGCGCGTATCCACCCTAGGGCGGATACAGCTTTCTTACTCGTTTTAAATAAAGTTTTTCATTCATAGAACATCAACTGCGTGTTAATGGACCGACAAGCGAATAAATGAATAGAAAAACGGACAGGTACTTGTATATCTAACACGCGTTCGTGGATGGTGGGCGTAAGAATGATTTTTATACAAATTATTTATTTTTTTATTAATTCTTTTGATCTGCTTTTCATTTACGCTTTCAAAACGAATTAATATTAAAGTTGTTTCGCAAAATTGTTGCTTAAATATAGTTGTAAAAATATTTTAAACACTTTTTAACAAATTAACACTAAAACGAATTAATGAAAAAACAAAAAAAATATAGAAACACATGAATAATAAAACTGGTTTTCTATTCATTTTTGTTATAAATTGTTGGCTTAAAGCTATATTTATGGAAAACGAATAGCATAAGTAATGACTGCAACAATAACGGCAACAACAGAAGCAACAACAATAATAACAACAACATGAACATCAAACAGAAATCGCTATTAAATTGTTAAACAAGATGAATAGATTTTTCGTTATGGCGTTTGGCCAATTTTAACATATTTGGCTTAAGCATAACAAATGCATGTCTTTTTAAAAAAAATTGCAACAAAAAAAATAATTAAAAAACACGAAAACGAATAACGACAATAATAGCAAATAATGTTATATATGCAAAAAATATATATATAAATAAATAAATAAAAAGACAGATTCGAATAACTTGAAATGCACCAACCGAAAGCCACCGCAAATGGTAATGAAACGATTAAGTAAAAAAGTCAACAAGTTCATTAACTTGAAATACTTGCACGCAAACATGCATTAGTAATATATATTTTACCAAATCATGAATATGTAGCTATTAAGTCGTAAGGACAAAATAAATCTCGTCAGCTCGTCAACTCATTTTGTTATTAATTGTCAAACAAAACGTTCACTTCTCTCAGAATTTTTTCTGCATTAAATATAATTACGATACAATAAAAAAAGCAATAATTTTAACTAGAAGTACATATATATATGAAGATAAATACATATGTAATAAATGGAAGAACTACACATGCATACCTAAATTCTTATATCAATTATTTTTGATCGATTTTTTCTGAACTAAAAAGAAACACTTATTGGTTCGAAACATATTGTAGTACTCTGTGCGTTCCGCTCTACGTAGGTATAAACATCCTATTGTATACAGCTGTCTTGCTCTCACGCAATCGCTCACCTGTAACAGAGGCTTCTTCTAGGAAGTTGATATAATTTCTTTTTAATATTGCGGCAACAGTTTAAACATGAAAGTCGTTATGTTTAGGAAAGTTTGCGATTTTTTCATGGAGAAGATGTACCCCTCAACAATGTTTTTAAGTTCACCAAATTTTTTTATCGAATTAATTGTTTTCATAATTCAAAATTTTATGGACTTTTCTCAGCTAAATCTTATTTTCATCTCAATGTTTTAGCGAATAAATAAAATCATGTCTTTGCTATGAAACCAATCCACCAATTATTTGTGAAACATCTCCACATTTCGTAATATGGTAGCGTCAACATCGATTCTATTGTCTTTAGAAATGAAAATGAACGTCCTTTTACCATAGATGGAGAGAACTAAAGGTCAATGCAAACGAATTTGTTATGGGTTCAATTGGAAAACGATGATCTAACCTACACTTGGTTTCAAAATGATAAGAACTTCAAGAAATACGGAAATCAAAAGGTTCCCAAATAACTGCGATGTGTTACCTTTAGTCGACTTCTGCTGGAGTTGTTTGACGTTGTTAGTCTAGGGTAATAAATCAGATTTTGGTCGTGCATTAAAAGTAAATATTGAACGCGCTATTGACGCTGAAACAAAGTTAACAAGTCAAGAATTCATCCCTTTAAGAGGAATCCTGATGTCTATTTGAACTGTATTGCGTTTAGTACTTATTTAGGTCAAATACAGTTAAAAATAAAAAAAATTTTTGCTTTATCTCAGTTCTTTGTTCTTTGTTTTTTTTTCAAAGGAATGGTATTGGAAAGCTTCGTACATCCTAAGAATGAATGATACTTAGCATAATGCAACTGGAAGGTGCCTGTAGTAATCTAAAGAAGATATTATTATTGATGTTAAGTTTCAAGTGTTTGCCTATGATCCTCGCGATCGCGCTATGTATATATTCGATGCATTGCAAGCATTTAATTGAGTCAAAATCATATCTTTACGGCTATCATGTGTGAAAATCGCATGACTATTTAACGCTTTCAAAATTGAATTAAGATTAAAGCGTTTATCCACACAAGTTATGTGCAAGAATGTTCAACATTTAAATCTAATTGAGCCTAACCTCTTAAGCTGACGGACGACGGGCTTTATTATTGTCAAATATGGTCCTCTTTCATATGGTGGCAACATATTTGAGATCTATTTGTGTTCCTTTTCAGGTTTTTTAATTAATCAAATTCAATTATTTATCTTTTTTCATCTCCATCAATACTTCGCTTGCCCTGTCCCCCTCTCTATCTGTATCTAACAAAATTTCATATTAATTACCCATAACAACAACAAGTTTGTTGCTAAAGTCTTTTGTTTACATACGTACGCTTGAATTCCTTAAATATTTTCAACGTTACACACACAAATGCCCGTGAGTCGAGCTAATCTAGATTAAAGTAATTGCAAAAGTTAAAACGTAAACGCAAAATTCAATCATTAGCTTTAAGCAAACTGCATGCACGAAATATATAAATCAATAAATCTCCAAAGACGACGGCAACGACTTTTTAAACAAAATGCCTGATAACGACGAAAAACGCAATAATGCTAAACAAAAGTGCAAACAAAAATTTACACATTCACACTCGAACTGACCATAACTGATGGTGTTAAAAAGCAACAACGTCAGCAACAGTTTACATAAATAACAATTTAAATAAAACATAAAGAAAAACCAAAATTCGCGTTATATTCTTATGACAATTCTACCACCGCTGTTGTTCCCAAAATATTCAACAAAATTTATACATTTTGCAAAATAAGGGCTGTTTTGTCAATAGCCCGCAATTGAGCCGACAATGGCTGGCAGACATTTACCGTTATCAATAGTTCAATTAGATGGAATGAGAATGAGCATTAAAAGAGGAAGTGAGATGAGATTATTTTCTACATCAAACCTATGCCAGCTTACTTATTATGTTATTTCGTTTGTTACGTCAAGTGACACTTCAAGATACTTCCCTTCCTTTTACACGCTTTTTTTCTTGATTTGGAAAATTTCAAACTAATTAAAATTTAATGGAAATAACGATACTACGAGCCTACGTTGTTTTTTTAATTAGAAGAAAAAATTAAAAGATTTAGAATTTGCTTGCAAGCGCATCCTTTTGTAGGTTGAGAAAACTATCCATTTAACTGTTTTAAAAAAGTTCGAAACATATAATCATGTTTTCATCACAAAACAATTAAGTACAGATGACATTTTGGGGAAATTCGACACAAATATTTACCAAGCACTTCTGAATTTAAGATCTAAAAATAATACCGCTCATATACTAATTAACGAAATAAATGCGATTTATACAGTAGCATGTGCGGGAAAACAGTAAGTAAGGATAGATTTGATTGATAAATCTTATCAGTATGATTAACAGGCAGGTCGCACGCCCCTATGAATACATCATGAGCGGGTATTTAGCGATACAGTGCATCCTCAGAACGATGTCTACTAATTAGAATAACAAACTATAAATGTTAGTGTGCGTGTGGGTTTACTTGCATAAGGGTTAGATGTAACAGTTAGATCTACGTATTTCTATTTCTGTTCGTCTCTGAGATCGTAAACCATTTTTTCTGATTATTCTTATTATTTTTACAATTTATTTAGACCAACGAAACAGATTCCTGGACTAAAAAGAATAGGATGAGCACTAAGGCAATCGGCTCGACTTTTTTTTTAAATTTATATAGATGGTTCGCCTAGTAACTTTCTTTTTATGGAAAAAACACCTCGCGCATCAAATCGAATTACGTCATCCCTAATTCTGTGTTTAATTTCCATATTTAATGCATCCGATTTACCTTATAAAAAAATCACCACCGTTGGGATAAATTATGGATCAGTAAATAAAAGAAATGCAGGAGTTAATCAAAAATATCCCCATTGGAATATAAACCATACCTAGGAAACATTCAGTATACAAAATATTTAGCAAAAATCACAGAATTGCAAAAAAAAATGAAGAATTATAAAATATTTCAATAACAATAAATTCTAGTTCGTTGCCTTAACTATCTAATCAGAAAAGAATCAATTATTGCCGTTGTGTTTGTTTGTTTCTTTTTTCTTCAATCACAAATTTGCTTATTTTCTATTCTTCACAAATATTAAACAAAGGTATTAATATTCTTTGCTTTTTTTTAAAAATTTCTTCCGACGGCTTAATATAGCTGATAATATCTTAAAAGCAAAAAATCAGCCATTATAATGTATGCGCGTCAATAAAATCAATATATTTCTTATTCAAGCAAACCATCTAACTAACTAAAGCAGAGGAATATTATAAAGATCTCACGAATGCTAAAACGAAATGGAAAATTTGTTATAAAAAAAACTCAATTCTCTCTCTTTTTCTTTCTCTATCCCTTTTTCTCGTAGTCATTTTAAATCAATCACTTTGGTGGTTCATATATTCGAAGTTGAAACCCCTTATTTTGTAATTTTCGAATTTTCGAACATCGACGTTTTGTATCTCTTTCTAACGTTCATTGGATGAATTGCATTGAGGGGAAATGTCCACAGGCAGAATACTACGATTTCTATTCTTTTTATTTAAGATTTTTTAATGGCTGACTCTACATGTGTTTGTTGTCCGTTTTTCTTGATTATCGTGTACTCTTTTACTCTTAAGATCTTATCGCATTTAAGAGTTTTTTTGTTTTTATACATATATTTATTGTTGTTCATACGGTGCTTATATGAACATACCGAAGATTAACTTTTCAATAATAAATGAAATTTTTTATATATATTTTAATATATATGTCATATATTAGCTCTTAATGTAAATAATTATGTATAGACATGTAAAACTACATACACATATTTACTCTTAGGCAAGTAATTAACGTATAATTCTTATGAAGATATTTTCCATAGTTGGACAGTTGCATGAAGTAAAACGTTTCAAAGAACAGTCAAACAAGCGATATATTTTTTGTTATTGGCGAAAAGAAATAATCAAAATCCTTTATTTTTTTATAAAATTTCGTTAACAATATAAGTGATAATTTGTTGTGGATAGTTTAAACGCATTTCGACAGGGCGGTAGACAAAGTATTATTGATTTTCAATTCAAAGCAGAACGCTTTTATCAAAATTAGCACTTTCAGGAATGTTTACAAAAAATATGTATAACCGTAAGATTACAGACTGCCTGTAGGTATAATCGTTTTGAGGTTGCTTTTATTTGAGTAAAGTGAAATGTAAATAAGGAACTTCAAGTTTAGATACATTTGCAAACTTGTCGAAAACTTTTGTTTATTTACAAATTGTTTCTCCAATTGACAAGAAGAAAGAAACAGCTTTTTTCACAAAATAATTAAATTAGTTTCGTGAGGCATAAAATTGTTCCCCTAAGTTTTCTCTATTATACAAAAGCTTTATTTAAAATTAATTATTGATAGTCCGTTTATTCTACGTTATGTCAAATTTCGACATAGCGGATTGTTGTACAGATTTAGCAAAAATTTTTAGCATTTCTTAAAATGTACAAATTCTGAAAAGCATTATGTTCATCTAGAATTATTTGGCAATCAACAATTCATACGCATATACGATTTATCCGCTCAACTCATATTCATTGAACATGATTACTTGGAACTAATTGGCTTAAAGTCTTAAATATTTATTGATTTGTTCATTAATTAGTAATCTATTGCGAGAGTTTGATGACGGCTGTGGGTGACCCATATGGCGAAAACAGTGTTTTCTCGGTATGGATTTATATTGTAACTGAAACACAGTCGTAGGGGTCTTAAATGTGCTTTGCTCACACAAAGTGGGGAACATTTCCATATAACGTGTGTCCTTCTGCCACTTGGAGGCAAATCATTTTTGGGGCAATGAGTAGCGTATTGTCACTCCATGTAGTCCCGAACACCACGGATTTAAGCTTTGATTGCAGGAAACAACGTTCAACTTTTGGAGAGTTCTATACTAGACTAACTATTCTACGATTATACAATAATGATGAAATGACTTGTAAATCAAGTTTCTATTTCTGCAGAAAGCTTGATAGGCGTTCTTGCTTTAGACATTCTACACTAAAAGAAAAATTAGTATAGTTTGCCTATTTTCCGTTGGAAGCCTCACATATTCAAGCAAGCAAAGGCAGCAGTTCGTGTCTTCTTTTGTTTTAAAACAATTCGCCATCGCAACGAAACTAGATTTTTTTTTGATAGCTTTTAGTGTTCTTTAAGACGGACCGAAAATATGGAGCTAACTGGAAATTTTTATATTGCAATTTGTACACAATAATGTTACTCTAACAATATAATCGCAATTCTTGTTATAAAGTAAAATTTCTTATTTGTCTAAATATAATGCATGATTTCAATTTTAATAAATTTTTGTGCTTTTCATTTCGTTTTTCTTTTCTTTTATTGCAATAATTTTATCAGGCCAGCGTAGGTATCGCGAAATTATAAAATGTATTTTAGCGAAGGTATGGATCCGGGTAAAATCTTTTTTAACTCAGAAAAACTTATAGGCTACGCGCGGTGGGCTAGCTTCGAGCCGGTAAACAGATTGTGCCTTCATTTGACCTAAGTTTTGTTCATAGCTGCCTAGATAGCCATCCGGATTACTCAAATGTTTACTAATAAGCCTTGAAGATCCCATAGGGTTTACATATTCTTGAACAATATGATGAGTGGAATTGTCTTTTTCCCGCGAATTGATTCAAGAATAGAGAGAACAATATGAAGAAAAATTAAAAAATTTTATTCAAATATTTAAATTTGATTTACAAATTTTTCATCATTGATATCAACTCTGAATTACCAAATCTTCGTATACAAGAAAGGATTGAATATACAGATGATTATTTTTATAATAGCTAACGCAATTAGCTGTAAATGTACAAAACAATGATTTAAGATATATATGATAAAAAACACATACGATATTCTTCGCAAGATATTTAAACTGAAAATGTATTAAATTCATGTAAAAATTAACGCCTAAGAAAGGAGAGATTTTCCTGAAATATGATCCCGTTCGTGTCCGATAACCTTGAAGTTCCTGCCACATATCTGCTGTATACCGTTAATAATAGTTTCTGTAACAGCATGTCAAATTCTTAGCCATATGCAAATTTTAAATTGTTTGTGCGATTTTCTCCCAGTAATTTAAGGCAAATAGTAAAAATCACAATTGAGTTAAAAAACAAAAAATTGTTTTACAACTTCACTCTAAGTTCACTTCCATATGGTATAATAACTCACTAATATTTGCATATTTTCGAATTTAAAATTGATAATTTATTATACAAACTGATTTGAAATTTGAAAAAAATATGAAAATAATTAAATAATCACGTTTTATTTCTATAGTTAAGTAAATAAAACCATCAAATTTTTAAAAATGATGATTACTTTGACAAGCTTTGTGATTTTTATACGAAAATATACAAAAAGCAAAAACAACTACATTAACTCCACCTCAAAAAGTAAAAAAATATACAAATGCAATATAATAATAAGGATAATATAAGCTGTGCGGTTAAAAACACAAAACATAAAAACAATAACAACAACCACTAACTGTCTGTGAGTTTGTGAAACCAAACAATACTTCTCAGAAAACTGATACGAATTAGCATTTGTAAAATGAGAGCAAAACTCTCAGTACTTAACTTTAACGTAACTCGCACAGCGCAATTGCAAGAAAAAGGAAGACAGCTCTACTTTACTACTGAGAATTTGATAATATAAATAGCTCTCAGAGAGTTGTGACGAGCGACTGAGAGAGTACAGTTAAAATATCTTCTTAATTGAGTTGTTGTCTAAAAGAACACACAATAAGAAACTCTTATCGTACTTTTTGCTTCGAATAAAAAAGGGACAAATATATAAACATTTTAAATAATAATAGACCACACCTCTTTAAGTACTTTTCTATCTCTTTCGTTGGCATTCGCATGGGGGATAAAAAGAGATCTGCATATACACCTCGAAATATGTATAAATTAAATGAGAACTGTCAGCTCTTTTTAATAGAGTCATAAGCTACTTTAACAAGCTCTGAGTTTTTGTTATATGTTTGTGTCGATGTGTTTTTTAAGCAACGGTTGCTTTGCGGAAAAAAGAAGACAAAATATTATACTGATGATGGTTGTTGCTGGTATTGCCGTATTGTGTGTTTAGAAACTGCTCTTGCGTTGTACATGTATATTATAGGCAGAGACCATCACCATCATCTTCAAAGCTGCTAAACATCAAACTTGGTAAAACGTCTGCTGTCAGATTACAGGTGACATCTGTAAGTGTCACACACGACTAGCTTAGTGAACGGTGTACTTTAACTTTCTCAGTAAAACAAATATCTCGCCTGTGTACACAATGAGAAAAAAAACAAAAAATATATATAAATAAATATTCATCATCAGAGCATCAAATGCTGAGATTGTCAACATCGCACATTTCAGTCAGCCTTCTCCTTTTCGCTACGGTTATTTAACGGATACCACCACATAACAAAACATCTCTTTCTTGCATAAGCAAGAGAAATGGTGTGAGTATGTGGTTAGATGAGTGTGTTAACTTGTTGTAAATGTTAAACTACGGTGATTAGTTAATTTACTCGTTGACTTCATCGAGTACGGACGTGTGTGCGTTTGTATATATATAAAGATTATGCGTATATAAAAAAAGGGTAAAAAACGAAAGAAAACACTACAACATTTCCTAAAAAGAAAAAATTGATATATATCAGATTAAAAGAAAAATTTTTAGACGACCGAAAATAATTTTAAAATTACGTTTGTGTATGTATTAGTGGTCTTTAACTTAGAATATAATATAAAACGTTTAAGAAAACTTATAACATCTGATAGTGCTATAAACTAAGATTGCCCATGGCCTTAGAGGATCGGTGTAGCCCACAATCAGCACCAAGTCCGCCAGGCCTGCCGCACTCACCTCCAACGCAAACTTATTCTACGCTACCCTCGACGGTTTTGGACATGAGTCTATCGCAAGCGGATACTACGGCTGTCACAGCCACTATGTTACCGCACACGGTGGCTGCTTCTTTATATCAACAGCAGCAGTTACAGCATTTGCAACAATTGCAACAATTACAGCAACTACATCAACAACAATTGGTAGCCGCTGGTGCTTTCCCTTTGCCTCATCCCAGCTACGATATGGCGTTACACCAACGCTTAAGTCTATCGCCCGGCACACATTCAACTTCATCGTCAACTCCCGCTTCTACTATGACTATTAAGGAAGAAGAGAATGATTCTATAATGGGTGACAGTTTCAATGGCGCTGATGAGCAAACAAATAATGCTAGTAATGTCACCGAAGATGAGGATGACGATATCGATGTCGATGATGTGGAAGACGAACGTTTACCCCCACCGGCTCATCAACAATCCAGTAAACCTGCTTTGGCTTTTTCTATAACAAACATTTTAAGCGATCGCTTTGGCGGTAATGAAAGCTGCAACAATAATAAAACTTCTGAAGTGACAACAGACGGACAAACAACAAAATCTACTTTTGCATCAAACCCGGCAAACATATTTCGTCCATTTGATCATGCCCGAGCAGCCACAGCCACACCATCTGCCTTTACGCGTGTAGACCTTTTGGAATTTAGTCGACAACAACAAGCTGCAGCTGCAGCCGCTACAGCAGCGATGATGATTGAACGTGCCAACATATTAAATTGTTTTAATCCAGCAGCCTACCCGCGCATACATGAAGAAATATTACAGAGCCGTATGCGGCGTACTGGAGTTATGCCACCTAGCATAGCGAAGCCCGCCGAAGCCAACAATATAAGCAGTCAGTGTCTAGAAAAATCCGCTTTGGGTTCTTTGTGTAAAACTGTATCACAAATTGGACAAGCATCTGCTGCCATACCCGCCTCAACCAACTTAACCATTAATAGCACCAATGCCTCCGCCATACCTTCAACAGCCTCATCTGTTGTGTTTTCCTCTACTTCTACAGCACCTTCTACATCATTGTGCTTAACATTAGCCAAAGCCAGTTTAAATAGCCCACCAGCAACAGCAATAGCCAACAATAACAGCTCAAGCTTAAATTCGTCACCTACTGTCCGCTTGGCTACGAAAAGTATCAGCCCTCAGCCGATTACAGCACCATCGGCAATAAGTCGTGATTCGGGTATGGAATCCTCGGATGATACACGTTCTGAGACGGGATCAACTACCAATTCTGAAACGAGCAAAAATGAAATGTGGCCCGCGTGGGTATTTTGTACCCGTTACAGCGATCGTCCTAGTTCAGGTAAGTTTGCAAAATACTTTGTGCTTGTAAATTAAATTAATCTAGCGCGAGAATGCAATTTTTGAGGCAAAAAACAAAAAGGAAGTTTAAAAAAAAATCCTTAACATTTCAATATATAACGATTTGATGATATGAAGAAGAGAGAGAACAACATTTAAACAAAATTGTTGAGTGATAAAAGAGCTCAACGTCCTTATCATATTTCTTTGTGTGATTTTTTTTCTTTTTTGATCATCTGCTTGAAGGGGTTACTCGTTTATATATGGGTTTCTTGCTTAGAGTGTTAATTGACATTTTAAGTGTTTTTTTATGAATTTAAATGGTTTTTTAAGCAGCCGTTGATAGTTTTCACTTCTAGTAGCTTTTTGTTGTGTGTTTCATTAAAAACTAAATTAAAAAAGACTTAAAAAATACGTATAAAATAAAGAATGCGATCTTACAGTTTCCGAAAAATGAATAACCGCCCCCTCCTTTTAAGCAAAAATTGTTTTCACTTATTTTTCAATTACTGTACAGTTTTTTCAATTACCCTATAACTATACTCGTCAGTTACGGCTTCACGTAACTACGCACAGTAGCTCAGAATTCATACATTGTTTTAACATCAGACGGTGATTAGAGTTTAAAAATGTAAAATGCTTATAACATGTTTATTACTTTGCTTGTGTTTTTTCTTTTATTACATATAGAAATTTGTTTATTATTGATGCCTGAAATAACTTCAGCAAATAACAAAATATATTTGCCATAGACTGCATTTCTAATACTACACATATATAAGTACATATATATATATATATATATATATATAGGAAAAAGGTACATATGCAAAGAAAAATATATATATGCATATAAGTACGTACATATGGGGAAAAATCCATATATATATGTGTATATATATGTGTATATATGTTGTTATTATGTATATAGTATTAAAAATACTCTCTGTATATTCGTATGTATATATACAAATCTATGTTTTGTCTATTTCCTTCTTTTTACTTTTCTATAACAATTTCAGAAATTTTGCTTTATGCTTAAGTGTTACGTAAAGAACGTTAATATTGATAGAACTTTTTACAGTAGTTATATAACTTTTTTATCTAGAACTTTTTTTATGTTTGACTGCTTATATGCTAATTACTAAAGAAGGAAATATTTACATAAAACCTTACGTATAAAAAATCCAAAGAGGTGAACTTGAGATCATAAAACATCAGAAGAACTTAAATGCCACAAAGTAATGTATAGTCATTGCGTGAAAACTTACATAGGTCTATACGCTTTAGCGTATGCTGCATAAAGCAAATTTTGCCTTTTTTGCCAAGCAATACCGGTTCGCAACAATAAAATATTTGTAGCGTTGTTTTCCCTTTTCTTTTTTTCATTTTATTACTAACTTAAGGAAAATGAATATATATATATAAGCAATTCCGTCCCGAGCGATTCAGACAAATAATTTTCATGGCATTCTTTCGAAAAAAAAGTCAAGCAGCACGATTACCAAAAAGAAAAAACAATCGAGGTAATGCCGTCTAACCCGAGCTCTGCATTCTACGCATAATTTTGCTGTTCAACCTTTGTCAACAATATACTCTCTTATGGCTGATTTCGAAATTTTATTGAATTAAACATATATTTGTTAAATATACTCATTGAAAATCGGGCATAATCGCCTTAGAATCAGCATTTTTGACGTCCGCTAGAAAAAGGCAAACAGACGCGTTTGGTACAGTGAAGACATGAACACGACTAAACTGGGCGTAGACTCTCGGACTGATCAAGAACATTCTCATAATTAAGGAAACCTTGATAGCTAATTTCTGCCTATTGCCAGCGAAATGATAAATCTAATACTATACGTAGATCTATCTATTCTAGAAATATTAACGGAATATGCGAGTAGCGTTGACATTGCTTTTCGTTAACAAAAAACTTGATAAGATCGCTAAGAAAGGCATAAGTCAAGCGATTAAACGATTTATTCTTTCCTTTTGTCCCGTTCTCTCTGTTTCTATATGTACCTAAATATTAATGAAATTCTTTAACTTGCAGTAGCAACTGACGAAGAAAACTCAAGTTTAATACAAGTATTGAATATTAATTTTCGGAGATTTTTAAAAGATCTTCGCTAAACTATAAATATGACTTATGACGATTTTATAAACCTATACATTTATTTTTATATGTGTATGTATGCATATGTATTTACATACGAATACATATATGTACCTATATAGCAATGTATATGAAATCTATGAAATCATTAAAGTAAATTTCATTTAGAAATATAATATAAAATAATGTCAAACACACAAATTTCTTAAAAACAAATCTCAAAGCAGCCTGCGTTTAGGAATAATATTTAAAAGGTTTTTGTAATCTACACAACAGATCTGAAATTTGAGACGATAAAATGTTTTATTTTATTTATATCTCTTATGACGAATAATAACGCTTCGTTGCTTAGCTCTATAGGATATTTGATATATAATCACTATATCGATACAGCAATTTTCTCTAGTTATATCCAAACTTACACAGTCATGTACATGTGTGTGTGCATTAGCGTAGAAATTTTTAAAACAAACTCATCAAATGCTTTTTTCATCCGCAGTTTGGATGAACGTTTGCAAAGCTTAGAAATAGATGCATACGCAGTGTTGCATAAACGCTGTAGACTTTCATAAATAAAAAATTCGATTAAGCAACGTTTGTTGTTTTCCTCTTTCGCGTCAAGTTCAAAAAACAAAAAGTGAGTTAAAAAGTTCGCCTGCAATAATCATGGATTGGTTGTTTTTACACCATGATTTACATTTCACAAGTATAGCTACCTACTTGGTATGGTTTCTGTAAAAATTTCTCGGTTACGTTAGTTGCGAATGTTTTGATTTCATTCAGATCTATGTGTTTTTATATTATGTGAAGAGTTTATATATGCAGGTACAAATTTCAGCTACACATACTTAATTAGTAGAAAAATTCGCAGAGCAACACTTTCGAAACACTTCAAAATCTATATTTCGCGATATTTTCCCTACTCATCTGTTACGTGTGCATCTGAAAGCTTTTCAATTGATCTGTCAATTAATTGATAACAATTTAATCAGGTCGTGCCGGTACTACATCTTTAAAGTGTAGTCATTAAATTGTCTGTACAAAAATATCTAAAGACTTGTCAAGTTAATAGGGAACGAAGTGAAAGAAATATAGATCATTAAAAGAAGACAGTTTCGAAGATTGTTTTGTATGCTAAATGTCAGTTTTGTTCTGTTAGTTGTTCATGTAGTGCAGTTTTGCACAGGATAGGTCAATTATTGTTACATTAATAAAGAAGGCAAGCAGAGCGTAAATGATCATGTGAGCTCGAATGATGATCGATAAAATACTTGTAAACACAAATATGCGCTCAAGGGATAAGTGTATGAGTTTAAACAAATCTTGCTAAGACAGAGATGATCATAATTGAAGGAATATTTTGAATTTTCAAGAGGAATTTAGATTCAAGAAACTCACTAGAAGTCAAAAAAAGCATTTCGTATAAAACTCTTTTAATATCGGACAAAGCGTTTTTGGAAAAGTAAAATAAATGCGAACTATCAACTCGTTAAAGAAAAGCGGGGGTCGTTTAAGCCCAAAGCAGCCAGATTAAAGAGGTTATCGTATTAGCTGAGAACGTATAAAATGTTTCATTAACTAATTATCGTTGAATAGACATCTAATGACTGATTTTTGGAGTAGCTGGAGAGTAAAGTATTAAGCTAAAGGAAGCTATCTGTCACACTAAATCACACAATTAGTCCGAAGGACCTGTTATAGTTATGCCATGAGAAAAATTTACACTTACGTAGTATGTGTGTCATATAAAATTTTTTTTGTTTCGATAAAGTAAGTTATGATCATAAAATATTCGTTCGGAGATATATTTAATCTCTTTTCCGTTTCTGTTAATTGCTTTACAAATTTCACACATTTAGTGAAGTGATTTATTTATAGCTAATTAAATAAATGGATATCCGTTATAGCTAAAGTACAAAGTTTTTTTTTAAGTGAAAACCAACCGTATACCAAGTTTAATTGAACATACGTACATATTTACATACGTACACTATACCATATTGGAACGGATTCGTTCGTGCTTACTCCATTCGATTCTCTTTATATTTAATGCTTCTACGTTAATAAGTTGACACCTGTCCTTTCATTAAAATGGCGGCACTTTTTCTATTGAACGTTTAATAAACTAATCATTATTTAATAATGAAAAATGAATGTATGCACATAAAAGACAAACATATGTCAATGTTTATTAAATGGTTAGAGTTATTAACGTTTAAGTAATAAAGCCGCTTACCGAGAAACATTTTATATTTCTATGTAAACTGTTAACAAACTCATTAAAATTGCAAACAGGTTTTCATTTTCAATCGTTTTGCATAATTCTATAGTTTAAACATCATGTACATCATACATACGTCATATATATAAAATAAAACAATTAATAAAACATGTCTTCGCGATAAAGATAGATGTGACAAAAAACAATTATTTTCTTTTTTATATTTATTGCGAATTTCAGGACCACGTTACCGACGACCGAAACAACCCAAAGACAAGAATTCCGATGAGAAACGACCACGTACTGCCTTTTCCAGTGAACAATTGGCGCGTTTGAAGGTAAGTCTTCCTGCCTCGCCTTGTATTAGGCGCTTCCACAGTACTAACATAGTGTCCTTCACCCACAATTCGCATTTGAACTTAAACTATTTTTCTTTCACTTTTTGCTTTTCTTTTAATGTGCTTAACATGCGCGTGCATAGCTTCGCATATGTACGCATAGTAAGTCTGATCATCTGTCTCGTTTTTGATGAACATAACGAATTGAAAATTTATGTTTTTTCTTGTCATTTTCATACGCCTGCCTTAAGATAATGCGCTCGTTGTAATACCTTAAGGAATCTTGTTGTTGGCAAAAATTGTTTGGAATGAATTTTTAGTAAATATTTATGTCTGCTTCACTACACCACCCAGGGACAAAGGCAAAGACCTCTGGCAAAGAAGCGGCCGAGTAATTGAAAAAAGATTTTCATTTTAAATATTTCAAATCTTGCTGAGCTCTGAGACCGCAAATATGAGATCTTCTTCTTGCTTGATAATACATTATTTTTGCTTTTCTTTTTATTAGTTCCGCTCTTAGCCTTTTTCTGCTTTTTCTAAACATTGCATGTATTTTTCAATTTTGTTTTTTTTTAGCGTGAATTCAATGAGAATCGTTATCTAACCGAACGTAGACGTCAACAATTAAGTTCTGAATTGGGCTTAAATGAGGCGCAAATAAAAATTTGGTTTCAAAATAAACGAGCGAAAATTAAAAAATCGACTGGTACTAAAAATCCATTGGCTTTACAATTAATGGCTCAGGGTTTATATAATCATACTACGGTGCCATTAACTAAAGAAGAAGAAGAACTTGAGATGCGTATGAATGGCCAAATACCGTAAGCTCTCTTTCTCTCTTTTGTAAAGCATACGGTTTCTCTCTTCAAATCAAGCCTTTATCTCTCCATCACCAGTGCAATATATGTTTGTAGGTATGTTGGCAGAATAGTGTTAAACTGCACAATAAATAACATTTTTCTGAGTCTCGCTAAAATAACTTAAAGTAAAAAAAGGTTAATAACAAAAAACAAAAAAAAAAACAATAAAAAAAGAAAAACCGGACACTTGTTAAAAATCTTAACATTTTATTATGTGATATTTATATATAATTATTATACAACTTATTAAACATTAAAAAAAATATTACAAGAAATGAAAACGATTTCTATTTCTTAAAGGTTTTTTTTTAAAATGATTTCCTTTGTAAGAATATTATTTATGTGTACAGATATTATGTTTTTTATTTCAACTAAAAAAAGAAAAGAAAAAATCTAATTTCAATTTTATTATTATTTTTATTATATCGTTTACCACTTATTATAGGTATTTAACAATGCTTCATGCAATCATGCTTCATCGACCCAAAGCAGACAATGCTGAAACAATATTATATTTGATTTAGACCGAAGTTTCTAATACAAATCTATTCGAATTTAGAAGCGACCAAGAGTTTCGTGTATTTTTTGTGTTTTATAACTTTAATTGTGTGTGTGTGTGAACAGCATGCCGTTAAAATCCTTCATCAATAATATTAAGTTTGCACGAACGTGTCACATTGCCTATTTTCTTGCAGCCAGCTAAGGACGATCCTTTGATTTTATTTTTCATCTTGTGGTTTCAAAATCAGTGTCTTCAATTAAAAGTACAGAGTTTGTGCTGGAAATGTTTCTTAAATTTGACCATCATTTTAATAAACGCAAATTTTGTCAGCTTACAATAGGTAATCACTCGTTAAGTACTCGATTAACACTACAGAACAGATTACATGTATATAAATGTATTTTCAAAGTCAATCATCAAACCCAGATGAATTGTCCCATCAAAGCTTGGTTCCTTTGCAATATTTGCTAAATTTAATTTAGAGAGCAAGTTTAAACTTAAATTTAGAGGCAATTTTGTAATAAATAAACACAAAGTTGTTATTATTTTACAAAACTGAAAAATGCGTGCTTAAGAACTAGGACTGTGAAGAACAACAACAAGCTCCATGTAAAGGCCTGCATATAGTGACAGCGTGATAAAGCTTGCTTTACGGGAGTAGTGTGCATTTCTAGCGAAAAAGCGTAACATTCTATGTCAACGTTTGATCACATTTTCCACAATTTGATATTTATTTGTCTTTTTATATTCAGCCGAGCAATCTCACTTTTAATTTATTAATAAATGTCGATGAAATTAAAGCCCGATTTATATAATTTTTTTTGTGTTCCCTATGAATGTAGGCGGCGTTCGGAAAAGTCTCTTGGTAGGTAGGTGGAGGCGGAAAAAGGGTATGGTATGTGAGTGTGTCGTATTTTGGAAGCAAAAATATCTCCATCGGCCATGGTCGCTTTTTTAAAGGTCGTCAACAGAGTTAGAAACGAAAGTTCACTTTGCGGGATATATGTTTAATATCAAGAGGAGCGATAAAGCAGAGAAAGCGGATTCGTTCTCTTAAAGGACTTGATTAGCGTGCGAATTATTTTTATCGCTGTGGTTGTACTGGAGATGTCTATACGTAAGCATACAACAGTCCACGTCACTGCTCACTACTACTGTCGGTCGAATATCTGCATTCAAAATCTAAAAGCTCTCGCCCATATACGCGACCTGCATTCTAACCTTGGTTTGGTTGTAGGCAGTGCCAAATGCAATGCAATGAAGTGGTTTCTGCACTGTTTTAATCCAGGTTCTTAACTGCTTCCTTCGACATTTCGAATTTTTTTAGGTGGTTTTTAATTTCAAATCGAAAAGGATAAATGCGAAAACAAGTTTGCCGCTATCGAGAAGATTTAATGGATGGGCGGATGCATGGACGTCATTTAATGAAATTTTCTAACGTGATTAATAAAAAAAGATGTGAATGACTTGAAAGGCATTGGGGATACTATACAAGATAAATTCGATTAATGCCCCGTGCTTCATTGTATAAAATCTGATGAATGAAATAAATTCCTATACGTTACAAACATTTAGTAGATTCCATGCATCCGTTCTCTCTGCTAAATGCAATAATCAATTGATATAGTATAGGTGACTAAGGCAGATAATTTTTTTTTACTAATTTTTTTAAATTCTCTTTGATTAGAGTTTCGAGATAGAATTTCTAATACGCAGACGGCGTGTACGGCTGAATTAAAGTTAAAAAGGATCTCAAAATGTTATCCTTTCTAAGAAATTTTGAACTCATAATTTCAACTAGAGGTTCATTATTAAATAAAATCGATCTTGAATTTCTTACGAGGGGTTGTTTCTTATTTTATCTACTATATCGTGGTTATATTAATTTTGTTATGAGTTTTACAATGACGAAATCCGCTTCAATAATCATTTTTGATTTCTTTTGCATCCCAGGCCTGTTCGGCCGTACTGTAGATGATATGATAACAACGTGTGAGAAGTTAGGAGGGAAAAGCGAAATCTGAATCTGAAACTCCTCATGAAAATACTCTAAATATTTATATACTTTCCTTAACAAAGCGATGAATAGCGGTTAACCATATATTGATTTTAACCACTATTGACCGAAAATTATGCATTAAATTTGTCATTCTCAATTCAAAATTCAATACTACGCTTCCAGCGTATAAAATATTTTCTTGATGGATCTCCATCCGTTTCTTGAAGCTTTCGTTCATGTGCTCACACTAAAATTACAATAAATAGAAGATCAAGATTTGTTAAACAAAAACAACGCTGGCCTTACTAGCGTAATAGGGCACGTGACCCGAAATTTATCTCAGTTGTTTATAACAGTCATACTAACCTACCAAAAAAATATATACAACGATATTGTAGCGCTAGTATTTTAGAGAAATATAGTCTCACTACGTCTTGTCCACTGCAGTATACTACTTTAGCACTCACCACTGAAGAAATGAGATTCAGAGCAAACTGATTTGTTTAATCCGTTTATGAGAGAAATTATTCAAAAATACAGAATTACGCGGCCGGGATTATATATACACGCATACGTGTAATTAAGTACATTAGAAGGGAGGTGTTCCCCTAGCCATGTTTGCTTTTTGATTTGCTTATCCCTTCTATCTAAAATAACAATTACTTAGCAGTACATACGTTCATGTGTTGTGTTTATGTAGACGTAAACGTTTCGTTGTATATTATAGTAAGACATTTTAAGACAATTTTTATCTTTTGTTTGGAAGGAATAAAGTTTCGTCTTATTTTCTTTCCTCGATAAATACGGCAGATATCAAGAGATTCGGTTTAAACTGAACATAATTTCATTCTTGTTTACCTCTAAAATTTTAATACTTTTTGTATGCATACGTGATTAATGCAATATATATTTAATGTATATATATATATATATATATATATAGGTGCATAAAGTTATATGTATATATAGATACAGATGTACCATAATCGTAGCAGTTATAATTACTTGAAAATGTTTAAATTGTTTAAATAGTTTTTATTAACTTTCATTTTATATTAGTAGCATACACATACTCTCTTAACAATATAAAACACATTATTACGTAATTATAATACAGTGGTAATGTTAAACTAATGTTATATAATATTAAGGAAGAAATCATTATAAAGAAATAGTTATAATAATAAAAATCAATTACATGTAAAGAAAAAATACCAAATATTTAGCAAATTATCAAAATTCCATAAATCTTTTATTTTAATTACTGAGTTAAAAGGTAAAATTATTTTGCAATTTTTTTTTATTTTTTTTTTTTTAAATGAAAAAAATGTTACAGAAGGAAAGCCACTTTGTAACTTAACAGAAACTAAATCGCGTAAACTACAATCAACATAAGATGATTGTATATGCGAACAATTGAGTTTGGTTGGGAATTTTTGGTCAGAATACACGACAGAGATTAGACCGGAAAGATTAAATAAAGATTACAATTCAATTGAGATACGGAAGAGAGAAAGAAAATATCGCTCTTTTCACTATGATTTCGCCAACAACTTCCTCCCTAAAGCAGAAAACGATACTTAATTTGACATAAATGCTTAAAAAGTTGTATGAATTTATAGAGCGAAAAGGGTCCAAATTGATTCGACATTTACGATAAAAAACAACGCACTACGCGATTTGTATAAAAAATATTAGAATTGATAGGTATTTGCAAAGGCTCTCCAAAAGGCGAACTTATCTCTCTTAAAGTTGATAGGAATTTCAAACACACTCTCTTAAAGGCGAACTTATCACGTTTTGTAAAGCAAAACGTTTAAAAAAGTTAAGGATGGCTGATTAATTCAACATTTATTCCTAATGTGTTCCCCATGCACTCACTTTCCAGACATGTTTATACAAATGATGAGAGAAAAATTGGCAAAACTTCTTAGAGCTCAGGTGAATATCTTTGACACATATTGGGCTGTGATGGAACAAATGCCCAGCAACTTCACGGAAACAAACCTTAGCAGATACAGTAGTTGTGATTAAAAATAAGAGTTCTTGGCATGGATTCTTAAGAGGAGAAAGCGCAACCGTATGCCAGTGCGTGCGTTGCTGTGAATGTATTTTTTAATGCAGTTATTTGGGAGATTTTAGCTTTCGAAAGGCACAACATCTCGAGTTAAGCTTGTTGCTGGTCGTATGGTTTACATGCCTCTTGGGTTTTTTCTGACACTTGACAGTGACTAATTCGACAAATCTGTTCGTAATCGTAAATATTTTTGTTTTATTTTGTATTAATTTGAATTCAAATAAAAATTGAAAGAAGCGTTTGATTCGAATGAAACCGTTTGATTCTCGCGAATAACGAATTTCCCATAAAATGCTGTAAAAGGTCGATTAAATTTAAAGGGTTTCTAAGTGAACTATATGTTCTATATATATGGACGCAATCCGGATGTTGTAGTACTCAATGCTTACGCATACTACAGTTTAAAACATTTTATTTTAATAAAATGCATTACTTTTAGAAAAACCCAGTAATTGCTATGAGATTATCTATAGATTCGTTAAAAAATATCTTATATTTTTTGTAGGACAATTCGCGGTTCAAATTTGTGAAAAATTTTTTCTTCAAAAAAAAAAAATATTTGCATTCATTTCATTATTTCACGAAACGAAAACGTTTCTTTCATTCAAATGACAAATGGAATTGGTGTGGTATTCGCTGTTGCTGTTGCTGTTGCTATTTTTTGTTTCTTGTTGTTCCTTTAACTAAAGCTGTTAATATGTGTGTGACATAAAACCATTTATGAGTCTATAAAAATCTGAACAAATTATTAATGAAGCTTGGCGAAGTAAAAGAAACAACAACAAAAACAACAACAATACTTCAACAAATGGCAATATTAGTAAACGAATTGCGTGTGGCATACTCAGTTGAATGTATATATTTGAACGTACGGACGTACAGACATAGATATAAGTGCCATAAATAAAGTGTGGTGGAAATATCATATAAACGAACATGCATACATACATACATACACATACATACTCACCCTAGCAAAAGGTTACATTAGATCGACCGACATACACTTAAGTTGCTCTTTTAACACTTGAACATTTAAGACAAAATATGAAAAGAAAAATAAAAACAACAAATTGTTAAAGCATTCATGATGATAGTGATAATATTGCTACGAAAGATTGAAAAGAGAGGAAGACTTCCCTTTTTTCACTTTTCCTTCTTTTTTTTTTTGTAATTTTTTGTTCCGTTTGTTTCCATTTCAAGACTCAACTTTGGAAATTTATTTTCATAAAGTTCTTCTACAAACTACTATTACTTGTAGATATGAAAATGTTGCTGATGCTGGTGCCACAAAAACACTTAAATAGATTTATTATTACACGTTATATGTCGGTGCTGTTGATGCGGCGGTTGCCGTTACTTCTACTTTTGCTGCTGCTGCTGCTGCTGATGGTGCTGCTGGTGGTGCTGCTGGTGGTGCTGGTGCTGCCGTAATAAGGAATATTTTATGTGTGCGTACGAGTTAAGTTTTTTGGTTGTTGTGCACTTTCCCTAATATACATGCAGTATTATTGCCGCATCGTATAGCACGAGCATAAATCACAGCATCTTTTGTAACCATATAAATTTCATGTTATTGTGGTTGCTGTTGTTGTTCTTTTTCTTGCAGTTATTATTGGCGTTGTACACTATACGCGCGTGCATATGTCTTCTCGCTAGCACAGTTCTTCTATAACAATAATAATAATAAGAATAATGAACAGCGCCTATGATTTAAAGTTCAATCAGCCACTGTATCATACATTACACTTTTTACTCGTGCAACTATGTTTTCGTATGGAGTCTCTTATTGTTGAATATAGAAATGAAAATTTTTCCTTAAATCTTTCGTTCTTCTTCCTTGATGTCGTTTTAATTGCTGGCGACAAAAGAAAATGTGATCACACTTTGTTTTTCTTTCTTTCTTTCTTTCTCTCTTCCTTTTAAAATGCAATCAAAGCAGGCCCTGCAATAAATAATTGGCATAACACTTAACATACAGAGAGAGATTTTCACACATTTAAACGCACGCGATCCTAGATGCACACTTATATAACAAAAGTGACGAATTAAATACAGGCCTGATGAGCGGTTACACATAATTAAGGCTAATTTTATAGCAAGATTTTTAAAATTTATGGAAAAGCTGTTATGAACCTGCAATACTAGTTCATGAAGGATGAGCCTGAGCTAATTATTAAATATTAAGAAATATGAACCAAAGAACACAAGAAATCTAGTTTTCGGTAATCATTTCAGCTCAGTTTAATTGTTCGCATTTCTATCTCTCTATCCGTCCATGCGTCTGTGATGAGCTGCTCTGAGTTGCAACATAATTAACGACATCTTCGCTGATTAATTCTTGATTAATATCAAATTCTCAATTAATATAGGCATGTCAGTCCATCTCTCTACGTCTCTATGTGCGATAAACATTCTACCAGTCGCAAAAATTAAGATATCGGCTTCTCGCTTAACAGCTCATTGATAGTAATTATAAGGCTCCAAATGGGCCGAACCCATCAAAGCCGAGGCCTTTAGTACGGTATAAACTGAGACCAAATCTTTTAAAGTCAAAAGAGATGTTGATTTTTTGCTCATCACTACAACAGAAAATACGATAAAAATTACGCCGTGTGTTTTAAATGCCAGCCTACTGTATCTTTGCAAAAAGGGAAAATGTCAGCCATGCCCACCCAATACAATAACACGAAATCGTTTTTTGTTTGGTATGTTAGGTAGGAATGCAACGAAATTTCGGCTAAAGAAAAATATATATTTTTTTAATTTTTTCTATTTAGTTTCTTTATTTCGTGTTTATTTATTTGTTTTGCTTTTTTTTGTGAAAAACATCATCAAGTATTGAAATGTCATTTACTTACATTTTTTTCCTTTTTAAAGACAAACTGTTTGCCTCTTGTTTTGTTCTTCTTCATATTTTATTTTTATTTTTAATTTTCTTTTTTTTTTTTTAAAAAGATGTGATTTTTAATACACTTTGTGTTCATTTCTTTAACACGGAGCCTATTGTTTTGTTCAAGCCGCAAGAAATGCGTTTTAAAATTTACAAAAACTCTTTAGAAGATCATGTATACCTCTATTTATACTTGCTAAGTGCTAATAATAATAAGGTTTATGAATATCCTGAATATGTTTTTTTACACTACAAATACATAACACTACGAGAAGAATAGCAAAAGAAAATTTTTTATTTGAATCCAATCTCAAATACTTATCGCGAAATGTACCATATCCAATAGCTACAGTTTCTTGTCACAGGTGTAGAAATTAATAAATAGTCCTGTAACCTTTGCTTACTACCATAAGTTATGGTTGTTATGGTTATGGTTGGCAAATAGTTGAAAAATTTTCTGGTTTTTTCTATAAGCTTTTACCTGCTCAAGGCGTGGTCGCAATGTTGTCGCAAGATTTTTCGAGCTTGTCCGGATATGAATAAAGGAAAATTTTCTATATGAAAGCAATAAGAGTTAAAACTTTCCACAGCAAACGGACGCATCACTGCCTAATTTTAACAGAAGTTCCTCTAACATATATAGAATCTTTTAATAATTTTTTATACGCTTTGTTATAGACATTAAAAATGGCTATTAATAGTTAGACGAATAGCTACATCTTTGTCCTGAAAGGAAGTTCAGTGCCATTAGATGTTCTTTATATACAATTACACTACATTATTTTAAACATCACTAACTTTAAAGGTCTCGAGATTAGTCAATAAAGACCACAAATGCTAAAAAGAATGTAATTTAAGAAATATAGTCACATACGCCATAGTTGAAGGTCATCTCAATTCTAAAATATTTAATAAATATTTTATTGATATTAAAATATGTATTAATTCAAATTAGCTCTGAAAAAAGGTAAATGTATAATGTTATAACGAAAAGGACAATGAAAAATATAATGAAGAAGAAACGTGCAAGGAAGGCAAGGTTTGACATGAACTCATAGGATGACAAATGCCATACTCTTCCGTTTTTCATATGAAGAGAGCAAGTGTCACACGTCCGGTTGTTCTTGCAATTCAAAAATTTGAAAGACTTCAGAGTCTACGTACGATCCTTAAGCATTTACTTTTGTTTTTTCGTTCAGCCCATCTACGCTTCGTCGTTAATTACTCAGGCGAAAGGATTGAAGCCTTTTATATTAAAAAACACTGAATAATTGAAGCAATCCCGGTAAAAAAAAAACAAAAAATTTTAATGCTTTTATGATTACCAGGAAATAATTTTTTTTAAATTTTATTTATTTATTACGGCAAAGTCCATGTAATTTATAATAAAAAATATTTACGAGAAACGACTGCAATTCACGATTTTTAGATAATTGGTTTATATGATACGTAGTCTCGAACATTCATATTTCATGATAATTATAAGTTTATTTGTTTGTTTAATGTTTACTAATTTTCCGTTTGAAATTTTAAAAGACTTTCAATGGTAGATATAAAGGAAACATTCACTAAATCGTCGTGAAAAGAGTTCAAGGATGACTGGCCTAAAGCGAAAGAGAAAATTTATGGAACGAATTTCAAAGCAACTTTATTGTTTTTAAATTTATTTTTAAATAAAATTAAAAATGTTTCTTACAAATTAAAGTCCTGAACTTTAACACACAATAACTTTCATAACAAAACTACGAGACGAAAAACAAGTACAACTCTTAGTGTTACTTATTTTCCTCATTTTCTTTAATGGTGCAGGCGTAAGTAACATCATCATGTAAGTTGCTAATAGAAAATTCACGAAATTTTTTCATTCCTTTTGTTTTATTAAAAAAAAAATATGTTGAATACATTTTTCATTTTCATATCATATTGTATTGAAATCGAAAGTAATAGTTTGCAACCGATAGCCGGGTGAAAAAGAAGCCTTCCAGATTAAATTCCGGTTAGGATAATAAAGAAATGAATGCATTTTCTATGTAAAACTTTAAAGAGAGGAGGCCCAGTAACCCCTTCAAACGATGATCAGCTCCTGTTGAAACAAAATGTAATATATGTGCCAGCAATTAGTAAGGAATGTTTATAATTGAAAGAAAAAGGAAAAAAGTTCTTTATCTCTTGCTTGTTAAAAAGGGAGAGAAAAAAAATCGACAAGATTTTCATTTTAAATGCGTTTTCAAATGTGCATTCACACGCCTATACGCACATATATGTACGTAATTACTTTCGTTTATAGAAATTATTTATACAGAAACAACAAAGCGAACACCACCCTAACCGCCAAACTGAGTCAAATGATATGACTGACAGAAGGCCATAAATAAAAAAAGATGCAGCTTTTTATTTAATACGCAGACCCTCAAACGATACCGATGCGGCTAATTTGAAATCATCATATAATTTGGGAGCTATGTGAGTGAAAATGAAAAGCAAAAAAGAAAAAAAAAAGTATAAGAAAATGAGAAAATATCGCGATTTGTGTGAAATGCAAATTGGCATTTCTGCCATTGCTGACATATAAACAATTTGCTAATTGGTTCATTTTGGCTTTAATCCTATTTCATTAATTTACATCAAAATTATATACATATATATATTTATATATACATGTATATATTTATAAAAATTTTTTTTTCTCTTTTGATTCACTATTTATAGGATTTTTGGTTTGTCTACTCGTTGTTGTTTGGTTAAATTGTAAATTGAGGCATGTGTGTGCGGTATCACATATGATTTATTAGGCGATAAACTTCCTAATTTGGCAGCTTGCTCTGCTTAGCACCAAACATTAAGTTTGTATCAGTTAGACTTACCATCGCTATTGAATGGGTGAGTACCACACATTTGAAAACACTTTACTTTACTATGTTGTTGAATTAATGCTGGTTTTGCATGTCCGTGTATAACTCTTTCGTTCGTTTTTCTTTTTGTTTTTCAAATTGCCTGCCAAAAATGTCAAATTCATCACAAACAATTAGTAGTTTTTTATGCTACCTTCAATAGTCATTTAAACGATCATTATATAATATAAAGTTATTCGCTGTGTCTGTTAAAGACATCGACTTTTACTCATTATGAAATGTTTTCCTGGCAGTGTTTCTTAAATTGTTACAATTGATAATTAAGAAAAGCAATATAGTCCTTAGTAAGCGATTTAATCGTTCATATGCCTCCCACTGACTAGGAATATATATGTTTTAATAGGTTATCTAAACACAGTCCGGAAATCCGTTCATCAACGCGTATGTCTTCTAGAGCAGGTGTTAACATTTTTCCTCTCTCTAATGAGTTACAAATAAGCAATCATTACATACCATTTCCATTTCCTCATATTGAACACCAGAAATTGCTGTCAACTCAAGTGAAAAAAATTAAATCTTTTTCTTGTCTAAAGCATTCATGTGTTTTTTATACCCATCGTAGAAGGATCGGCGTATGTTCAAATAGTCATTTTGCTTGTAATACACGGAAGAAAGCTTCAGACACCCGAAAAAATATGTGTATACTTGATCAGCATCAAATTTAGAATCGATTTAAGCATGTCGCTCTGTCCGCCTGTATAATATCTGTGGTGAAAATTGCGCAAAAAATGAAGATATCGGCTTCAAGTTCGCAGAAACATTGGAAGTTTTCGCATGCTGGTTGGTTCGGAAAATGAGCTAAATCGGTCAGAGAAATGAGCTAAAAGCTTAAAGCACAAGGTCAACTGAAAACATCTCTGCTTTTAAGAAAAAAAATTCCCTTTTTTTATGTTTTGTCAAAGACGGCAGTATGTTTGTTTGTTACCATTTTCGCTCTCGATATTACAAACATGTCATGCCTTGATTGACCAATCGTTGATACAATCGATGAAAGCTGCGGAAGGCCGATTGTCTGTTTTTCTTTTTTCTAATACTCCAAATAGACAAGTGCAGGTTGTCATGAAAAATATGTATTCTTTTGACCAGCCTATATATAAATATATTTTTGAAGCTGTCACATACATTCTTAGTTGCCAAAGATTGACAATGACACCGACTGCAAATCGGCCTTGCGTTAACCATGCCAGTAAAAAAACATGCAAAACATTATAATTTATTGTAGTATCAGTAAGAAACATTGAACTAAAGTTTAATAAAAATATTCTCAGGGAACGTAGCTAAGGATATACGTTTAAAGGAAATTTATGAGCGATTAACTGTGATATTAACAAAATATCTTATATTTAAAGGATCACATTTAGGTTGATTTAGCTTTCAATCTGTAGGCCGAAAAGTCAAAAAGAGGTAAATGTTATATTTGGAAAAATTGTGTTCTTGCACCCGGTCTTTAAGTAGATTGAGGAACTGCTACGCAAACTCTGACTAATAAAGCACAAGACTTCAGAATATTTCAATTTCATTTGAATTTCTTATTGAAAAGACTTTATCAACTAACAGAAGTAAGTATTAATAGAGGTGTGTCTATCCACGAGCACATTCAGATAGTTTAAGTTTGACATTTTATAGAAAATTCTAAACTAATAGACCCAGTAATCAGCTGAGTTTATACTTTTTTTTAGGAAATAAAAAGGAAAGATGCTTCCTCTCTAAAAATTTTTATAAAAAATATCGTTTTCGATAAGAGTTTCTTTTTATTTTTATGAGACTTATTGTTTGTGCAATTATTTTGATTGTTTTTTTTTTTTTTTTTTGATCGTAAATTTAATCGTTTAGTAAGCAGGAAAAGAACTTGCACATAAGTCATTTATATATGCGTCCCAAGCAAACGTTTTAAGAAAGAAGAAAATGAGAAACAAAAAAAAAACAAGAAAGCAGGCATGAAGAGGAACCGCACCACCCACACACCATATAAACAAACATATCTGTCTGTCTACCTAATCAGCAAGTCTAAGAGAAAAAGAACATTTTTACCACATTATACGAAACAAACAAATTATGATATATGATCCCATGTCAAGGCGAAATGTATTGGAAAAAAGCTTATAACACATAAACGCTTGCACTTACTTACTTTTATGGTTATATTTGATTGCTTGCCACCTAATGGTCATTCAAGGCTTAACAAGATCCCAAGACCACCTCTGTAGTGTATGGCGAGTGAGTACGTTTTCGGAATTATCAACAACTTGTGCGAAAATAAAAAGGAACAAAAAAATATTTTTGTTCAAAAAGAAAATAAAAAAATTTTTTTTTTTTTTTTACAAATATAAGCAACACTAATAAGATAACACCAGAGTCAGAAACAACACCAAAAATATCTTACCAGTAAAGCAATACGATCTCTGGCGGATGATCTTCGAAAAAAAAATTAAAATAAATCGTATTGTGGTTGGTATTCTCTAATGCCTAAAGTATGGGTACTGCAGAGGGCACAGAGTAAAATTTAATGTTTCTTTGCAATCTCTACGTTATGTAGAGGAATAGAATTTATAGAATTTATTTGAGTAAGTTCTCCTTTCTCTTTCCCCCCGTTTTCATAAGATTAATGATGCATATCCGTTTTCTCTTTCGCCTAATAATAAGTAATAACAACAACAGCAACAACAGTAACAACAGCAATAATAATATAATAACAATAACAGCAACACTCAGAAATAACATGAAATTAGTCATAAAAGTGTTTCTATCATTTGTCAAAAATGCAGCCTGAAATTCTTACAAACATACATTATTATGTTTTTCTTTTTTCTCTTTCTCTCTCTCTCTCTCCGTCTCTCTTTTTTGCAATTAGTTTGAAATTCTTTCGCAGTCGCTTAACATTAGAAAAAATATGAAAAATCGTTTAAACAATGCCTCTGCAATATGCAAACAACATTATTATTATTGTAAACAGTTCATAAATTCTATGAATGCATTCAAATTGTATATGTGTGTATGTATGTGTATGTCTATGTATATATTTGCAGGGATATGAGTTAATGTTTTTGCCGCCTGCTACCATTGGCAATAGCACATAAATGATGAAATGACTGACTCACCAACTGATTGATTGACTTGACTTGCGTATGCTTTGTGACTATGACGACAACAATGTCAAAACGAACAACATAAAGGAACACATAAAGTTTATATGACACTGAGTGGTTCATCAAATAGCTTGTGCCGCCTTATTAACATTTATTTGCTAATGCTAATCTCCTTTCTTCTTATACTATGATGATATAAATGGTCGTAACCATGTAAGTTCTGTACACATATATGTATGTGTGTGTGTGTATGTAAGGGGACGATACGATGCAATTAAATGGAAATTAATTGTTAAGAGTTTAGAAAATTCGAGAAAAGGAGTAAAACATTCAAAGACTTTATGCTGCTGCGACAATGCTTTCGCTTAATTCGCCTAAACATCATGGAATTACTGCCAATTTCAGATGTAAAGTATTTTTACGCACATATTACTCTTCTTCAGTTTCCATTACATGACTTCATATATTAGAGTGTTTAAGTAGTAATTTTATGCGTTGATTTTATTTATTTCTCATTCAAGAAACAATATCTCGCGGTTTTCGAGTGACGTCATGTCTGACTAAACTTTTCATACTTAACAAAGATAGATCAAGAAGAACTCTTGCAAGTTTGAAATTGTTTTCGAACTTTGAATAAAAATTTAGAGAAAATGTACTTTGGAATTTCGATTTCCATACCACGTTCATAGATTATCTTTTTTATTGACGAACAAAAACTGTGTTTATGACAAAAATTTCAATTCCAGTGAAAGCTTTCCGTAGTCATTCGTACACTGGCCACGCTACTGGAAACCAAACCAAGCGAGGATTTAACAAAAGCCTAGAGTTCTTCTGTAATATCAATCATTATTACTCATAAAATGAATTTTTAGTTGGTTATAAAGAAGAAATTAGATCAGATAAGTAGAGATGAGTATAAGTAAAATGATTCTGATAAAAACGAAAGAAAATTAAGAACATTAACAGTACGTCTCCTATAGCCACTTGAGCAATGTTTTCTTGATTTAAGTTTAAGCTTTTTCTACATATTTTAACAGTTTCAAGCGTTAATAGTAATCCACTACAAGACAAATTCTGAAAAACAATGGCTTGCCCCTTCAGTTGTAATAACCATTAAATTTCCTGTTCGGAAAAATAATTAATGTGTTGTCTAATTCTGGTTCCTGGGCCCGCTCGTCGGATCCAGGAGTTGTGTTTGTTTTTAACTAATTCCTTCCACAATTAAACTGCCACTTTCTTCAGTATTGAATATAATTTTTATTTTGACGTTCTAAATACGAGATATAATTCAAATCCTTATAACCCTATTTCCTTCCGTCAGTCTCACGTTTCCTAGTCGAAAAACCACAAAAGTCGGCCCCTCAAAGGCCTCATAAAATCGGATGTCTACGTATAAGAAAACCTGCCTGCGACCAATCTTGTCGCCAGTCAGAAACCAAAAGGGAAGAAGATATCCCCACTATTCCCCGTTTTCTTTCACTCATCTGTTGGCGTTACCAACTTCTTCCTCTCTTCGCCAGAGTGGTATGGATTTATGAACTTAGGGTGGGACAGTGTGGACAAATACGAGGGCCCGATATATGACACCGAGCTGAACTTAATGATAAAAATCTCTCAATATTTTCTCCCATATATCTAGTATTTCTATATTAGTTGAGTGAGAGTAAATCAAAGGATATGAAGTTTTCCGCTCCTCCGAAAGGTATATATAAAATCGTCAGCAATCGAACTCAGGCAGGTATTTTTGTATGGAATCTTCAAGAGCGTGTGGGTTGCAAATAAAAAGCCAAAATCATCAAGAGGAATTTAAAGGAATTTTAAAAGGAATTTAAGGCAGTAAAAGTGTTTGACGGCCTCTTGTTTTCACTTTTCTTGACTATGAATGATTCGGAGCATTCAAAGGTATAAATAAATTATTCGTAAGAAAAACTAAATGACAATAAAGTAAGCGTGACATGCTTTATGAACATTTGATTTAATTGGAATACAACACATAATATGCATAAAAAGAAGTAAAACTACGCTATTGCAGCATAATACACTTTAAGTATAACGTCGCATTGAAGAATAACATTCTTATCATAACACACCCTTAATGTATAGTAATTAACTTTTTATTAATGTTCAACGCACCTCTAGATTGATTTGGTTAACTTCAAGAAGCTTAACCTTAAGAAATTAAGTAAAAATAGTTCAATGTTCTAGACAAAGATTTGAGCGTTTAATCGTGTTATCAACTGCCAGGGAGATAGCTAAGGAGAGATGTATTATGCTATACATTGTAAAGTAGACTATTGGATAGTGTTGAAAATTAAAAGCATCACAGGAGGGCTGAGTAGATCAAAGAATGAAATCACTAACAACTAAATGTTTGTGATGATTGTTTCTTTGATTTAGAGGCATTGACAAACTTGTTATGTTGTCTTTGGTAAAAAGTAAAAAATAGCAGCTTTTGCACGAGCTTGTCGTATGTTGCAATTATACTAAACAATCTTATCTGATGTCGTGCTTGAAGTACGGAGTTTCATTGTTTTTTTTCTCTGTTTTAATGTTTATTTGCTGTCAGGTTTTAAAATTTTGTTTAATATTAAAAGTTGACAAAAAATATGGGATGTTGCCTTAAAATATTTTAAGAACGAAGTACGTTTGAAAAAGGTACCAATATAGCCTTCTAATGAAAAGGGGAAAGGATAGAAAAAGCCTCTATATATACATATATGTATATATATGTCCCTATATTTACATGTTTTTCCATTGTTTGGATTATTCTCTTATTTACTTATTTATGTGTATTGAAATAAAATAAAAATTTTCTTTGAATTTTTACTTCTTCATCGCTTACTGTATGCTTTGGTAAGGAGGGGAATTGAAAGAGAACAAAACTGAACAGTAATCACACATACGCGCATTCTCGTATCACTTTGTTTATAAAGCTTTGAATTGGAACACTTGTTAACAGTTTTCTTATTCTATTATATTTTTGTTTCGTTTTTTTCTATACAAGTGAATTCCACTTTTCATTAAAACTGTCATCTACTTAATGCCACAGATTTATTATGAAAAATGTTATGTGTTTTAAATAATAATAATAATGATAATAACGTTTCATTTATGGGAATTTCAATATCTTTTCATGCATACACATGAACATGGAGGCATTCAGTCATTCGTTCACTCATTTCTGACTGACCTAAGCAAACATTTTTAAATGTTAGTGCTGATGCTGATGATGATGGTGATTTCAAGTGATAAGTAAATATCGTATAAATTTATTTACTTTAAATGCATACACTTATGCTACATCACAACAACAATACCCATACCAATAAACAAAAAACGAAATAAGTACTAAATGTGTGATGGCGCTTAACAAATATATGTACAATATACGATAACAACAAACCCAAGAATAATAACAAGTAAGCAAACAAGTAATTGGTGAAACATGTCGAAAAAGAAATATATAATAAAAAGGCGCCTAAAATGCAAATATATTCTTAAAAATAACCTTAAACCATTTTAGACCTTTGCGCGTTTATGAAAACGAAATCAAGATGTGCGCGTCAAGAAATGTATCTACTGTAACGACATGCGGCTACAAATTAGTCTTGTGACAGTCAGTGGATAGTCCACCATTTAGTTAAACAATTGGTTTATGCCTACAAGAGGATTTTGTTATTTATTTTAACAGACTGTGCTAAGAGTTCTCAATAAGGTGTTAATTATTCATGTATTTCCTTTAGTTAGTCATCGGTACGTATAGAAAATAAAACTAACATTACTTCTTGAAGTGTTTTTACTAAGAGTTATTTTGTGTTTTGCTTGCCTGTGTGCTAAGAAATGATTTTACTTTACTTTTCGTACTTTTCTGTCTCTTTCTCTTTCTGTCCTTTACTCTCGTTAATAATTTTCTACTTTTAGATTATTTGCTCTTGAGAAATAAATGTTCGATAACTTAAAAAATATTGAGCTCTTAGTCGGTCAAATTCGTATATGCAATAATGCTCCAGATAGAACTTCAAATTTAATTTCACAGAGATTTGGCACTGGTTTTCCGTTTAAAGACTTAATACTTTTTTTCTAATGTTTCTGTGCGTGAGGATCTTTAAGTAATCAAACTTAGCATAATTTTATGTATAATTTCATTTAAGTGGCACAAAAATGTTAACATACGTACGCAAAAAAGTTACCGCCTTTCAAATTTTATATAAATTTTTGCCTTCACTTTCCTAATCTCTCGATTCAGTTATTGCAGCTTATTAATATTTTTAAAATATACACCGAATTTGGAAAATTCCATAAAAGAAAGCTAAGAGCTTCAGAACGTTCTATATTCGACCGTAGTCTAGAAAGTATAGTGTAAGCGCAAATGCTAATAGAAAATAAGTGAGAGAGCTTTTCTTTGGTTCGATCAGTTTTATGTCAATGATTACATCCATTAATTGATTTGTTTAGAGTTCTTTTGTCTTACTCATTGTTTTTTTTTTTACTTTTTCAGCTCATATTGTACTTCCAAAGTTACAAGTAAGAAAGGGGACTGCACTTAGGAATTGGGCTGAGTAGAGCAGCTTTTTTCCATAACTTAGTATTCTAGAATTTCAAATATGATGATGTCCCTAAATATATTCATTATGGAAAGTTCGCTACGCGTTTACCAAATGCTTGTAATACACGAATACAATTTATGTGTTACTATGATTAGCATGAGTAATTGAGTCGCATTGGACGTTCTCGATCGTTGTTCTGTAAAAATCGGAAACCGGAACTATGTAATCGAAACACCATCTATCGCTTATTCTTGTTGCATGAGGGTCAAAATTCTACTGAATCGATTTGCAAATTAAAAGTTTAAAAAATATACTTCTAAACTCTGGCTGCGTTTTAAAACTTTTTATTGTTGACAAATCTGAACCATGATTAACCCTATGTCCATTTCGTGGTCCAGATTTGTCAATCTTCTTTTAGTAACATATACGAAAAACAAACTGTCTCCCAGTTTTGTTTGAAGAAATTTAAGGGTACTCGGTTTATAACAGATTGGTTAAGACCCAAACATTATTAAAACGCACGTCCGAATGAAAATACTGGTGCCGTTAATGAAAGTATCAAAGATAATCGACATTTATTCATTACACCACACGCACAATAGTTGCGCCTATGTTATGGTTCATTCTGCCGTATTTTACGTTTCGATTTACATCTCCATCCTTAGAAAATTTAGTTTACACCAGAACTGAAATCAACTGCCCATGCAACGCGTACCAGGTGGGCTCAAAAGTCCTTACGCTGAGATGACAATTTTTCGCATAGAATTTTCTTCAGTAGTGCGACTCATTTTTCGCTTGTTCGATATGTCTACGAGAAAAATGGTCTCATCGGGTGCAGTAGTGAAAATCCACAAGCAATTGCTGAACTGTATGATAAGCTTGCACCTTTTTCAAAATGACATCGTCTTTAGTTATTTTGTCGATTTTTTTTGTTTCTTTAAAATTTGTTGTAACTAATGCCTGATTACGCAATTAATTCGAAAATATGTCTGTCAATTTTTAAGTATTTTCATTTAACTATCTATTAAGAGGCAGCGCTTTTTACTTGATGATTACTTATAATTGAAAAAATGAGAAGGAAGTTACATACGTTAGATAGATAAGTTATAAGTTGAACATGAATAAATTGCCTTAACCCCCTACACGAAAATGTCTTAATATTTGATTGAAAATTTCCTTGAATATATTAAAAAACACTTTTCAAGACAGAAAATATGTATTAATTTAAACATTAATTTATTTTACATTTTATATTATTTTTTGTTATTTGTACACGCATTTATATGTGTGCACAGTTAGATATATTGTTTATCATTAATTTTAACCACCTGTGAAGTGATTGATATGTTGTTGTTGCAGTTATGTGTTCAAGAAAAGGCCCAGAATGTAATATAAACTACGAATATAATTCTTATGCTTTTCGGAAGATGCATTCATTAATTCGCTGTAAGGGTAATGGAGAACTTCACAAAAAAAAGTGTGATTTTTGTTATTATCTTAGAAAATTATTTTTCGAAGATTAAAATCAAAACATTAACTCATATTACAACGTCTTCCAAAGAGCTGGCTGTTGACTTTCTGGCTTTAGACTGCGTGTGGTCGCGATGTGATAAAAAAGGAGCGAACGAGAGAAAGAGAAAGAAATAAAGAAAGAGAAAGAGAGAGACGTTAAAAGAGTAACAAATTCTCGAGGCCTATTTTGCGTTAATTAAGTTTTAGCAGAAAATATTTTTTTGTTAAATGTGTCTCGTATAAGTTATTAATGAGTTCTGTGACTTTATCAAGAGGTAACGATCATTAAAGGTGATCAGCTAACTAACAACTTGAAATTGTTTTTGAGTGAGCACTCACTAATATATTCTCCCCTTTCCCTTTCCCTTTCCTAATATTAAATAACTCTACAACTATATGTTGTCTATATATTGTCGTTTTATTTACTTAATTAATTTAGCTGTTAAAGGGATTCCTTAGAATTTATCTTGCACAGCCCAGAAAGAAAGAAATGCGTTTTTAAAATAAACTGACTGCTGTCAGCATAAGCATAAGTGTGTGTATTGACTTTCAAATGGTCATCAGGGACAATAAAGAATAGCACAGTAGCAACCATATATAAAAATTAATTATGTACAAGGCTGGACAGAAATATGCGCACAAATATGTGCTTAAGTATATTATTCCCATTGTGTAGTAAACATTTTTTTGTTTCCATAGTTCTCATTTGTAACCATCATCATCATCAATTAAAAAGTGTTTATTTAATGATGTTAATTTATAAAATTTTTGTAATTTTTTTTTTTTTAAATTAAAAAATGGAATTTTTCATCATCATTAAGGTATCTTTATAAGCGTACATTATATATAGAAATATCAAAAATTTGAATTTTTTTTTTTCTTAAATGGCAAAGTTGGAGAAGGTATTGGTACAGATACCTCTAGCAGGGTTCAATAATGGTTTGGTTGGTTAACGTGTAATGCTCAGACTTGCACACATTTCTTTCTGAATATTCCGTTTCAGAAAAACTTCTTTTTCCCACAACTGCACGTAATAGAACTGAGTACGGAAAGACCTCTTCGAAAAAGACTACGGATAAGAAATATCTTTCGCCATTCACTTGCGAACGCAACATTAATAAGCGTAATGCGCACGTAGAAATTTTTGTATAAAACTATTTACTATTTCCCCAAATTTCTGTCCGAATTTTATCATTATGATCTCCTACCTAAGGGACATCTCCTACAACACAGTGATCGTCAAAACAAGGGGGAAGAGACCGATAGCTCGTTGCTCGCAACCTAAGAGGTATACGTTATACGAATGAGTAAGTGTTATGCCTTTACCTGTTGATCATTGATTATAGCTGCAGCTTATATGCCAACGGTAATTAAAGTTTAACGGCTTAGCGCATAGGAATTTAAACAAGAGTATGTCCAATTGATGGTCGCATTTCTTACTTGTAAGAAAAAAACAAGAAATTTTCATTAGATTTTCATCATCTTTCGAAACGCAATACTGTCGTGTACTTGTGCCCGATGGAATTCGTGATATTGTGAGTCTGTACACCAAGCTGCACGTCTTTATCTGGAAACGGATAAATCGATTGAATTAAAGTAGAATATAGATTATTAGGACTTTAACACTTTAGGACTTTTCTACTTAAATGATTAAATTTGGTGGCTTTTACTTATTTCTTAAGAATTTACTGTAGTTAACAAAGTATTAAAACGTCAGAAGCGGTAGAAACTCTTATATTTATATCATATATATATAAATGAATTATTGTATTATTATATCAAAGACCACCACTCTCGGCTTGGTATGGTTATTACATAAAATGATTTTATCAACTTATCAAATTTTTCATATTTTTGTTCCTCACCCCGTTGATATCAAACATTTTATTTCTACATAAATGAATAAATCAGTATATTATCGAAGCCATCAAGCAATATATACAGTTTTAAAGAATAGCTAATTTTTTTTTAAGTAAAATTAATTTATGTAAATTTTTTGTTTGTGTATTCGTTGAAAGTTTTTCGGAAATTAATTATTACATTAATCGAGTCTTCTTTGTATTCATATTTGACTATTTAGGAAAATCTGACGCTTGTTTATATAAATTCCCGCTTATCCGTTTATCCCTTTAATTCGTTTTAATCCCTTTTTATCCGGGTTTACCTGTTTCTAAGAATAAACTGAATTTATTGCTTTTTCTAGTAATCTAATCATGACTTCCACTTTTAACTTCTTAATTTTAGTGCATTTTTTAGTTTTCAGTCAAAACAACAATAACTCCATTAATCCTTTGCTTTTCTAATTTTTGTAAAAAAGCTACCATCATATCAACTTAAGTCATATAAAAATTCCTAGAAAGTCGGAACGGGACACATTTAGTATTGAAAAGAAGGGAAAAACACTTAATAATTTTATATAATTTAAAAAATTTCCTCACATATAGACGAATTTAGCTCTACATATGAGTTGATATGAAAAATACTATGTCGGGCTACACTTTACATTCGACATTAGAGTGCAAGCTGATTAAGTTAATCGGTTCTAGTTATTATTTATTTAGCTACGAAAATCTAAAGTTTGCCTATATATTTGATTGATTGTCTCATTACATTGTATTACATATATAATTGATCATTTTGGGTTATTTACAGAAATCCGATGCTTGTTTATGTAATTTTTCATCTCATCGAATTTTTTCCGTTCCTAGGGATTAACTTTATTTATTTTCTTTTACATTAACTTAATCACAACTAGCATTTTAGTTACTTTGGTTTTGTAATTTGAAAATTTGGTTTGATTCTCTACAAAATACTAATGTCTGTTTGTATAAATTTTCACATATTCGGTTTATTCGGCTTTATCCGTTTCTGCGGATATTCTTTATTTTTTTTACAATGACTTGATAAGAACCAACATTTTAAGTCCAATACTCTATGCAATTTTCATCTCAAAAGTCTACACACGTTACATTCACGCTTAATAAATTTTCTTGTCATTCACTTTTTTTTACACGCGTTACATTTACGCCTAATAAATCTTCTTTTCTTTCACTTTTTTTGAATGGCAATAACGTTTCTATTAATAATTGTGTAAAATATCGTGTCTTACTCATTGATCAAAGAGTAACATGGAAAGATCATGTAAAAGTTAAACCCCAGAGACTTGAATTAAAATGCTCTATCGGCTCTATCGGTTAATTCGTCTATAATCCCAGCTTAATCTAAAAAATAAATGCGTGTTTTACGCGAGTTTCTTTCGCATACAACTACGGGAAACAGCCACAGTAACTGATATATTGAAATACTCCAAAAATATCAATTTAAAAATCTTCGTCTTATTGTTAATGCCCCATGGTTCATTTTTAACAAAACTATACCTGATAAGCTGAAAGGTTCCCTTTGTTAAAACTCGAATTCAATAATTTTCTTCAAAACGTGTTTTTAAACTGAGTAATCGTGTAGATCCTTTGGCAATGTGTCTTTTAAATGAATGCAATGAGAAATGAAGATTGAGAGAAAAGGCGTCATGTACTGGATCTTCCATTTAGTAATTAATTTATACTTCTTCATTATATATTATAACGTTCAGTTCAGTTTATTTGTACACTATAACTGTATTTTTATATTGTACCCATTTTTCTCACCTTCCCATAGCATAGACTAATTATCTTTTCGATAAACTGTAAATTAATGCTAAACTTTACTTTTTCTTTCTTACAATAATTTAATAACAACTAGCATTTTATTTAGTTTTTAGTAAAAAAAAAAACAATTTTCATTCAATTAAGTGAGAGAGATTGAGAGATTTGATGTCTATTCGTATAAATTTTCAATTATTCGTTTTATTCGGGTTTTCCGTTTCTTCGGTTAAACTTTATTTTCTTTTTCAATTTTACAATAATTTAATCATAACCAGCATTTTATTTAGTTTGTAAATAAAGAAAAATATAATAATAATTTCGAGAAATAAACCGCTTTTAATTATGAATGAAAGCAACAAATAGCACGAGAAACTTTATCTGCCTACCTGGTCAATAATGATTGACATATAAATGCATGTTGTGATAGTACGATCATCCCAGCGCTTAAACATAAAATTGCTGATTCATTCTGTTTCCTTTCACGGTAGGTGGGAATTGTTGACTTTGTGTGTGTGGTTATTGTTATTGTATTTGACTTTGCAGTAACTGTTATCATTATTAAGTCTTACTTAATGACCAACAAATGACATGGACTGTCAAAATATTTAAGGTAACATATCTCACACACAGCGAGACAGAGAGAGAGAAAGAGAGAGAGAGAGGGGGCGAGAGAGAGAGACTTCACAACACCAAACAGTCTTACATTTCAAATTAAAAAGGTTCTTGTCTTAAGATTTATGATTTAATCATAAAATTAAACAAAAACGAGGAAAAGTGAATTTTGAAAAATTAAGACGAAATCCATGTGTGTTCGAGTTTGAATTGTAAAAAGACTGATGATTAAAATCGCTCTTGTAATAATTAAAACAAATAAAAAGGGAAATTGTTTTACGAACTCTTGTAAATCATTTCAAATGTAAACATTTTTATTTACGCTTTTAAATCTTTTGGAAACGTTTCGTTGGGAAAGTAAAAATCTCAAAGCCCAAGAGAGAGCATAAATTTATTTATATTTTTTTACATATATACATATATATGCGGAAATATAAAACAAGAGATCTTTACTTAGACTGGCAATGCAGAAAACCTCTATTTATGCGTCAATTACACCCTGAACTGTGCCTGTTACCGTGATGGCCGTAGAAACTAAAACTAAAAAAAAAAGAAAACAAAAAACACAACATATTCACATGCATCCGTTTCCTCCTAAACAATTCACTTTTGCGAACTTTAAATTGCAAAGCCGCGTAACATCTAAGTATCGTTTGCTGTAATATATTTAACTGTTGGTATCGCTAGCTGCCCAGACATGGCGTTGAAATTTTGCACAATTCCGCATTTTCTCTTTAGAACACCAATAGAATTCTCTTGGTTTTTGGTGTTGTTGTCGTGACTTTTTTCGCAATTTTTTGCGAATTTAATTCTTTTGCTATTTTTTGTTTTGTTTTAACCATAACTCGCTTGTGTTACGTGAATGGAGAGATAACACCAAACAAATTTAACATGGCGCACAATTTTTCACTTTGTACGCGTTCACGTCTTTTTTTCAGCCCTTAGTTTTAGCAACTTTTTCATGGTTTTTTTCTGTTCCTTTTTTTGTTTTTTTTTTTTGTTTTCCTTTGCTATCTCATTTTATTTATGCACATGACAGTGTTTGGAGCGTTTTTATAACACTTGAGTTTGAATTTTTATAAAGCCAATGTGAGAAATGCTCGTAACTTTTGTGGGTACTATTGTGTGTGTTTGTTTTGCTTTCAACCCTCAGATGTTCCCCCATCGCTTCACCATTCATCATTTCCCCATACCACTGTCTATGTTCTATAAACAATTTGGGGTATCAAAATTCAATTCGCGACGAGATCACGTTTTTAATTTGAAATTTTACAACAGTTGTTTATTTTTATCGTGATTTTTCTTTTTTTTTGCGTTTTGTTTTTTTTTTAACCCTAAGTTGCTTTATATATTTATTCGTTTTTACTTGCTTACTTGTTTCAATAACATTTTCGAGCGGTTTGTACTGCAATTTCATTTAATTCTTCTTTTTTTTTGTTACATTTTTAGAATCTATTGTCTTAAGAGTATTTTTTTGCTAATAATAAATAAAGATTTTTTGTTAATAACAATGTTACTCAGCGAAGAAATAATGTAATCTCGGTAATTAGGTTTGAATGGTTTCTACAAAGCCCATGTATTTTTCAACGCGTTTTGAGAGACACTAATGTATTTGCCCTGCTTTTATGACTCAGATTCAAACTTGTGCAGTCGAGATGTAGTTTTCGTTTTAAAAGAAATCATGGGAACCAGGATACGCATCCTAACAAAGCGAATCACATACTTCGGATATTCCAGTTAGAAGAGAAACTCTAATATATACTCACTGTGTGTATTGCCAAGACTAAGCGCTTCAAGGCTGATATTTGTTGACTTGAAAAGATTTCCAGGAAATAAAATAGTATGAAAAATACAACTGAGTACAGGCTTATCTGCTCGTACGTTAATTTTTTTCTTAAAACTTTGGCAGCAAATATCATAATTTATTAACGAAATAATATTAAAAGAAATTAATTAAAAACAAATCAGATATTGTTTTTTATTTTTTGTATCCTACACCACACTTGTGGTACAGGATAAGTTTGTACGTATGTGCGTGAAACACAGAAGGGCTTAAGCCAAACCCACCTTTTACTATACCGAGCTTGTCTGTCTGTCTGTCTGATTGATGTCTCTCCCGATATACTGGTGTACAACTTACGGGTTGCAAAATTTCAGCTCTTTTAATGCAATTCTGTATATTGACGTGTTTTGGCCCAACGACGAACATGGTTGGATTCGATCGGGCCTATATAACGTCTCATTTGGAAAACGTCTTCATATACTAAAAATCAGTAGAAACTAGTATTTTAGCATATACAGTGAATTTTAAAAATTTTAATTTGATCGCACTGTTATCCCCCATATAATTTTAGTAAAGAAAATTATGCCTTTATATGGTAAAAAGATTCAATTTTTAATATTTTGTAATGAAAATGAGTCCGTAATAGTAATTTGACATAAAAATTAGATGCACCGTATTTGGACCATTTAGGCGTTTTTTTTTAAATCACCTCATTAAGTATTACTAGTATTAAAAATCCAACATTTAATATTTTATAATGAAAATTAGTCCATGACAATAATTGGACATAAAAGTTAATTGTAACATATTTCGATCATGTAGGTCTTTGGATGGTAGGTATAAAAGATTCAGCACAGCTGAATATAATTTTACTTGTTTAACTTAATATTTTTTTTTAAGTAACCCTTTCATAGGTCGTCCCTTCCGATCTCTTACTATTTATTCTTATATCTTTAACAAAATATGAACGAAATAGTATATTTTTTTAAATTTAACTTTTGTATTAAATTAATTTTTAATTTTTATTTTTAATTGTTCTTAATATGGGATATTTTCCTTCGCCACATTCGCCTCTTACATCATCCACAGATAGATCGAATAAAGCTACTCCACCTAAATCTCTAACGCGTGCGTAATCGGCTTTATTAGCCGCTGTACTAGGCTCTTCATATGATACCCATATACCGTACTCACCGTTCTCATCAATCGAACGATAAGCATAAGTTCCGAAACGTTTTGTGGGATCACTAACCTTACGAAAGGGTGCAGCATCACCTTCTAGTTCTTTATTTTGATGGATTTTGACACAAATTTCAGGCCAACTAAGTAAACCTATAGTAAGGCTATGATGGCCAGCGCTTGCTGCTCCAGCAGCTTTAATGGGTGGGTAACCTGTTAACCCAGATTCTTTAGTCATAATCCAAGATCTCCCATAAGCCGGAATACCCAACACCAATTTGCTTGTTGCCTTGGTATGATTAAGCCAATACTCTACTTGATAATCAATATTATGAGATGGATCACGATCACTTAAAGGATAAATCGGGGCAGTGTAATCAGCTATTTTAGGAACACGATAAGGTGTAACATAATCAAATGCGGCCAAAGTTACAAAGTCCACATGATTCATAATTTGCGGTATGTCCAGAAAAACTTTAAGCGAAAAAAAAGAAATACAAAAGGAAAATTAAAAACCAAAATGCAAAAAAAAGTGCAAAAATATAAATTTACGTTCCGCACTGACATGAGGTAAGACTGTCATAGTCACCATAGCTCCTATTGAACTAAGACTTTGTCTTAACTCTTTTAGTAGAGAGACGAATTGTTCTTTGTGTATCTCGGAATTTTCATCGATGACTGGACTTTTCCTAAACCAGTTTATAAATTTATAGAAGTATTTTCGGAAGCCACTATGTTTTTCATTTGGAGGATTTTTTGGGAATTGCCAAGCAAGGTCTACACCATCAAAATCATATGCTCGAACAATAGCCTGGACGCTGTTTATAAAAGTATTGCGCGACGATAGATCTTCCAATAATTTCATGTAAATATTATCTTTTGGTTCTTCTTCTACTTTATCACGATCACCGCCAATAGAAAGTAATACCTTCAGATGACTATATTTATGCGTAATGGCTTGATAGATATCATACTTCAGACCGTAATCCAAGGATTTCAATTGATAAGTCTCACTATCAATGCCAGCGTAACCGTATATCAGAAAATTACAATACTGTACTGCCGGGTCTAAATCGCTGGTCGCGGCATTCACTACAATATAATATTTATACTTATATTTAAATGACAGAAAAAATATCTATTTTTTAATTAATAAACTTCTACCCACAATCAGTTATTCGTTGAGTATCATAGTAGCAAAAAGTGTGAATTGCTTTCACCTCCAAAATGTAAAGATTCGCGAAAATTATCACAAATAAATGAAATCTAAAATAAAGCATTTTTTTATGCTTCAATTGTTTTTTAGTTTCTCCAATGAATTATGATTTGACAATGATTTGAAGTATATTCCAAACCAACTGTGTTTCCCGCAAATTCGAAACAAAACTATTTTGTATATTTTTCCAGTAATTGATACTGTTATCAGTGATCATAAGCAGAACACTATACACATATTTGCAGTTTTTATTTATAATGACATCATTAAAATATTAAATTTTATAAACAATCTTCATTATAGATTATTTGAGGCATTTTAAATTCATGGTAACGTTTGCAACCTTTAATGGTGATTGATTATAAATTCTTTCGTAAGACATTTGAATTTGATTTAAATTTTCTATACTTTAAAGAAAGAATTAATTTTACAAAATTTTATATTTTCTCTATTTCGCAGAGAAAAGAAATTGTAAGTAATTGGTTGATCGCTATATAAAATTCGCTAGAAAAAAAATGCACTTCGAGAAGTTCGTCATTGAAGCTGTGTAGAATACTTCCCAGACTAAAATTTGACATTAGTTAACTCATAAGTTGATTATAAATTCGTATTAAATCTATTGAAACTCGTAACGTAATACCCCCTAACTGTATTTCACTACTTTTCTAGAAATGAATGAAACTGTTGTGCATGCTAAGTTAATGAAATTTTGCGTGAATAATAATCTGAATGTAATCTCTTTTTGGTGAAAGAGAAGTAGAGAGAGAGGGATGTAGGTCCCAGACTGGTAGGTAAATGTCCGATCGATCGGTGCTATTTCCTTTATCGCTACACATCCATCCTAATCAAAGTTTAGCTTACCGCACTGCTAATTGAACTTGGTTTCGTCCACTTGACAGTCATGATTCTCATGTAAAAGACAAGGCATTAACTCACGATTGCAATGATTTCCTTTCAGCGACAATGTAACGGCACGAAGGAGAAAAGAAGTCCATTTTCTCTGTTTATACACAAAGAATCATTGAGTTAAAGAAAAAGTTCGTGGCGGGTTTCAAAAACTCAATCATGTTTTTTCCCTATTTTAAAGCAAATGTGTGTCATTTTGATCGACAACATTTTGGCATTTTCGTGGTAGAACCACTATGCTGTCAACCTGGCAATTCTGGGATTCTTAAATGTAAAACTGAAAACATTTCGTTTGGAATTTTCTTATATTTCAAAGCAAATATGTGTCATTTCGGTCAACAACTGTTTGCTATTTTCGTAGTAAAATCATTATGTTATTAGTACAGAACTTCTGGGAAAATGGGAATCAATTTAGTTTTACAGTCAATTGAGCTCTTTGGATCAGTGAGAAGAATCATGCAAAGAGTGAAATAAATTATAATCGCAATGGGCAAAATCCGGGGTATAAAGCGAGTGCATAGAAAGTTCCCGGTCATACTCTCTTAATGTTCGCCTGCTTACCAAAGATATTCGTGGTATGGTATTGGCTTCAAGGAAGACGGTCCTTTTACTATTTCTATACGCTTTACCTTAATTGCTTTAATTTCTTTAGTTGTTCGCAGATCAATCATCTAACCAGGTTGGAGCAGCTCAGTTTGCACGATTCAGTTCCAAATCTACCTACGCTTACGAGAAAAGGTATCACAATATCTTCTGTGGCGTTAACCAGGATTTTACCGCTGCTTGCGCAGCTTCATTTATTTTAGATATAAGATGAAATATGTCTTTCTTCCTTAATTTTTTTTGGGATATTTCTTTCTTCTTCTGTCATTAGGCTGCCACAATTCACACGCTATATAGCGTAACTTCACAGCCTTGACATTGGATTGGTTAGACTTTAAAGCCTTCTGTTGATAAAAACGCCCCGGTATTTTTCCTTAATCTATAAATTGGTGCTCATATTATGCAAATTTTTCTCATCTTTAACGTGTAATCAGTTTTAGTTACGTCTTAAGTAATAAACAATTGGCAGCAGATGCCAAAAATTTGTCATTCTGGTAATGACGTAAAAGAATCTTTATCAAATACCTTACGCTTGTATTAATATAATGATTAAGTATTCACCTATTATATCCAGAATTTACTCAAGATTCGAACACACAATTTTTTTTATTGAATCATTGTGTACATCGAATAGCATTATGTGGTTAATAGCGAATGGAATCGACAGCTGTGTTAGCACATTTTTTATCAAAATTTTCTAGGACCACTTTACGTAACCACCATCATCTTCTAAGAAATATAGTCCAATGATGCCTTAAAATTTAAATCCGCACCATATAGTGGATGCATTTGTTTTTTTCGATATCTAATGTGTCCAAAATTTGAGCAGATTGCAATTTTTACGCGTTTTGAACTTTCTAATCCTTCATATTATTCATTATCTCTCATATAATCTGAGGTATATTCTTGTCCACAACTTTTAAGCGCTTTTTATTTCTAATTAATTTTATACTTTTTTCCTTGGAAGAATGACGACTATTTTCTTATTTATGATGAGATTGCACAGTGCAGAGTTCACGAGAAGCACGAGATCCATTTAACCTTTCTACGAAACAAAACAAAAGGCAGAAGCATTTCTCACGCCTACTATTTTGATTTATTTAATAAAATTTATATTTTTTGTATGAAACACAAATTAACTCTTAATGTCGTATAATATCGCATAAGTAAACATGGAAACAATTTGTGTTGCTTTGCACGTGACACTCAAGATCACGTAATAATCGCATGGTTGGTGTTAGTGTCATGAGATTTGTGTTTAAAAACTTGCCACACACATCAAATTAAAAGTAATTACGTCCGTCTGTTTTTTTAATGAACAAAAGACATATGTGGACCTTAAGATGTTTTGTTTTCTTTTTACTTTCATTTTCATTTTCATATTTTTTTTTTTGATTTTGGTTTTTTTCTTTTTACCCCAGAAAAGATTTTAACTGACACTTGATCTTGTGATGTGTCAAATTAAAAAGCTGGTTGTCGTTGCACTGGCTCATTGAGGTAAGATGATCGTGGGACTTTTTTAGTACCTTTTTTTTACTATCTCCCAGTTAGACTGAAGACGAAGACATGCAAAAGCATTTGAGTGTAATCTCTTAGAGTTTTTATCCATATTTTTTGTGTGGCTGTATGTTGGTATTGTAGTGCAACCTTTGTAATAATTTTAAAGATGACATTGGCGCACTCTTAAGATGTCATAAGACAAGACATAGATATTCAACATCATCATCATCATTATCATCATCATCATCATCAACATCAACATCAACATCGTCATACATTAACAAAGGATTGCAGAGCTGATAAGTAGTAACTGGTGATTGTGTTTGTGTGGAAAATGTGCTCTGTGTAGGTACTTATGTAATATGTTAGGAAAGTGATGATATTTTCTTTTTTCTCTTTAGAGACACGTTCAATGAACGTGTAGGCATCTCACGTGTTATGTTTTAGTATGTGGTCTGATGTCTTCATCGTAAAGCCTGAAAAATTTGAATTTGATATCTGCCCACATCAGTAAAACAGATGACATTTATCATCGATTTGTACGCAAACCACACATTTGGCGGTCGTCTGATGGTCGCCTGATGATCATGTTTGGATGGATAATGAATGCATGAGTTTCAAGACATTTAAAATCCATTATAAGATGATTATTGATTAATGCTTATGTTTTCGAGGCACAGGAAACGTATCTAAAATACTCAATTTTCTCTTACTACTCATCTTCTTTTCCTTTCCATGAAATGAATTGTCAGGAGACATAGATTAATTGACAATTTTTTTTCTTCGGACTTTCGAATTTCATGGCAAATTTGTCTCACTTATTTGTAACAAATTACAAATATCTGGTTAATTAGTTTTTTCCTTTCTTCCAAAAAAATAAAGAACAGATAGAAATAAATTAAATCTAATGAGACAAAATTCAATTTACGCAACATATTTATTCACTTACTTGACCTACCTTACCCTTCTATCCCCTCTACTTTTGATTTCATTGATTGAAGTGTAACAAGCAATATAAAAAGAAGAAGAACCCTATGTACTCCATGCTCAGTTATCAGTTATCAATAGACAAAATTTTTAAGAACTTCATAATTAATACGCGACAAAATCTTCGATTTTCATCATTTATTATATTTAAACGAAAACAAGCTGATGAAGACAAATTACACTTAAAAAGCGATTATGTGCATGGTTGGTTATGCACATTTAAGTAATGGTCAGTGTTTTCGAGATAAACAGTTTAAAAATTTTAGTAAGTTTTCTTGTAACAAATTTTTTATCCATATCTCTGGGATAGAAGGTAACTTTGCTTTATCAGCTTTCTTTTGCTTATCTGTTCGTTTTCTCTATTGTAGGTTTTGATTGAATTATAATAAAAAGTTTACTTTTGAAAACTGCATCAACTGCACACAATACTAATGGTAATTTCAATATTTTCATTCGAAAACACGGGCATTGCATTCAAAACCGTTAAGTGATTAATGCATTTGACAATTTTTTGCTTGCAAATGAAAAAATTTTTTATTAGTAAACGTATTTTTTACATATCGTATACAGATCGTTTTTTGAGAAAAACGAAAATAAAAAAATACAAAAACACATTACAAAGAAGTGAGAAAAAATCAACGTAATCATATATCAATTTCCAATGCTGCCAAATCGCAAGCACAAAAAAAGAAAGTCAACAACAATTATGCTTTTATCGTGATTAAATTTGTCACCTTTTTCCATATAATGAAAATATGATTTTTACGTGTTTTCAGCGTGTTTTCACGGCAATCATCTTCGTTGTAAATGCGAAGTTAGTGTCAGAAATAACAAGAAACAAATTAAATGAATAGAATTAATTTCAATTCCATAAAGATTTACTTATTTAGACTTCCCATTTACTATGAGTGCTATTATTATGTATTTGGATCAAAGAAATAAATTCTTACACTAAAAAGGAATGATTAGCACTAGCAACTAAGACTATCGACTCTATATTTTCTTAAAAAAGATGGACCAGAATTGTTAGTCTAGTCATTTTAATAAAATTAAAAATTTGAACGATGTTAGATTCGCCAAACACTTTGAAGATGTCCCTAGGATTAAATGCTCCGAAAAGGAGTTTGTCTTTGGGATTCACGAAGTACGTACTTGATTGTAAGATTTCGGCCACAATTGCAAATTGGCAGACTGGATATCTTCAGGATCCATGTTTGTGTGCTTAGAGGTACGCCCGGGTCGAATTTTCTCAAATGTTTTGAACTTGACTTTCTCGACATTGGTTGGATATAGTACTGCAACAGGATTATCTTAGCTCTAGAGACCCTACGAAGTGTATATATTCTTGATCAGCATAAAATTTGGAATCGCATTAAACATGTTCGTCTGTCCATCTGTCTAAAGAATGTAGTAAACATTTTCCTGGCCGCAAAAGCGAAGATATCGGCTTCAAATTTGACAGAAACATTGGAAGTACCTGCACTCAAGTTGGTATTGAAAATGGATCAAATAGTTCAAAGAATACGCCCACAATATAACCTAGACTAGGAACACCTCTGCTTCTAAGAAAAGAAAAATGTTGTGTCGTAAACTATAGCAGACATGTGTATAAAAGTTATCACATTTATTGAGCTAGCTCTCTTCTAGTATCGGTACAAAAAACGGAAAGGTTTAACCACGCACAATCGACACAATAGAGTGTTGGAATTTCATTTTTTTGTGGAAATGTTTGCGACATCAAGAAAGAATATATCCTTGATCAGTATGAAATTCTTAATCAATCTAGACATTTCCGTCCGTCCATCGGTCCATCTGCCTGTCTGACTGATTGTCTAATCTCTTTGATAAACACTTGGCTCTTCGCAAACATTAAAGTAATGGGACTAAATTTGCGAATATACGCCACGCCCACTTAATATGGTAGATTATCGATATTTAGTTTTATTAACCTTTTTATTAACCTGGTTATAAAAGAACCGGCATAGCCGAATATAATTTTCTCATCTGTTATCTTTTCACTTTGAAGTTTCTATTTTCACTTAAGGTTGACTATCGTCCGATTTGTGTATAGAGATTTACAAATCGAAAGTGTATGTCTAGCCTGTTTATAAAAACAGGTCGTTACGAGATAATGCGCAAAGCGATTTAGTCTAAGATTTACTTATCATAGTAATCATACAATAATTTGCCATAAGTCTGTACCCTTCTTACCACAATTTTCTTCATGTTGTCAATAACATGTACCTTAAAAACTACTCGATTGCAATTGTCAGTTGCTTCTTAACCTTAAGCTATACACCATTAACAGCATAATTGTGGTTCTTTTATATAGAAAAGAAATCCTTAGTGTACACTGGGCTTCTGCTAAAATCGTATGCAATATTGTTTGCGGTCATTCACACATGCATGAAGGTCAATATGTAAATTTACACGAACACGTTTACTTGTCAGTATGTTTTTAATACATTTTTTTTTTTGTTATTAAAAATTAATTGGGCCACCCAAGTTGAGATTGTTCGTAGCCTTTGAGTGATTATAAGTGTGGGTGTGTGCACTTAATATGTATAACACAAACGATTGTTTACATAATTATTTATCAATAATGAAATAAAATATATTAAAAACCGCCAAAAAAAAGTATTCTCTTAACTATATAGTTATGTATTTAGAATATTAAATATGCACGAGTTAAGAGCCTTACTTAAGCCTTAAACCTTCTACTTGTTTTCATAAGAAAAATAATGAAATTTTTTTGTGTGTGTTTCTTTAGAAATTTTCTTAGTATTAATATATGTCGGCTTTAATCTACTGTTCGTTGTCTCTTTCTTATGCACTCGTATGTGTTTATTTATTTCCTTTCCATTTGAGTTATTTAAGACAATTAACTTAAAACATGTCGTTTGGTTGTGGGTTTCTGAAGTAGTCAATATTTCTGTCATTAATTATAAATCGTCTGGTTTTCTTATACTCATCAGCCCAAGAACGTGGAGTTATATTTATTTTCTTAAAACGTTTGCAACATATAGAAACAAACTACAGACACCTTATAACATTATAGGATCTTAGCCAATTTTAAGTTATGAATGGATTTCTCATGTCTGTCTGTTCCCTCTGTTCGTCTTCTGTCCTTTCCTGTACCTGTTACTGTGTGGATTTCTTTCTCTTTTTGTCTGTCTGTCCCTCTGTCCATGTGCTCTTCTATCTGTAGTAAACATTCGCGTAAGTGACATTTGCTTCAAATGCAATAACAAAATGGGATGTTCTTGATATTGGGACCGGACACATTCGATTCGATTCGCAGTACAAAATAAAATGACAACACCTCAGCAAAAAAATGAGATATTAATACGTAAACACTTGCATATATCACAAATTCGATATCGTATATATTCTGCGGGTGTTTTCATAGGAGCTATAGAAAAATCGGAAAAGCCCACCCACCCAGTATTACAAGTGCATTGAAACTACATTTTTTTTTCTTTTTTTTATCTAGATTTTTTTCTTTCAGATAATAATGATAGGTAGGTCTACAAAGGTCCGGCTACAGTCGAATACAATTTTCTCGTTTGTTTTTATGAATATATAAAATTTAAACAAGATAATTTTTTTTTTTTTCGTTAAATAAAATATACATTATTTAAAGACACGGTGATGCTACAATTCAGGTTGAACAGTTAAGGTGTTTGAGAATTATAGAAAAAAGAATTTGTTAAATTCTTAATTTGATTAAGAAATTTTTAATTTAATTATATGTCAATTATACTTTTAATCAAATAAAAAACTTGGAAATACCTGGGTTTTAGAAGGGGCCTAGCAAGTTGATATATTTGATTGCATTTTTTTTTATTATTTTTATTAATTTACAGATTGTTTGCTACAGTCTAAAACTTATTGCAAAAATATGAGAATTAAAAAGGATTAAAAAGTATAAAAAAACTTAAACGATAACCTCGTAATAACAAGACCAAATAGGCTTAGTAATGAGTACAATATTAGAAAAAAAAAGAAAATAAAAAATCAAGAAATAAAGAATAAGAAAAAAGTAAATAAAGGGCTTTATAGTAGTTATAGATTTGCCCGCAGGACAGCTCTCTTTTTCACACTCATAGAGAATCGAGTGCCGCAGCGATATATTATACATCTTACAGAGTACCCGAAATAGGTTGTGAAGCTGATAATTGGTACGGCACCGAGGTAAATATAACACATCGTTGTACCTCGTGAATCTACCTAGGACGTTGAATGAGATGCCCTGAGGCGGGATAGGCGCAGTAATAGAACCTTTAATCAACTCTCTTTGAAATAAACACTATTCCTAACATTTCACGTCTTTTTTCGAGTGTGTGGAGATCGATAAGCTATATCCTGCTAGCATAAAGTGGTAATACCAGCTGAGCACCTCAACTCGACCACCGAAGTGTAAAAGGTAAGAAGTTTCTTTGTACCAATTCAATTTGTTCGATATGGATCATATAGTTAGGCGACCAAACCAGCGATGCGTATTGAAAAATTGGTCTAACAAGCGCCATATGTAATCTTATGGTGATGTGAGGATCGCAAAGCTCTTTTGACCATCTTTTTATGTACCCAAGAAGTGATTTCGCTTCGAGTGACAAATAAATCTTTCGCTTCACTTTGAAAGTATTTTTAAAATTGTGGACGTTTTATTTAAACGATCGATTTCAATTTTATCTTTCAAAGAGACTTAGGAAATTCGAAAGTTTTAAAACAAATATCGGCTTCTCGTTTTGTGCATACCACTCGTAGTCAATACAATTTATTGAGTTATTTAATGAAGTCTCCAGACGTGTGATCACTGTAAACCATTCTATGTGTTGAGAATATTTCGGCCGAACCTGGTTATTTAGAAGAAGAAAAAAAAAGTTTTTTATTTATTTTATAGCCAATGTGAGGTTGTAAAGGTATATCGTCCTAACGTTTATATTTTAATTATTAATTATATTTAGAGGCCCACTCTGATCTTCTTTTTTCTTTGATCGGTGACACGGGAAATGTCCGCCACACTTTTGTAAATATGGTGATGATCGGTGAAAAAAAGTAAGGCGAAAGGGATAGGTTATAGTCGTAGTCCGTAGCGTAGTCTGATATTGTGCTTACGCATAAGATATTTAAATTTATAAAAGGCGTGGCATATACAAGGTTCACCTTAAAAGGAATGGAGTTAATTTATGTCAAATATCTATCAGCCTTTCTCAACGCCCGTCATAATGGTACAAGTATCCGGAACAGACTTATATTCTTGGCTATAAAACACACATACACAAGTTATGGAATCGAGTGATAACTTGACTGGAAACCCGGCAATCATCAAAAAGTAACGAAAATGCAAACCTCATCAATAAATATGTACTGGAATGTATTTGAATGAAATGCTTTACTTCATTTATCCATCAAATCAAATGAAAAATCTCATTTTTTACAGAAAATCTATCCTTCTACACATCATCAACTAGGCTAAAATCTTTAACAAAACAATTTCAAAAACAAAAAAAAGTTATTTAACAAGTCTTCAAATTGATATGCATGACTAACAACGTTAAAATAGAGACAAGATAGAACAGCGTAAAGACGATGACAACCCTTAAATAACTGGTAACAGGGAACTGGTAACTGGGCAGATGCTTTGTTGTTCTGTGTGCGGATCGTTATTAATAATGGTGACGAAAAGCAAGCTTTCCGCACATTCACTTTGTTATATTTTCATATGAAGCTCAAGCACAGAAAAATAGCAAAAGGATGACGTTATAACCCTAAAGGAGCAGCACATTTACAACGACAGATCATTGTACGATAGTCACAAGCAAAGAACTTTAAATGACATTTTATTGTGTGATTTTTTTTTCGAAAAGGGCGTGAAAAACGTATTGAAGAGTTCAAAAAAACAAAAGAAAAAAAATGAACGAAAAATGTCCTTTTATATTTAATTCCATATAACACAGGATTTTTTTTTTAATTAAAAACTTTCTCAAATAACAATTTGTTAATCGTAACACTGGCATTATGTGTCGCGAGCATAAACAGAATGTTTATAATTAGTTGATACAGGCTTATGTACTTCTTTATGTATACATTTATTCATATATAATTTCCTTGCATGTGTGAGCGTGTGTGTGTGTATTTGTGTTGTAAGCAACATGTTTTGCATGTTCTACATGATAGTTTGACTCGACACCACCGCGAAAAGTACATAACGCAAAGTAAGTAAAAAACGAAAAAGAACAACTACGCTCACCTTGAGACGAATATTGGTTGCCTGCAATTCAAGCTAAATACACAAATATTTTATAGTATTTATTGTCTTGCCATTAAATGAAAATTGAAGAGATTTTCAAGCTGATTAACAACAACGGTTTAGAAAAATATAAAATTAAAGCTTAACGTATTGCGGTTATTATGATTTCATGACCTCTTTCGAGCGAAACCTAAATTTAATTTTTAGTAAATAATTTTCTTACATTATATAAACCTTCTGCATATACATTGAGATGCTCGTTGAATCTATGTATAACTGAATCTCTTACAAATGGTATAACAAACTTATCATATCCTTTAATTAATAGTTATGTAAGTGTAAGTATATAGTACATAAAAATTGTTTAGCCTAACAATTTTATTAACTAATACATTCATAAATACACACGCACGTATATACATACAATTGTACAAATTCCGGTTCATATGCTATTTGTCAGAAGTATTTTTTTTTAAATGGACTTTCTATGGCGGTTACTCATGAAGTTGGCCATAGAGATAGTTGCGCATCAGGAATGCGGACATAAATTCTTTTCTTTCTTGTTATTTTCAAAGAACACGCAGTTATCATAACCATAACGCAGAATAATAAGAACGATGACAATTATATCAAATAAAATAATGAAGTGAAGTTTTTTTCTATTATGCTGTACTGCAGGCGAGATATTACAAATATTTCTATGGCATAATTAACCCTTTTCCTTTCCTTAAAAACTTCCATTAACTATACCTGGAAGGTGCGGTAAAATGGATAAAATAACTAGGAAGAAAGGGTAGTAGCTACTACCAATAAGCTAAAGCATTAGGGACGTTTGTTATTTTTACATAACATATGTACACAGAACCTATATATTAATTTTTATAGATGTGTTGCCTATAAAATTTTTATAGCCAACAATACATTAGACAGTAGAGAGCATAAATAATATGCTTAATTATGAATGTTTGCAGCATCTAAAAATACAACTTTTGTGGCATCAATCAAATCGGAATTATTTTGAGAATAAATTTTGTGAATCAGTGTCTGCCTTCTATGCCTCCGTCCGTCCATTTATCTGATGTCTACTCATGTATTGCTTTATTAAACAAATTTATAAGTCGAAATTTTCGACGTATTTTAATGAAATGGCTCATACCGACATATTTCGGCTCAAGGATGAACATTTTATGCACCGTTTTTAGGATCATTTCCAATATAAAGTCCCATTTAGAGAAACCTTTATATGAAAAAAAACTGCAATTTTCAATATATCTCAACAAAAATCAGTAGCAAATATTATTTTGGCATACGAAACAAATACGAAAGTTGTTGATTTTTTAAATCCTCTCTCGTATAAATTAACAAATAATAAGTCTTTATACTATACAACGATACGGTCTGATGTTTAGTATGTTTTGATGAAAATTAGTACAGAATAGCAAATCAGTATATAAATTTCCTACGGTACGGTACGGGCCATAAGGATCTATTTTCCCATATATTACTTGAATAGATTTTGAGCAGTAACTTCTACAGGTAAAAGTGTTAAAGTGGTGCGAAATGCCGGTGTAAATAAAGGTTGAATTCGATAAATTTGATCTTCCTCTACCCACAACAATAATTTTGCATTTAGTTCTACTGAATTATTCAGTGCGCACAGCCACTAATCATTGAACACCCAAAATTGAATTTTCTACATTCACTGTCGACATTCATTTTCAACATTCATAATTTGAAGAAATCTGCTGCCGGAGCCCATAAAAAATTTTTAGAAGCTTATGGTGATGCTGCTCTATCAAACAACTGCCTGGAGGGCCAAAAAATTCCGAAAATGATGGAAACTCAAACTCTCAAACAGCCTTCGAACATCTGAGCAGTTGATGAATTAACTGCTTCTAGACGTTTACACGCGATTAGAAAGGCCCCAAAGGTTGGAAAATGGTTACCACAGGAATTGATTGAAAATGTCATTTCGGCTACATTTTGCAAAAGTAGTCAAGGATACATTGTTGCAGCTCGAATGGGGAATTCTGCCGCAGCCAGCGTACTCACCAGACATAGCGCCTTCTGCTTAGCACTTGATGCAGCAAGGCTTGGCACGCGGTTTCACAAAGTTCAAGAACTGAGAAAAAAGGTCGATTCATGAGTTCTTCCGACACGGTATCGCCACGTTACAAGAAATATGCAAAAAAGATGCAGGAAATGATAGAAAATATTTTTATACTTATTTATAAATATTACATAAAATTAATTTTGATTTGATTGCACCAATTTTTCTCAAGAAATAACTTTTTCAAGTGAAGAAATGTTCACAACTTTTTCAAGCACCTAAGGCTTGAAAAAAAAACTTTGAAAATTTATCTTTGTATGGAAACAAAACATAATTTTTGACATTTTATGGTGAACAAAAAATTCTTTGGCAAAAGAAAATTAAACACCGTGAATGTGGACCATGTCGGTTCAGGTGTTGAGTACCACTCTATATATATATTCTCATGAAAATAAAGCTTTTATATGGTAATGGCATTATTCAACAAAAAATTAATGTAATATTGTCTTAGGCGTGGTAGCGTGGGTTACTTAATAGTCACCCTTTTGCCGAATTATAACCTCTTAGCACGTTATTAACTGAATTTATTTCTTGGGAAAATTATTCAACACATTTGTAGAATAATATCTATGGTAAGTATATACGATATTCTAAGTAAGTCTTTGAAAAGTGAAAACTGAAACTGGAATATAAAATAATTTGCTATAGCCATTATGAGAGACCAAAAAGTGTAGATTCGTTTCTCACGATTACTTTTAAATCAGATTTTAGAAGAAATTTTACGATAAGTGTTGGTATTTATTCAGAACAAAAGCCTTCTTAATATTTGTCCTCGGAATTCAAACACGACCAGTTATTCATTTCAATTTAATCACGGCAAGCATTTCTTCTATGAAAAATAAAGCAGCGTCAAGAAACCACCTTCGAATACAATAACTGCCGTTTGAATCAACAAATTGTTATTCGCATTTGTTATCTTGAAGCACGGACAGCAAGGAAAAGTGATCGTTAGATGTGAAATAAATTTTGCATAGCTAATGTGCCTTCTAAACTCTTGAATACGAATTCTTTATATGTGGCAGCTTACCATGACTTGGTGTAGAATAATTGAATATAATATCTTTGCTTTCCGTGCATTCTTAATAGACTTCAAGATACGTAAACTGTTCAACTGCTTATTGCTTCGCAAAATTAGTACTACAAAATGCCCAATTTTGGAAATAAGACTCACAAATTTTTTCGAAATTAAGTTCGAAAAGATGTTATCGAGTTGGACCTGACATAAATGCAGAACTCATTACTAGCATAAAAATTGTAAAATTCTCAGAATATAGCGATTGGAGAATATCTTTCGATTTTAAATTATAAAATAGATATCTAATTCGTACATAAATTGCCGACAATTGTGATTATTCAGACAATACGAAGTGTCAGACTACCTTAGTAAAGTCGATGTGATTGTACGAATCTCACTTTAAGTTAGACAATGAATTAGAAGTCGGACTGCGGAAGGTATTAGACGAGTTTTTCTAGGGAGTAACCGTCCAATCCATAGAGACCAAAAATACCTAGTGACTCGGTCTGAACCATGATTCGGTCTGGAAGGAAAGCCAAGCGGACTTCTGCATAGCCTAGTAGATAAGAAGTATAACTGTCAAGTCGTCGCTCCCGGGGTCAGTTGCAAGTGCATTAGATCATACTTTCATTATGATCGGCGTGTGGACTCAACTACGTATAGTAAATGAGCGGTCAGTAGAGGTACAATACTTACCTATCTCCGTAGCTGTAGCAGCATCGTATCCCTCTTTATACCTCTTTCTTCATAGCCATTACCGTACTTATGCCCTTTAGGTTTTAGGGAATATGCTCCGAGTAATAGGTCAGAAAAAATGTGGACATTCGTTAAAAATCGCCGCAATTATTCAAAGTGAAGTTATCAGCTCATTTAGAAAATTGTTTCCTTATCCAAACATTCCGAGTGCGAACATCTCAAAAGAATCTTTAACTTTGTTGTGACATCAAATAAGGTCACAGCCATTAATCCTGCGATATTTATATCACAACATAATGCTAGTACCTGTCATAAATGTTGCGTTACGAATGTTGTGCTTGTATTTCGATTGTTTTCTGCGGAGTTTTAAATTGAGTTTTATTTAAAGTAAAAGCAACAACAGCAAATGCTGGCACACCAAACACTAAGCTGATTAAAATATCCTTTTTTTTTTCTTGTTCTAAAAAATTGATAAATTTTTGGAAAGTTTCTTGACCTATTAAAGCTTATAAAGCGAATAAGAGTTTTTTTCTTTTATTATTTATTTAAAATTATCATCCATCAAAGATCCCGTTAATTTTGGAAAACTTTTGTTATGCAAAATGAATTGTTACTATGTACAGTAATACTTGCAACATTTTAAGGCAATTTCATACATACATCCATACATACCTACAGGTATGTATATATTTGTAGGCATACATACATATTTACATACATATCTATGTAAAAAATAAAATAACGTCTTAATCCAAAATCAGTGATTTACAGCATGATCTCAAGTTTCTTTGTTGATCACAAAGCTATGGCTGCGTTTTTATATCCAAGCCTCTCTCTCTCTCTGTGCATAATAGTATTAGTTGGTGTCAATATTGGAGTAAATGTTATGCACTTTGCAGGCAGTATAATACACGTATAAAATACGTTGGCTTTATGCGTGAGTGTGCGACAACTTCATTAAACCAATATTTAATGGGCGATTTTAAGTAAAGAATTTACGATTTGTTTGGAAATGCTAAAGCGATTTCAATGACAGCAAAGTGTACGAACATAAAACCATTATTTATAATTTTATATGACCCCTTAATAAAAAACCAGAAATCAGAGTTTGACTTTAAAGACTTTTCTCTTCTTTGCAAACGATTTTTTTTTACAAACAATAATAAAAACACCTACGCTTTTTATCCAATATTGATGTCGTTATTATTGTCGTTGATTTTTTAAGTGTTGTTATCTTTTTCTGCTTTTTTTTAGATATAACATTAAATTCTTTGAACAGACGTTAAGTGCTTACAAACCACAATAAGTAGAAAAATAAAATTCGCCGTATGGCGAACACTGAATGTCCACTAATTTAGACACTGTTCCCTTAAAAGAGCGATGTATCAGTCGATCTAGACCAGGTTTTTTTATACTGGCTTTCTAAAAGGATACAACAGACATTAATTTTTCATTTCAAATTTTGATGATGGAATTTTTGTAACCCTACACTCCTTTAACTAATGCGATGTCGTGAACTTATTTATAATTATAGCGCATATCGCACCAGGATAAATCAGGTGAGCAACTCGGGCTCACCTGAACTCGTGTTTCAACTTAATAGGATGCATATTTTGAAGTCTTTAAAATGAAACAAAATTAATACGCTTTGCTTATGGATGCAGGAAAAAGGAAGGGAGATAACAACACAGTTGTTCGTAATCCCGTCAATGCTGAGTTTTTACATGTTAAAGGATTGTAAAAATCAAAAGAATTTTACTTTTGATTAAACTCTAAAGATTCAGTTCAAAACGGAAGATGGATAGAGGAAGGGAAAGAGAGAGTGACATTTTAATTTTCCTACTAGGTCTTTAGAAATTTCTCCTTCGAGGCCCTAATTTAACGGCAGCCCATACACTCAATTAGTGTTTAGCTCTCCGTTTTTTTTTATTATTATTTTTATTTTTCTGACCAAAAAGATTAATGATGATCCACTGTGTTGGTCGCTTTCGTAGAATTATGTGAATACTTTTTTTTTGCAATCATTTACGCTAAGCTATTAATACACATAAATTCATATGGGTGACATTTTTAGGGAATAACATCTATCTGAGAACGTGGGTAAAAATGATTTTGATGGTGAAGTCATAAAATTGTTAAAAGATTGTTTTTTCACGCATTACCTTAACTTCAATGCGTCTCGCAAACATCATTCATTTTGTCTTTACTCTTCAATCTCGTTCCTATGCAATTAGTTATATCGCTCGCAGGTTTTTTGTTTCTTACGTACTTTCGCGCGACTTACCTTTTTTACTATTGTTCAATATGTCGCTGTCCCTGGACTCATGTCCACTTACTAAGTTATCATTAACATAATGAGCAGCCTGAAATGTTGCTTGTATGTCACACGTCAATGTGTTTAAAGAATTTTTACCCGAATTTTTTTCATTTTTTTTCACTTTCTTTTTTTTTTCATTTTTTACCGCTAATAAATCTTATGGCTAAACGCAGCCGCATTTGGCCATAAATTATTTATTTAACAAAGTGACTGTAAGCAAAGGTTTTATATACACTCCCTGGAATTTTGTATAATTAGTCGTAATTTATGGGGGAGTGAGAGTCCAAGTATATACTGTGTCTTTTAGAGACACGTTTAGCAGTTCTTTTGTTGTGATGGATTTACTAGCTGTGACGAGAGAGTATACGAGATTGTGTTTGTTGCTTGTAAACAATATGAGCTGAAGAAGAATGACCAAACAATGTTAATGTGTGTAAAGTTAATGTTAATGCAAAAATGTTAGTGTAAAATGTTGCAGCGTTTACTCCAAGTCACACTGACTTTAAAACATATTTACACGCTCTCATATTCATAGCGAACGAGATCGATGGATGGAACTAAGGAAAATGCAGGCGACAAAGTCAAACAACATAAAGTCGCTTCTGTTTTACTTCATTTCAATTTGAGCTGTTGTTTATCATCTGTTACTTTGTGCTTATTACTTGCTCTCTCTCTTTTGTAATTAAAGTTAAGATCAACAAGGATATCTAACACTGACACAATTGCGGAGATTAAACAAATTTCCTTAACGCTTCTTCGATCACTTCTAAAGAAAGCGTTAAAATTTCTTAAAGAAATAAAATGAATGAAATTTTTTCTTCTCTTTTCTATGCTTCTTTACAGTAACTTAGATTTCCTTTCGTGATAACTAACTGATATTAATGGTGAATCGTTTTCCTAATCAGTCAACTTTATGAGATTATAAATGGTAGCACAATGCGTCTGATTAACGCGACGCTAAAATTCCTTTTTTGTTGATTCTTCGCATACCAATGTAGCATGTTGTCATGGTTCTTACAGCAGAGAAGATACGCTATTCCCGAATCAAGTAAACAGCAATATCGAACTATGAGAGTTTTCTCCGAAAATTCCAAATAAGTAGCAGACATAACCACACTTAGAAAAAAAAAAAAAATTTGCAAATAGTTATTGCGTACGATTCAACCAATTGCTTTTGTGCTCCATATAGACTTCATATCGTTTCTTTTCTTTTTATAGCAAACATGGAATTATTTACTTTAATTTTTCTGCTTTAAATGTGCGCACATCTTAAACGCCTTAACCTACAAGAACTTCAGGTGCGTTATAAGAGCGCCTACTGTTTTAAAGGCAAACAAACAGCATTTAATTTGAACCCTGATGACGTTGAGTTCAGTGACTTTTTTCAAGTCATATGTTTTATAGTTTTTTATTTTTTGTTGGCTTTTATTTACTCTTAAGTAAATTGCGCTTCGGAAATGATGTATTTGTTGGATACGATTAAATTCCAAAAAATATAAGATAAAACTAAGAAAGCTAGAGCGAATACTGTATACCCACCATTTAAGGTAAACACATGAAAATCATTTAATGCTTTACAATTGCGTTTATTTTTAGTACTTCAGCGCTTTAGCGCTTTAGCTTAAAAAAGAATTTGTAACTAATTTCTAAACGTTACGCATTGTCGTTACCAACAATTTCTTTACAGAATTTTGCATTTTTCTTTCAGTAGGCCATTAAAGCCGCTTATAGTTCTTATAAGGGACATATGTGGGCGTGCTAAGTTTGTTCGTGATCTTAGAAAGAACTTCTGTATAGTAAGTTTCAATTTTTCATTTCGATTTACGAGATTTGTAGGACTCTAGTACCAGTCAGACTGAAGAGCCAAGCAATGGCAAGCAATTCTCTTTTCGGTAGCAGATGCTAATTAAATAATTACATCCTTTCAGTTATCCCCCGGATGGTGCAAAAAGTATACGAAAATTAGTATACCGTGATGATCCAACGGCGAGTATAAATAACACCAACAAGACTAAAACCGGCTTTTCTCTCTCTGTCTTCTTATTAAGAGTTAAGTAATTAATTCGATTTTTATTTCTTTTTAAATTGTATCGCCAACAAAAATCAATGTTGTTGCTGCTTTTTTTTGTATACAGTTGTTGTCGGTAAAGATTGCTGGCTCTCTATGTCTTCCTTATTTTTTGTATCTTTTTCATAGCAATGTTTTGTATATGAGATGATGCTTGCGAACGCATGTAAATTCAATGGTTAATGGTAAGACCACCCACGTAGTATGTAGTTAGTGTTATGGTGTATATTGTGCTTTTTTCTTTTTTTTTAAATTTTTTTCTAGTTCCTTTTGTTCAATTTGCTTTGAACTCGAGTTACGAATGCTGTAAAAAATCCATTAAATACAGAACGAACAAGAGCAATTTCATATTATATCGCTGTGCAGCAAAAACTTTTCAACTTGATTCAGTTACAACAATTTATTATAATCAAGGTTTTCTATACGTACTTAGAAAAGAAAAGGATGGAAAAAGCAAGGAAGAGATATTAAAAAATAATTCAACAACAAATGTTTAATGGACTACACCATAGTCGGTTGAACTACAGAGACTTTCTTTGCTTATAGTTTAATCGGCGCGTTTTTATTGAAAAATGTGCTCAAAACGCGAAATAGTATCAGTTGTTTCACATCAGCACACAATAACATCTTTCTCTATAATGATATCGCCTTACGTTAGTTGCATTCTCTCTCTCTCTCTCTCTCTTGTAATATCTCAAAATTTATTCTCTCATATGTAGTTTTGTAGTTATACTCGATTTGCAGTTTTACAGACATTTACTCTGTTTCCTTTTACTTTCTACGTTGCTTTTTAAATACAATAGAGAGCGATGATTTACATGCACTCTGTTTTTTTTATCTCGTCCTGATTAATTTAACGATCTACGAATAAATTAAAAATGATTTTTCAAATTGCGACCAAATTTATTAATAATTGATTCTATTTACAAAAGTAGCCAGTAAAGAAATTTGAAAATTTTGTTTTTTCAAGGAATATTTATTTTAAAAGTTATTTCAACACCAGTAGGTTATTAACGCTGTGTGTGTAACTGTTAAGTTAGTAGACGTATGAGGAGAGGTATACAACTCTAACGTTCTGCTACTGACGAAAGATAATTACGCTTTAATGTCTTAATTATGGTTTTTACTTTGTAAGACACAACCTCTAGCCAAGTGCCTATACTGCTACTTGTCTTCTTAAGAAAAAAACAAAAAAAAGTCAAACTAATATCAATTTTCTATCGCGAGAATCTTAAAAACTCTTTTTGTTTTGATGAGACTAGCTTTCACATTTGTCTCTTTTGTACGCTATGAAAGAGAAGACAACATATTTAAGTAAGAGAGAGCGCGAGAGAATTTTTATTTTAATATTATCTCATATTAACTGTAATTACAAGATGGATCTTTTCACTTGAAAATATTATGGTTCTATAAAAAGAAATTCTATATTTTCATCTCAGTCCCTCGCTCTACCTTGTTCTTCCTCTTTGCTATATGTTATTGGCGAGCAGATAACCGATGTTATGCATACACCTAATTTGAAGCATCGCTGAAGATTTAATTATTCAATTGTAGCTCTTAAATTAAATATTAACTTTATTAATTTAATAAGACGAAATCTGAAACGATTAGCAAGATATCGATAGATTACTTGTAGGTAAAAAATTAGCTATTTAATGTGCTGTGTAGCTATGAACGGAAGTGGATATAGTGGGAAAATGAAAATGGCGTCAAGGTTGCAAATATTCTCTTTTATAAAGAACTTAGTTGCTTTTGCAACAATGCTTACTAGGAAGCTATTATTTTTTATTTGCTAGCAGGGACTAGGAAGCACGAGACGACTTTCCGACCGAGTAGTAAGTATTCTGGTGGAATATATGGTGCTGTAACATTATTAGAGCGGGCAACTCACAAGATTACGCAAATTCATTTAAATCAATCAATAATGGCCATAAAGTTGGCATTAATCTTAACCAAGAAATCCTAGTGATATATATCCAAATTTTTAGAAATTCCATCGATCGGTAATGAAAGTGACCATCGTATAGAAACATTTCTGATGAACACTTTTTTACTTGCTTCCAGACAAGCATGAAGAATAGATTCATTTTTTTTGACTGCTAAGAGGTTTTTCTAAGATCATGGATCACTCATGTAATTACGTAAGTGAATAAACAGAGCTTTCCAATGATTCTTAACTTAGTTAAGTACGAAAATCTCAGCTGGAATTCTTGTTCGATCGATAGCGATCATACTATGTATATAATGTTTTTTTTTTAATGAATTTTAAAGTCAATTAAGTTTTTTTTCCTTAACCTTCTTTTGAAATTTGTATTCGCTGTAAATTTTGAAACTAAAAAGTTACGGTTATAAAAATTTTATGTATGCTAAGCTGATAAGTACAACAGAGAGTTATTGTTCAGAAGAACTCAGTCAAATCTTAAGTGTGCAAACAACTTAGATATGCATAAATTAATACATAAGTACATAAGTTGATTTCTTTTTCCACACTTAGAAATAGTGTCCATCGACGGCTTAAATCGTATATAACTCGAGATATGATATATCTCTTTCAATTAGGGTGACTAATTCGAAGAATGAAATAAAACAACTAAAATTTGCTAATGTTTGCAGCCCTAAATGCGAGTACATTCCGTGTATCAAATTTTTATATTCTTCATAACGTTGCATAGGGTTTTCAATAGAAGTGACATGATATTTTCTTATTATTACAACGACATTTTAAATAACATAACGGTTTTTCTTATATTAGTTAGTTAGTTTAGTAGAGTTTGCGATTTTATCATGAAAAAGCCTGCATCTCAATGGAAACTATAAAAAATCGTTTAATCTAAGCGTAAAACAAAAATGTAATCATTCTCACGTACAACTTTTGATGAAATTGATCCTTCCTAATAAGGAAGAGGAAAGATTTGCAATATGAAGTCAATCCAAGAATTATTTTTGAAATATCTTTGCATTCCTTGAAAACGACCGTTTGATGCCCACTATCGATCTTTACTTCTTTGAGAATGACAAATGAGTGACTATCCAATTACCGTGCATTGAGATCGCTATGAATCGATGTAAACGCATTTTTATAGCTTAAATTGAAAAATGTTGAAATAATGTTTTCAACGAGGTGAACTACGTGACAAACAGTACGTTAAATAATTGATTTATTACGTAACGATTTGGATGATGCAATAATTTCAGAAATTTCGTTGTAAAGTGGCTTCCAAGAAGCTAAGGTTCAACATCTTCAGAGTATTTCTTGTAGAGTTATGTGGAATCAACAGCCTACAGCAATTAATGTGATTCTACTCACTTATTGAAAGCGAACACGGAGTGCGATATTAGTAAAATTAGACCGGTTTTACTATACATAGAGTTCGAAAATCTGATTCGTTCTTTCTTGCATAAGAAACTGCGATGGTAAGTCGAACGATGTTGTATTTAAAACTAACTTGCTGCGAACATACTTGAAAACAAAAAGATTTCAGCTCTTCTTTTTAGCTGTTTTCAATGAAGTCTTTTTAAAACCAAAAATCCTATCACTCTTACGAAAAATCACATAAAGAGTTCTGTTTTCACTTGTAAAATGAACACATACCGAAAGTTGGATCAGCTCTAGAATTTATAGATTTTAACCTTAATAAGAATCTATGTCATTTTAGCCTTCCCCCACCTCCCGCCCGAACTCTCCCACTCACACTCTCTATCTCTGTTTCTCCGGCACTCTCTCTCCATCTCTCTCCCACTCTCTCTATATCTCTCCGATTCTTAGAGTTGTGTAAGTTGAGATGAAAAGCGAAAATTTGGAAGAAGTGGGACGAAATGTCGAACTACTTTAGAAATAGTTAAAGATTAAAAAAAAATTTCAATAAAAACTTTTTTGTAATTCTTTGCAATTGGTTACTAACACGAAAAACTTTGCCATAAAGAAAATTGTATCTTGGAATTTGAATAATTTTTTGCACACACAAATAAATTTCGTACAAAACCAAATTCTTACCCATAGATATAAAGGCCGAAAGAAAAACATTTTCCGATTTTTTCAATGAAATTTACATTTAATTTAATTCGATTTAAATTAACAATAATTAAAATAAACTTTTTTAATTAATTATTTTCACATTAATTCTAACTTAACTGTACTGTACTTAACTGTTAGGGTATAAACTAAGGGACTAGAAATTTTCAAAAGTTTATTTTAAAGCATAACAACGAAGCACAACAAAATAAAACCTTTCTTGAACTTTTCACAAACTATTAATTGTAAATAATTAGTAATTTTATATTGCTTTCGATACTATTTACATCAATTGTTTAAACAATTTTTTCTTTTTTACAAAATTTTTCAATACTGCCTTATGAGGTCACCGCATTCGCACTAGTCGGTGTTAGTGAGTTTGCGTTCGAGGTGGCAGCAATCGCTGCTGCTGCCTCTCTTTCACGTTCCTGCATCTCTTGTAGTTCTTCTTCTTCCCTTGTCAAAGGTACCGTCGAATGATTGTACAGACCTTGAGCCATAAGCTGCAAGGCCAGTGGATTTTTTACACCACTGGATTTTTTTAGTTTGGCACGTTTGTTTTGAAACCAGATTTTTATTTGAGCTTCATTTAAACCTAACTCGGAACTTAACTGTTGTCGCCGTTTCTCCGTTAGATAACGATTCTCATTAAATTCATGCTATTTGAGCAACAAAAGTATAAAAGAGTAAATTTATTGTAAGACACAAGGCCGCATAAAAATATTCAGAAAAAAGACAGAAATATTGAAAATGATCTACCTTCAGTCTTGCCAGTTGTGAACCACTGAAAGCGGTACGCGGTCGTTTATCTTCTGAGGTGGCGGTAGGCGTTTGACCCTTTTCGCTGGCTTGCGTTACGCTGCTGGTTTTCTTCGGTTTTCGTACTCTGGGACCTGCGGATTAAAACCATATGATTGTTTTAGCTTCACTTTGCTAGTTTAATGCTTTACGATTGCGGTGTGAGTAGACGTTAAATAAACACATAAAAATTCCTTTCAGCAAATAAAACAAACATAATTGCACCACAATGACTGGCGTCCAGTAGCACTTAGCATTTAACGTTCAGTTTTCATTTACAAAATATTTTCATTTATAACAAAATATACATCAGAAGCCGCGCTACCGTCGTCGCAACTAAAAGAACGGAATAACCATAAATTTTGTTAAAAACCGAGTCACTCAAGATTTATGCGTATACCTTAAAAAAAACTCTCCTCAACAAAATTAAGTATTTTTCTAAAAGTACCCGAAACACAACAGACTCTCTGACAATCAACCCTTCTCTCCCCTTCTTCCAACTAATGGTTAGTAATGGTCGAAGACTGAACAATTAATTCAAATGTTAAAAATTGAATTTTCACGTAACGCTTACCCTTCCTATGAATCATTTATTCGTTACTTTATTGATGATTGGCATGGTGAGTGAGTGAGATTAAATTAAATTTCACTTATTCGCCAAATCATGAAACAATAATTAAAAGACTCTCTTTACAGATCAATCACTAGACTCCTTTAAGATGACTGCAGTTAAACTTTTTGTTTTGCCCATTTGTTGTTGTCTTCTAATAGTGATATGAACCATGTAATCAGTTAAGTATTCAATTTTGTTAACACAAAATTTCTGTCATGTAATACTCTGCACAAACAAACATACTGTTTAAAGTCATTAAATCAAAAATGCAATTTATTGTTGAACGTTTAGTTTTTGGGAAAAACTATTTCGGAAACTTTTTCATTATCAAGTCGAACTCATTTGAGGTTTTGCTACGTTTGTAAGAACTTTTGTTAAAACATAGAACGCTAGCTAGCATCTGTCTCGTAGCATTCAAATAAAGTAATTTTTTCAGTTCTACTAACGAGAATTCTTTAACTACAGAAACCCCTTATATTAGTTATGGTTTAAAATAGTTTTCACAGCGTATATATATAAAGCATCTTAAGACACATTAACCGTTTTACTCCATCCATCGGTAAGAAAAGAAAAACGAACATTAAAATTGTCAACGTAAAGTTTCTCCGAACCTTTGCCCACCACCCAGGTCCTCAGTAAACCAAAGACTATAAATTGTTAGTTTACTCATTATTCATTTCACTTTCAAACTCAAAAATCAACTGCGGTAAATGGTAGCATTTCTTAGAGCATTGTAGAAACCGAAATTTCTTTGCATTTTCTTACAGTACTGACTAAACAACAAGAAAAGTGCAAACTCTGTGTGTATTCCTCGTTTTTTTTTTAAACTTTGGAACTTTTTGTCAAAACTAAGCCTACTGTACTTCAGCTTTAGAAAAGTCATTGGCAGATTTCCTTCGATTATAAGCCTCGTTATGAATTTCATAATAATGAACACTCAACAAGTATACCATAAGAAAATTTTAATTGAAAGTAAAACTTATGGTAAAGGAATTCACAAGAACTCCTTGTTAAGTTGCACTTATAGAGCATGTGATCATATTATTGTATGTCACGCATTCATGATACGCTTACAAACGCTTATAACTCGCTCTTCGGTAATAACGTCCACGATTGGTTGGAATATGGCGAAATTTAAAGCCGCTGTAAACCACTCTTATCTCTTTGAAAATGATGACCATTAACTTTTAGCCAGCTGACGTTAAGCGAAAAATCTGTGATTCTTGGAATGGAATTCTTGATAGAGATATCAACAATTGCAACAAGCAACAAGATCGCATTTTAAACCAAATGTGAATATCGTGGAACTTTCAATTTGCTAACTACTGTAAAATATATTTGTTTGTTGCGTTAGTGTATTGTTAGGTATGTATGTTGTGTAGTGTAGTGAATTATATATGGCCTTGTTCGTCCGTTTGTGTATCTGTCTGCTCGAGAGGATTTATTGCGAGAGCTTCTTCGTTTGTCTACAATCGCACTACCGTGACTGTCTTCGGACTATAAAACTAGAATTAAAAGCATAACATTCAGGGTTGGGCTTGTACTAAGGTTTCAGACAACCTAAAGCTTTGCCTAACATCAGGTTTGACTTGGCATTTGGAAATCGGTGCTAAGTATAGCATTATCATAATGTAAGCCTCTTATAAAAACGGCTGTTTGTGTGATCAACAATGAAAGCACTTGGGACAATCGTATCAATGCGGAATAGATCAAAACTAGGCTTCATCTCTCCGCTCTTGATTTCTTTTCTCTCTCTATCTCTCTCTTTCTTCCTTTTCTCTCTATATCTCTCTCTCTTTCTCCCTCTCTCTTTCTCTTCTTCTCTCTTTCTTTCTCTCCTTCTCTCTCTCTCGTTCTCTCTCTCTCTCTCTTCCACTTTCTTTCTAGGTTCTTTAGACTAAACAACAGGATTCCATATAAACTTCACTATAAGTCAGTACGAATACGTGTTTTAATGAACACGCATGCTCGACTTCGCCATAAGCATTTTCATCTGTTGCGATTTCGTTTCATCAAGAAAAAGATTGCCTCTCAAAAATTTGCAGTTTAGAAAAGTTACAATTCGTTTTAGCAGTTAAAGCGAACGTATAATAATAAGTTTTCATTTCAAGAGCACGAAATCACTGATTATTATTTGTTTTGGATGTCATGCGCGAAAAGCGGAAGAGGATTTCAGTAATCCCTCTTTCTATTTATTTATCTACCTTGTAAAAGATGGAGAGAGCTGTCTCTATTGAGTAAAGAGTAATTTCTTTCAAATAACGATTGGCTTGATATGGGATGCACTTTCTATTCGATTCTGCTTATTCAAATATTTCTGCTGAAGCGGCTTCTCTAAGCAAATATACTTAATGTTATAAATTATAAGCACTGTTTCCTAAGTACATGGACTTGATATAATATAGACTGTATAAGTTCCTTTTGGAAATTTATTGATTTGCTACCTTAAAAGTTCTTTCTGTCCTTTTCAATTTACAATCCAGCCGTACCTACTCGATTAGGTTATCTTTGCATTCATGGAATTTCGTCATAGTGTTTTCATTTATCGTGGAAATCTAGTCAATTCAAATAGCAGTATACCCGTCTTTCCCTTTTTTTTTTTAATTTTCAAAACTTCACAAATTTGAAGCAGACAATTAAAACTTAGCATATGTGCCCCTGGTTGATTGCTAACAAGAAAGAATTTCAAATGGCAGTTGATATTAACAAGAACATAATTTCTCATCGATCAAAAAGTGCTTAAAAAGTTCTCTTGGTTAATCCCAGTCCTCTCCTTACACCACTTATGGTGATGAGTACACATTATATTTCAGTAGATGTACTTACGGTATTCTCATCTTTTATTGCATTGATCGATTCAGAATACTTTTCTGTTTGTCCATCTCGTGTTATGTACTGTCAATCTGTAAGTCTCAATTTTTAAAATATTTTGACAAAATTTGACACACTCACGGATTTTGACACAAGAACGATGGATTCGACCGAACTGTTTTTATAACGTCGCACTGTGCAATACGCTTTTTGTAAATAATCTTCGTATGAAAACAATTGCAATTTCTAGTATTTCTAGATAAAGATCGGTAGAAACTAGCATTTTGGCATTTTTAAAATAAACGTGAAAAATATGTATCGGCTGGAAACAATTTTTGGATCACCTCTCATGTTGCCGCACCTATGAAAACCAACATTTTTAATTGCACTTTGATGTAGAAATTAACTACATCAAATTTAGACCGCGTAGGTCTATATTTTGGACATCATAATGTATTGTGTTAGGTAAACTGGGGTAGGGTATTTAATTGTTGCACTTGGCCAATTATAAGGTTTTTACTTGTTTTTGTTTTTATTTTTAATTTGATTTTCATTTCCTATAGTCACTTAAAGTAGAACATTTTGCGATATGTGGATTGCAATTCTTTCATTTACAAGTGGAACGTGTATGTCTGATCTGTTTACAAACAGATAGACGCTAGAATGCTTTGGGACCAACCACATATTGCATCGGTCGATAGTGTAGCATAATGATGACGTTGCTCGTAGCATGATATGTATAAGTCTTCTTAAGCAAACTAAGTCTTCATGCGGCAACAAAGTCTAATTGTTAGTGCTTTATATTAAGAAATAGTATAAGAATAAGAAAATTTTTGATAAAAGTATCAAATTTGGATCAAGTCATTTCATGCATTGGGCCCTATTTCCCATAAGAATCCCCTTGAAACAAGACATAATTTTTTTTTCACCGCAATAAATGACGAATTTTGTTAAGCAAAGTGATGTGGGGAATGTAATGAAGAACTTTGCCCGAATGCAATATTTCTTCTTGTTTTTTAGATGGTTTTCTATTAAGTTACTATTTTTATAGCCGTGAAGATTATAGGCGGATCACGCTTATTGTCAGACTGTAGCTGAACTAAGAATATATATACGAAGTTTTCGCTAACTTCTTTCACTTTTTGAAACTTAAATGTTATTAAACGGACACAACACGCGTAGCCTCTACGGTTTCACGTGGACCCTTGCATACAGAATACGCATGATTTCATGATGCCCAACGACATATGGGATAGTACGATGGCTTACCTATAGTCCCTACCTAGGTATGACAAACCCCATAATCTTATATCGTCTAACTGTAAGATACCTAAAGCATGGTAAGTGTAAGGATCAAGCTTTCTGTACTACGGAAAATATCTAAAGTCCCCACAATTTTAAGCGAACCACAGCTACTATGAAATTCCCTGAAAGGCCAGGAAGGAATTTGATCTCCTTGATACTCTTGATACTTTTTGTATTTGAGGCTATTTTGTGAATTTATAAGTAAACAGTTACATATACAGGTACGCACATGATCTCTGTAGTCGTGTTATGGTTGAGAAAGGAAGTCTTCTTGAAAAGAAAACCTTCTTCCGATGGACACATGTGTCTTATCTTTTTTTTTTTTGGACAAATTCCTATCAACACGGCCAGACGGACGAATGACTTTGATGTCAAAAGTAAATACAATTCTAATACATAATAATTTTTGACTACCGGGGGTAAAAATAATTATATCACTTGATGCGAAATTAAAAAGAATTTTCGGAATTTGGTGCAAGAAACGAAATTCGAATTTTTAAAATACTTGCCGCTGCGTTTCAGATGCGTTTTTATACTAGAAAATGCTGGAATACTTACTTCTACCGTTTCAGATGCCTTTTTATACAAGAAAATGCTGGAATACTTACTTCTACCTGTAAAAAAAGAGAAAGAGAAAAATAGTTCGGTTTTAAATATTCATTTAAGAAAATTCAATAAAATGATTTTATAGAAAATCTTTAAATTTAAGATAAATTTTTGGCAATCAATACATGTACGAAGACGATAACAATAAAGTAAAATCGATTATACGTTCTTGCGAAACCTGAACGAACGAAGAAAAACCAACAACAACAGCGAAAATTGATTAAATTCCAGGACATGGCTGGCGTTAAAAAAATCTTTTACAACAAAAATAACAACAAACATTACAAAGTGTCGACGGAAATGAACGTGTAAAAATGTTTATGTATTGGCTGCACGGAATGCACGTATAAATCGCTCAAAGTAGCAGAAAAGAAAACTAAACTTCTTCTGGCTTAAACTTGTAAATGTAGACACCAAGAAGTAATAGCTGTTGAGGCCGATAGGTTAGCTAAATTGAAAAAAAAAACAAAAACAAAACAAAATGTATAAAAGAGGGTAGATGTATGTACATAAAGAATTGTCTATAAGTTGTAGTGTGTGTGTGTGTGTGTTTGTTTGTAACTTTGTAAAATGATGCCATTAAATTTAAACGTTGAAAAAATGTGAACAAATCAATTTTCTGTTTAGATTGAGTTGAGAAATTAAAAGAGCATTTAAAAAATTACCCACTCGGTTGAAAGGAGCGCAGTACAGTTCAGCACAGCACAGCATTGAACACGTGTAAATGTAGATAACATAAATCAGTGAGAAAGACGGTGAAGGTTATCACCATATTGCCAACACATACAACAGCCCATCTACACCCCATCAAATACCTTATCAAACGTGAACAATTTCACACTTACGAGAGTTATAATATTTCTTTTTTCTCTTTTTCCAGCATATCTACGAAACAACTTGAGACTAGTAACTATAAAGCGTAGGCAATCAACGCGAAACATATTGAAAAATGTGTCCTTTTTAAAGATATACTTTTGAACCTGTCAGAGCGTATGTATTATTAGTATTTTAACTATAAAAAAGAAAAAAACCTATATCTACTTTCCAGTGCAATATATTTGACATATGAGGATTCACGGCGCACTTCAAGAACTTCCCCCTTTTTTCAAAAGTTACATAGCGTGACAAATTATAATTTGATTTAATTATATTTGTAGTTTGGTAGTAGAAATTTTTTTTTTATTTATATTTTCTTGTGAAAGCCTTTCTCCGTTGATTAAAAAAGAAATTTATACACAATTTCTTATGTGTGTGTCCAGTTCTCGTGTTGCCATCGGTTATTTTCTCACCCTTTCTCTCTCTCTCTTTGTTAATGTCTTTATATATCTATACTACGATAAAAGGGTATATTCACTATATTATGCTGTACGTGATAATACGAACCAAAGTTCAGAAGCTCTACGCTTCACAGCATGTTTATATTAGAAATCTAGAGAATCGATCTGATTACGCCTATCGTCTGTCGAATCATGTAGGCAAATCACGATACGTGTCATAAAAAATTGTTTTAATTAACGAAGTTGTGACTCAAACACTTGAGATAAGTGATATAAAGGGGGCTGCCAGGCGCTGTAATTAGTTCGTAAACACCAGAGGCTATAAAAAGAATTTAAGAAATTCTCGAGTGCAGTTACGAAAGTGAATTGAACATAAAAAGCATCTTTTTTAAGTTTTCGAAAGATAGTATCTCTTGCTGATAAATAAAATCAACGCTTTTTTTATCGCTAATAATTAGTTTTTATAAAATTAAAAATTTGATCGAAAAAAGATCGTTTTTCACAATCATTAACTTAAAAATAAAAATTTGCTCATTTTCACGAATTAATGTAGAAGTTGAGTATCCAAGAGTCGTCTCATGGAGTGGACATCATACCTTTCGTATTTGCTTCATTTTCCTTATATTCTTTCTTGATAATATATCTTTTACTATATTTAGAGTTTAGTATTACAGACATCTTGTTGTTGTTGCTACAACATCATCCTCCTAAACATGCACAATGTATGTTTGTACGATTATAACTATATTAACAGCAAAAGCATGCAATTGCAGCTTTACATACATAGATGCTTACGTACAAGCATACCTACAAACAAGCAAACATATTTGGTTTTGTCACCATAATCAGTTGTGTCTGCCTGACTTTATCATATTACTTTAAAGTCTGAAACATATACATACATACATATATCCATACATACATATATATATACATAAAGATATATATATAAAAATATTTCTTTTCATATCATGTTCATGGCTGGAGAGTGATGAAGTGAAAACAAAACTTAAATAGCAACAACAACAACAACTACAATGCATGTATGCATTGTGTGTAAAAATAAGATGTCTTTATAACATGATCGCATACGATCTTAGTTGTTAACATCTATACAATATATAGAATCATATGCCCATGTATGTGTTCGTAATTTGTGTTTGGTAATTATTTATATAAGCACTTTGTTGTGTTATCGATTCACGTAATTTTCCTTCTAATTATTATGTAGACGAACTACGTTGTTGCATTAACTCATCTTATAAGTTGATTTTAAATCAATACCATTTTGTATCGCTACCATCCTACAGCATATGAGGCTTGACAAGTCAATTGACATAAGCAATCGAGAAAAATTATCATATAGATGAACGGTGTTTGAGAAGAGAGTATAAACCACGCAATCATGGAAGTAAAAGTATTTCTTCTGTTTCTTCCTGTGATTCTACATGAAAGACCTGAAGTGTTTCTATTTACATATTTGTAACTGCGACCGAACATCTAAGAGCTAATAACTGAAATTATGCTTCGAAGTCTGTACATATTTTATTTTTTTTATTAGGAAAATAGTCAAAATATGTTTTCATCTGTCTGCCCGTCAGTCCGTCCGCTGCATTCATTTATAATTTTTCACAATTTCTAAATTTAACACAGTAATCGGAAACTTAACTTAATTTAAAAGCTCAATTTTGAAAACAGTCGTGGTATGCTTACATTAGCTTTTGAAAGAACTGATTATTAATAAAAAATTTGAAAAAACTAGAATTTCAGATTCAGCATTTCCCTTATAGGAGTTGTGGATATGAAAATTTGATACAAATACTTATCAGCGAAATCTAAAATTTAGATAATAAAAAAAGTTTAGTTCCCATCAATCAATATACGTAAAATATAATCCTAAACTGGATCGTACTGTGTCGTGTTCGCCCGAAGAGGGTCAACGGCCACACACTTTAAATCGATCAGATACTTCAAGCGTAATGGGGTTCTTTATTATTAGAACTTTTTCATTTTCTGGATGTCCTGGTACACGTCCATATATCCCGTTGTGTCAGTGGACACTGTTAACTAAAATCTACGTAGACGAGCAGCTACATAAGACCCATAGAAACTATTGCACTGCTAAAGACTTTAAATCATTTTAGCTCTGTACATATTCCAGTTTGCCCCTTCGTCTGTTTGCCAAACCAAGCGTGAGAGAACGACAGTAAAGAAAGCCAAAAGATTTATCGCAAAAGTTTCGTCTTTTGTCCACAGTCACACTACCATGATAGTCTTCGAACAAGGACTCTGAAATTAAAGGTAAAGCGGTGCTTGTTAAGTTGATAATTTGTCATCTAAACTATGCCGCAATAGACTTTTAATATCAAAATTATTGCATCTATATTGTATCGAGAGAATCTCAAACAAGAAAGGAAAGGAAAAACTCTTCGTGGAATTTGACGACAGCTTTGACTGTAGCCAAACCCGTGAAAGCGCCACTAAATGCCATGGTATGAGGACGCATTACGGCTTAATATTTAACCTAGCAAAAGGCACAATTTTTACATGGGCTTGTTCTAACAAGAAAAGGCATAGTGACTGCATTAAGTTATGATATCAATCTGATACCCCAAGGCCTAACGCACCACTACTACAGGGAAATTGTTCCATCATGCGAGTTGTTATTTGGCGCAATATACGCTTCGGATGGTATTGGGCGGTGGAGGCTTAAGTCTTCATTAGGCAGAGATATACACATTAAATGCACAAAGACATTCCTTTATCTGCCGAGTGCTTTTGATCACAAACATTGAGACAAAAAATAGGGACGTGGCATACGTATTACCATGCGATCCGAATTAATAGCTATACTTGATATATGAAAAGTGCCTGATTCGTTTAAAATCGCTCGACCAATTAGCTAAACTTTTGGAGAACTTTAAATTTATCTACATTTTTCGTAAAATAGATAAGAAAAACTATAAGAGATATTCAACCAAAACTTGGCACAAAAAAAATTATAAGAGTTAAAAATCTCACAAATTTTTTTTAAATTCTTACTTCAAAATTTTAATCATTTTTATATACATGTTCGAACTAGGGTGTGCGTTATTTTGCATTGCATATAACACCCATTTCTAAGTGCTATAACTAGTGCGATCTCGTTGATAAATTGATAAATTTCTTTCCTCTGGATTTTCTGGAACTTTTGGAGACTTAAAGATTTAACTCGGACGTGACAGCTATATGAGTATGGTTCACTTACTTTTTAAAAATATTGAAACATGCATTTGATTACTTAAATAAGGAGTTCATCGCGATACTCTCTACCGATCTAGATGAAAGCATTGGTACGGACCCTATTTTGTGCTTAAGTCTTTCCTTGAATTGTTAATAAACGATAAACGCAGACGACTTAAATTTGATCAAATTCCACTAACAGTGAAGACTGAAACAATTTTGAAGAAATCCTTTTAAACATGAACATCAGTTTTTCCATACGCGACACTTCTGAAATGCTTTAATGTTTTTTTTTTCATAAAAACGCTTTTGAATGGATTATTAGGTGTTTGCAAAAGTTTCGATAAGCAATTTCTACAGGTAAAATTGTTCAAATAATGAGAAACACCAGCACATATAAGGATTGAATTCGATAATTTTGACCTTTCTCTACCCGAAACAACAATTTTCCATTTAATTTCATTGAATTATCCACTAATCATTGAACGCCCAAAATTGCATTTTCTACATTCATTGTCGACATTTGTTTTCAACATTCATAATTTGAAGAAATCTAATGTCGAAGCCCTTAGAAACTTTTAGAAGCTTATGGTGATACTGCTCTATCATATCCCAATTGTCGCTTTTGGTTTCGATGGTTTAAAAGTGGTAATTTCGGCGTCAAGGATGAAGAACGGCCTGGAGGGATGAAGTAATTGTTTCTGGACGTCTATACGCTATTAGAAAGGCCCCAAATGATGGAAAATGGGTTCCACACGAATTGACTGAAAATGTCATTTCGGCTACATTTTGCAGAAGCGGTCAAGGATACATTCGTAGCTCGAATAAGAAGATCTGCTGTACCCAACGTACTCACTAGACATACCGTCTTCTGGTTACCACTTACTTAGATCGATGCAGCATAGCTTGGCCAGCACGCGGTTCAATAAAGTTGAAGAGTTGCGAAAAAGGTCGATTCATGGATAATCCCAAAAGATCATGAGTTCTGCCGACACGGAATCCACACGTTGCGAGAAAAATGGGGAAAGATGTAGAAAATGATAAAAAATATTTTGATTGACACATATTGTGCTAATTTTTCTCAATAAATCCCCTTTTCAAAAACCCTCAAAACTTTTTCTAATAACTAATAATAGCAACAGGATTTCAAAACGAATTTTAAAGAATTACCTGATCTCTCTTTTTCAACGAGAACGAGAAGAGATGGAACCATACTGCGTTTATTATAAGAAGGGTCGTTGTTGTTTTATTCGATTTAATTTTTAGTTTCTTTTCTCGTTTTCCCCCGTTTGCGAAATAGAAACGTTACATATTATTTAAATTTCTCACACTTACAACACAAATACATATGCAATATGGTTTTTCATATATACTGTAATCTATCACATGCAATCTAGGCCGTATTCCAATGTATTTATATTTATTTTTTTTCCTTTGTGGCTTGATTTTTGTTCTTGCTTTCCATATAATAATAATCAATATAATTAGTGTGAATGCTACTTGTTGTTATGTTATTATTAAATCGTAATTTAAGATGTAAACGTAATAACCATATGATGCACAAGCAAACATATGCAATCATATAAATATATATATATAAATATATGTACACATATGTATATGCATATATGCATGTAGAGCACACATATGCATACATATCCACACTCCCATATACATTTACATACATACATATATGAGCGCGAAGAAGCCTTTCGATAAACCACATCTTAATAGAGTGTAAATCGATATTTTGTTTGTTGGTATAATAACGAGAAATGTGGAAAAATAATTATATATGTGCGTTAACTTTAATAATAATAAGTAAATCAATATATGCAGATCGAGAGTTAATGCAATTATTCACACCTTCAATGATAACGAGAACTTGGTAAACTTGTGTTTTTGTTTTTTTTTTCTTTCTGCTTTTTTACTGTACTGATGATGCAGAAGCAATGAAACTAAATTAAAACATAACTATATTAATATATAAAGTGGGCAACAACAACGACAGCAACGATAGGGCTTAGTAACCTTCAAGTTAATATAAAATAAATATCATTATATTATAATATATGAAAAATTAATATGAACGTTATATACACGCGCTAAAAATGAATCTTCAACACCTCTAACTAATAAAATTTTTTTTCAAAAATTTCAAAAATATATATATATATAAAAATAAATATATAAAATAAATATATAAAATATATAAAAAATTACAGTTCTTTAATAGGCGTGTAAGCGTATCAGTTAAGGATGGTCGGCTTTCGTTTAGATGGATTTCATTAACATTTGTATTTCATTTTAGCTCAATATCGTCTGATGATATTCATGACAGGTTATTGAACATTGTATTGTTGTAACCGAAAAAGTTTCAATAGCATATGAAGAGATCGTATAACAAATGAAATTAAATAATTATACCCGACCCTATACCTTTTCCTTGCTGGTGCTGGTGCTGGTGCTGGTGCTATGAAATGCGAAACTATCTCCACTACGTATTGAAAGCAATTATTGGCATAAAGTATCAAAATGCCCACAATTGTCTACGAAAATGTCTACGAAATAGGCGAAAAGAGAGAAAATGACAACGAGAATGCATTTTAATATGAAAAATTTCGATTGAAAACTAATTTTCGTTCAGAAGTGAAGCGAAGGAAGGCTGCTGTTATTGGTATCATTTTCTAGTTTTTATTATCTGCGTTACTGCACTTAGTCTGTAAAATACAGACATGTACACAATGTATATATATATGTCTTGCCACAAGCCATCATCACGGTGTCAATCAATGTAATGCATGTGCGATTATTCTGATTGCAATTGTCAATCATAATTTGCATTTACTTTTGACATTTGCGGTGATGCGTTGTCATTAAACGTTTAATAATACTAATGGCAAATTAAGAAGAGTATATAAGCTCAAGCACATATATATATAATACATAAATATATTTGTACCTATAACCGTTAAGATAAGTGCACGTGTTTTTAGTTTTCTCTTCTTCTTCTTCCTCCTCTTTTTCATATTATTAATAAATGAGTAGGTGTTTGAAATCGTTGATTAGCTTCTTTTTGTCCCTGTCACAGGCATATACACATTTGTTTAAATCGAAAACTACGCACATCCATCTTTAAAATAAAGAAAAACAAAAAAAACGTTCACATTTACCCCACACTCCTTGAAAACTGTCAAAACGTAAAGAGAATCGAAAATTATTTATTTATACGTTAAACAGAAAATATGATCGAATATGTTTTTTTATGAAAATTTTCATCTTAATCAAAATTGTAAAAAAAACGCATGATCTGTACATGGGGATGTATGTTAATTGAGCAATAAATACTTACGTATGTACGCAATGTCTCATAACTTGAGATTTACATGTATTATATGCAGTCTGCGGGGTAAATTAATCGATTGTAGATAACTTTTAAATGGTGAAACAAACTCGAAAAAACATTACGGATAAGTTTTATAAAAATATGTAAAAAGGAAAATTATAATCAACCCGGGAAGTGTATATGGATAGTGATTGCCTCTGATAGTATGGCTATCAATAATTCCCGAAACTCATGTATAACACTCTGAAAGATTAAGTTGGTTTTGATGGCATCTAAAAAATGCGTGCGAGCACGACGATCAACAATTCCCGGGGCTAGAAAATAATATTCTAGAAAGTGAATTCAATAGTTTCCCTCTAACAAATGCATCTGACTGACATAAAGCATATCGGTCCGAGATTGATCGAAGACACAAAGTTAAATAATTTCTTTTCATTGCTCATTAGCTTTGATGAGAAAAATAATGTTCAAACAGCTTATTGGCTTGAAAAGTTTTATTGCAAATCTTCTCATATGATTTAATGATTTCTACACAAAATAATGCTAATACCGACGATGGTGAATGCAGTGGATGTGAAAAAGAAGTCATTACATCGGAGAACATCAAAACAGTTGATTAAAGCTAAAGACATCAGAAGCCAATGTATTCACTATTTCGTTTGAAAATGTATTCAATAGAACAAGAATCTTAAAATATTACTGATGGCAAAATCGAATAAATTGAAATTACTGTCATATTCAACGTATTCTTGATATTTGCCTCCGAGCTTCATCAAACGACGAGGTCACTACGGAAAGTATTTTCATATTATTAAAGCATCGTTCTATAAAAAATGCTTCGAAATGTTAGAGATACGTTAGACTGATTGCATCATATTCTTCGGAAACGTGATATTGACGAATAAAATCAAATTAAAAAAAAAAAAAATATTTTTTTCTTACTTATTCTTGCGAATTATTGACCGATGTATTATACATAAAAATCGCACGATTTTTAAAGTATTTGCCAGCAAGTCGATGGTTTCAACCCAGTATCAAAGTAAATAAAATGCTTTTGATTTATTATTTATACCAAAATTCAGATCAATGGTTGCCAAATTAGAGGGGGAGCTGCTTCCACTTCATTCTTTATATGTGAAAAGAAGCAGAAAAGTTTCAACTTGCGTTAGATTCGATCTTCATTATGTCAGCCGATTTCCTGAATTGAATTAAGCCCCCGCTTGGGCTTGTCCATTTTTTATTTGTAGGTGCTCAACCTATAGATGGCAGTATTTGTCAAATTTTGGTAATATTAGACCCACGGATTTGTTTTTTACTAAGGGCGAACCTTATTGAGAATGAATTGAATTGAACTATTTACACCATTTCTCATATAATGCCATATTTTTAAAAAATTATTATATGAAAAATAATTTCATTTCTCATATTTTTTAACACAAATCAATAAAATGTAGCACTCTCCGGTGTACCAAATGAATAGAAACAAGCATATTGTATTCGGCTGTGCCGAATCATCATATATCCATCACTTTTATCTTAAAAGAGAGGGGAAATATGTAGGCGTGGCAGATTTTTTCTATTCTTATGGAATATCGTGGAACACAGCCGGCCATTAAATACCATGGATAACAGCCAGAGAAATACAGACGTGCTTGGAGCTTACACTGTAGGAGTGGTCTGTGATTGATTTGGCGCATTTGTGAGAAAATTTCCAAAGTTTCTGCCGAATTTGAAGCCGATACCTTCATTTTTGCGGCTAGGAGAATGTCTACAATAGAGATTAGAGAGTTAAGGAGCCTGACGTACCGACTGATACGTCTATGTGGATTCCGAATTTCACACTGATCAAGAGTATGTACATTTTATATGATTTCAGAAGCATCTGTCACTGTGTTATATTTTTACAAAACAATTAAAGTTCAATATCGAGTGGGCGTCGTCGATCGTTCCCATTTTTGCACAGAGACTACGGGATAGCTAGCGCACTATTTTTGGAAATTTTGATATTTCTATCTGCTACGGTTTACATGTAATGAGTAATAATTCAATTTTTTTTTTTGCTTCCAAAAGCAAAGGTGTCCTTAGTCTACGTCGTACTGTGGGCGTGATCTTTGACCGATTTGCCCATTCTCAATACCAACCTGCATGCAAGAACTTGCAGTGTCTCTGCTAGATTTGAAGCCGACAACTTCATTTTTGCGGCCAAGAGGTTAAATCGATTCTAAATTTAATGCTGATCAAGAATCAAGAATGGTCTCTGAAGTTTCCCTCTGGGAGTTACAAACCAAATATACAGAAATATACTCCTTGCCTTCGGTGGTGGGTACAAAAACTTTGGAGTCAATTTTTTTAACCTCCGCCCATATAAACGTTCTTAAAAAGCATAAGCCTTTATATGGCAACCAAGTCTACTCTGCACTATTTCACCCTGAAAATCAGTCCAAAATAATGATACTCTCCCATATAAGGATTCATGTGAAAAATACGAGTTCGTACGATAAAAAAGTCTGGCTTTTTATTTTATAACGAAGATAGGTGAATAGTTGTATTAGATCAGTCTTATAGAATATGTAGTGACTACCCAGCTCGACCATAATGCCTTCATGTGGTAAGGTGTCCGGGAGTGCGTGTTGCTTCAGAATGTGTGCATAAGGTCCTTGCGGATGGGTTCCCTAGTTATTTAGCTTTTTTTGCAATCATGTCGAGAAATTTGTTCTGATTTATTTTAAAACTTCGACTTCTCAAAGCCCATTTCATAATTAAGGAAGATTACATATTTTAATAAAATTGAAATTCGTTCGGTTTTCTGCTACGCTACGTTCATTGCGATTAGCAAACGTCTTTGAAAAATTCTGACAAACTTACAAAGAACGGGAGAAGATATTTCAGTTAAACTCGATAAAGTTCGAGAGTTCGAGATTAGGAATTGAGGATCGACCAAATTGAAAGAAATAAATAAACGTCTCTGAGAAATGATTTGAACGCGGAAATTTCAGACGCAACTAACATAAAAAAAATTGTTTTACTAGTTTATTGAAAATGAAAACAACGTAAGGGTCTCCCTTAATAGAGAACCATAATAATAATGCTAACAACAACTACATCTCTCCATCCATATCCATAAATCACTTAAACAAAACGAAACCAAAAGACATTTTATTATTTAGGGTGTTCATACTAAAGGCATTCGCTTATCAAAACCTTATACACCTTATCTTGACCACATGTTATTTAAATTTCTTTTTTTTTTTATTTTCTGTTACTCTTACGATATCCATTTACAGTCATGAATGCTCTCAATACCTGTGCGACTTCAACTTTGATGTCTTAATGAACATTTAAATTTCTTTTATGAGTTACTGTTACTGTTACTGTCCTATCCGTGTGTGTTTGATGCCCTGAAAGCTCTTTCACATGTCTCTCTCTTTCTTCGGAATATAATAAATCTGACCTAAGGATTCTCATGAGCTAAAGTATGCGTGTGCTGTAGCGGTTAAAAAAAGAAGTAGAAATAGCAGACAGACCACCCAAATAGCAAAACAGAAGAAAGGAACATATGTGCCTTAAAAACCTACGGCTCATGCATGTGCGCACGTACATATGGATTAAAGTTAAAGAAACAAGAAAGCAACAACAATAATAACACGAGAAACCCACATGATATGTTGATCAATAACAGTCGTATTTATGACTATATTAGAGAGAGGGACTCATTATATTTAGATTACGTCGCCGTTATGCTAGCCGGTCGTCGTATTGTGTGACGGCATTGTAAAACGTGGATCTTTGAATTTAAATTCCCCTTTACTACTGCTCATCATCAGCTCATTAAGTTATGAAAATTTGACGATAGATGTACGAACTAGCAGTTAGTTGCGTGTGTCGTTATTAATCCGTAATCATTAGCTTCATAAAGGTTAAACACACTTTTTTTAATAATAAAAAAACAAAAAGAAAGCAAAGAAAGAGTTCATCTTTTCCAAAAAAAAAACTTCAATAATGAGCAAACGTAACGGTGACAACAGGTAAAATGAAATATTGAAAGACAAGTTGAGCTTGAAATGTGAAAAGACGAAAACGAAGAAAAGACAAAAACAATTTTTTTAATTATTGTTGTTATTTGTATTTGCATTTGATATGCGTGTCCATTCTTAAGAGAATAGCCTGACGTGCACACAATGTTGGAAAATAAAAAAAATCAACGACAACGTGTGTGGCCCTTCCGTGCGGTGCTGATGTATGCGATTGAACGACTTTAAGAATAAATGGATGGATGAATGGATGGATGCATTTTAAATATTACGCCCTAAGACAAATTTCTACTAAGCGCACACTGGTTTATATGCGACTGTTACTGCTGCTGCTGCTGGTGCTGCTGCTGTTTACAAAGGAGTAGAACATAAACGTTTAAAGCTTAATAAAAACAATGCCTTTTGGTAAATAAAAGCCGAAATTTTTGCACAATGAACGATGGATGAAGCAAAACATTGAGGCACACATGCGAACATCATGTTCACACCAAAGCATCGCTTAACTAAAAAAAAAAGGAAAAATAAATAAAACCGAAACCAAAGTGTTATTGTATGGGTGCAAAACAAACCCGCTTATGCAAATTATATGAACATATGTAAAATATAATAAAAAATTTTACATCAATCTTTGTGAATGAAAAACTGCCAAAACTTGGCTGATATTGATCAGTAGATCCAGGAATTATTAAAATTAATTAAAACTAATTTGTCCATGTTCGCAAGACAGTAAGTTGCTTGTAGTTCTTCATCTTCTTCCGCGGGCTATTTTGCTCCGTAAGCCTTTTTCTCTTCAAATATATTCAAATCTGTAATCTTATTAACCCTTAATTGTCAATTATGGATTTTGTTCTGAAGAAATCTATCGCTTTTCAAAAATCCAATGATAATAAATGTAAGTGTTGGACTTAAATTTTTTAACCAAATTTTAGTAATAGATGAGAAGATGGATTTATAAGAAGATAGATCTAAAGCTGAAAACAAATCTTGCTTAATTAAGTATTAATAGTTCAGCGCTAGGCATGTTCGCGAATTTCATTCTTGTGACATCTTCTGTCAAGCTCTCACTACGCTAAGAAGCCCCTTTTAGAAGGTATTCATTTACGTAAAAACAATTTTATATTAAAAGAAGCAAGAAAAAAATATACAGTTGCCCCGAATCTTTTATATCCATTATTTAAAAATATAGGGGGAAAAACTGAATTTTAATAGGTGGGCGTGGCAGATTTTTTTGTCTGGTTTATAGAATACCGTGGAATACAGCCTGCCATGGAATACCGTGAAAAACAGCCGGAAAAAAGACGTGCCTTGAGTTTATACTATAGGCGAGGCCTGTGAACAATTTGGCTCATATTCAATAGCAACGTACGTGAAAGAACTTCTAATGTTTCTGACAAATTTGAAGTCGATATCTTAATTTTTGCAACCAGGAGAATGTTTATCACAGACATTCCAAAGACTGACGGACGGATGGAAAAGTAGACAGACAGATAAACAACGGACAGACGGACATGCTTAAATGTCAAATGTATATAGATTAGCAATATATGACAGAGGTCAACAAGCATTACCTCCAGAAACTGAAGAGTGTCTTCATAAGTCGATAAGGGCTGCATATGTCTGTCTACAGACAACATTTTTCCGACAAAATATTCATAAGTTTCAGAGCAATTGTTGCAAATGCTTTAAGGGTTTTATTTTTTTCGAGTCCAAATAATTCTTGAATTTTATTGTAAATGGGAGCCTACTTGAGCGCTATAATGCTAAGGCGACTTTAATCTAACTCTACTGGCTTTTGTTTTGTTCTGTTCTGTTCGAATTGTAAAGCGCGAGACTATACCAAAGAGATATCATTCGTTGTTAAATATTTAAAAGCATTCACATGCGAAAAGCAAAGCAACACTGGAAACGGCAATAGCTTATGTATTTAGAGAGACAACGTATTTGCCTAAGCTAAGGAACTACTAAACTTGTGTTTATGCCGCAACGAGTTGCCTAAAAGGCTAAAAACGTTGTCTGTTATGTACAAATTAATGAGAGCTTCCGAATTGTATGTTTCTTAAAGCTACTACCACCGTTGGTGGCTAGTGTTAATCAGTTTGCATTTGTGTCCGTTGTGTCTCCTCGATTTTAATGAGGACATTTAATTTGATTGGCGCCTACCGTTTAAAGTTTCTTCACATTAAGAGTCACATGACTATGTCGGAAGAATGTGCCAGAAAAACATACTTTCAGTAATGGCACGCAATGTTTAGCTAATTGATTGTACGACTTTAAAACAGTGGATGATAATGCAGACAACTCAACGCAGATTGATCGTTTCAACGATAATGGTTATCATCGATAATGATGTTTACCTCGATTTTACTGTTAAACTACGGCGATAATAACAAAAAAAAAAAAAAACAAAAAAAAGACAGAAAAAAGCGATGCTTTTATATGAAATCAAGTGGAGAGTTGTATGATTAGGCCGAAACTCAATTTGTAGATAATATTTTAGCTTTTGTTGTTGGCGCTGATTGTTTTATGGTATTTCTTGAAAGCCATGATCGTAAATTCATTTAATAACTTAATTAACTCTAATAGCATTTTAATGTTTTCGTAAATTTCTTCAAATCGATGACTTTGACGATTCCGTCGTAATAAAATTGAATGAAAGATTAAATGAACTTTTGTAAATTATAACGAAAATTAAAAAATATAATGAAAGGAGAATGCAGATAAAAAAGCATCCAAGTATTTGAACTTGAGTGTCCACAGCTTTAAGTAGATAGACAAAACAGAGAAGATTTTAATTTAATTTTGGACTTATAATGAACAAAAATATATTTCATGATTGTTTAGTACGTACACCGTTTACTTTGAAGTTCATCAATCTTAGTTTATTGCTGACTGAAGCACAGTAACAGTAATTTAGTAATTAAAATTTTATCTTCGTTTCTTTAATTTTATCTTACCCATCCATGATTGTACTCGACGTTGGAGAAGGAAAGAAGGAGGACGAGAAAAAGAAAGTTGCGTATGCGTGTTGATGGAAGTTGTTAACAGCACGTGCTGTCACGACGACCAGCCATTTCACCATTTTCATATTCAGTGTACTCATCGCGTTTTAGGAAAATTTTCGTCAATCACCAAAAGTAATATTTAAGATACCCTGACAATCCAAAAATATCCAACCAACCATGCAAACACAACTTTAGTAATAAAACAGTAAACCGCAATGTCGCTATCAAATGGAAACATGTGGATAGGGAGGTAGGAAGATGGGGAGATAAGTGTTCCCAAACAAACTTAGCTGGAAGCTGTAAATTTTTCGCAACATCGAGATTTCTTTCTGCTCATAATATGTTCTATAAATTGGAATTTGAAAGTATCCTAGAAATTTTTATACATATTCTAAATTGTTCTAAGCTCACGACTGCAGATCTCTCTTGGCATTTTACTTAGATGTCGACGAGCGACGATTTCCCATTTCGCGCGATTTTAGATGGGCCTTGTTCTCACCGAAGGGAGAACCAGTCCAAGAAACTTGTCTTCGATAGGTTGTCGGCTTGGTTAGTTAACCATTAGTTAACTGTTAGTTGGTCAGTTAACCATTAGTTAACCGTTAGTTAGTTAGTTAATCATTAGTTAACCATTAGTTAGTTTGTTTACCATTAGTTAACCATTATTTAGTTACTTAACCATTAGTTAGCCATTAGTTAGTCGCCGAGAACCTAACGAGGACTCGGGTTTGTTCTCCCTTCGGTGAGAATAAGGTCCATCCAAAATCTCTACGTTCCTACGGATAAGCCAGTTGCAATGCAACTCCATACCGGAGAATTGTTCTTCCCCCAATTTGGGACCAGCCAGCGCTACAACGAAATTCCCGTAAGGGTCACTTCTGCAGAAGGTTGTTTTGTAGGCTCTGAATATCTGTGGCACGAGAAAGAATAGAAATAACTAAGTTATGGTCAGACTTATTTAGATTCCATTTGACCTAGGGAAGCAATCCCATCGTCCCAGGAAAGCTATATAAACAGTAAATTGAATTTTTATCAGCCAGCTTTTTGTATCAATTTTCTCTCACACCGGCAGAACTTCTAACAACACAAGAATGGATACACCCACATGATTGCACTTTCACTTGTTTACATTCGGGAGGCAAGACAATTATATGCAAGATTGGATGGCTCTAATAACAAATTCAAACTACATTCAATTTGTATAATTCTTGCATCGCAACTTAGTGCTATGATTGGTTTCATAAAATGTGTGAAATTCAAAAGTTTTGCTACTACCTACCTAAGATCGACAAATAATTTAAAAACTCATCAAATAATATCGAAAAGCAAGTGAAATATTTCTTAAAAAACATAAAATAATCGTTTGGGAACACGTGAAAATCTACAGTTTATTCTATCGCTCTCTTTTTTCTTAATGATAATAATCACGATGAAATGATGATGAAGATCATTAACCAAACAGTTTCTTAAAAATTTCGATGTGCCCTAAACGCTACACTCTGCGATGTGTGTGGTCTTGAGAGGCTGTTTTAAAAAGCCTGCCACACCAAATATCGTACACGTTTAAGAAAATCAGCCAGCGACTGACATAGAGACACACAAAGTAAAGTTCCATAAACCGTATCGCGGGTAATGGGAAGAGAGTGAATAAATGAGTGAGTAAGGATTTATTGTGTAATAAATGATCGTAAAAGAGAGAGAGAAAAGAATAACTTTGAGCAGCATGTGTGATTCCAAGTCAATCAACATAAAACGATTTTTATTAAGAAAGACAGCCGGCCACCACGAGCAACGGTCAATAACAGCGAAATGATACAGATGAACTCACATATGGATATATGTAACCAACAACAAACAAACAAAAGACTTTAAAGACACAATAGCACAATTATTTAAAGTTGCAAAACATTGTCATTAAACAGTAGTCACATCAATTGAATTTCGTTATGATACGTAAAGAAAATCATGATGATGCTGATGATGCTTATGATGATGACGATGATGATGATGATTTTGTTGCTATACCTTATGCTATATAAGTTATGATTCATTCTTTCATTTAGTGGTTCATTTGTTTCTCGCTGATTTATTAACATTTTATAACATCGACGGTAATAAAAAAAAAACAAAAAATAATAATAAAAAAGTGAACCGTATTTTTTGTAATTTTTTTTCATCCGTTTTATTTTAATTAATTATTTTTTGTTGCTTAAATTAGGTTTTCTTTTCTGTAGATGTTTAACAGCTTTTATGCAGAAATCTTTAGCTTAAGCAAATACAGTTTACGTAATATATTTAAAAATCAAACAAAAAGTTTAACGATTTCAACAACAAACGTACTTCTCTTACTTTCGGGATTTAAACAATGTTTTCACAATTCTTTTTATTTATTTTTCCTAATTAATAGGAATAATTGCAAACAAATACAAAATAATAGCAAAGGAGTAGACGTCAAAAAATTTGTACCAAGGCATGAAGACGTACTTTTAGTCATACTATGGCCCTCACTGCTCATTTCAAAGCTACGATAGTACGATATAAAAATCGGGAGCCTGACATATATGTTCTTCGATTGATTTCATAGGACAACTTTGAAAATGACGGTTTCGACCGTCCATAACATGCGCTTAAAAATGTTATCAAATTTACTTCCAATCGTTCTAGAAGTTATACTCAAGACATGGCTACAAATTAATTTTTTTTATTTTATTTGCGACAAGTTAATTGGGTAATGCGTACTATACTTATATAAACACAATCATGATGAGGGAGAAAGAGGTATGGAAATAGCGGACAGAGCGCGACAGCGACTTCTATCTTTATTGATGAAGTACTCGTTACGACTGGTTCTACGCACCAATTGGAATGAAATTATGCTCTATCGCAACGGAAATTGGACCCGGATAATCTTGAGTTGATAGTCTTCCTTCTTTGTTGTATTTTATCCGCAATTAACAAACACTGTTTCGAAAAGTATTTATCGAAATTTTCTTTCTTAATTCATGCTCTCACCGTATGCGACTATTTTGTGTTTTTATTAGAGAGGTCTACTATATGAGCTATGTGTGTTCTAGATGACCCTGTCTCCGACTGAATGAACAATGTTACAAATACTTAAAACGACCTTAATAGTAAAACTTAAGAGGAATAGACAGAGAACGAAACAAACGAATGGCAGTGGGATGTGGCAAGATTCAGGCTGTACATTGGATGCTTCAAAATATCTCAGCAAAGCTCTCTCAATTTCATTAAATAAGTGAAGACGACGGAGAAGAAGAAAATGTGAAAGAAGACGATGCCTTTCCCATTGATCAATTCTGAATACTTTACCTTAATTTTATACTATAATCTCAGTAATTGTAGACAGTGGACACAAAAACTAGAGTGATCGTTCGTTCGGCTTAATTTAATTTAAGCTTTTCAAGTCTACGTTTTTATTGTAAATAAGATTGAACTCTTTATTATGTAAAATTAAGTGTAAGCTGCATTCCTATTGAGAATTAAATTTTTATTAATCAAATTGAATAAAGACAGAGGAAAAACGAAGACGACAAATCGTGCTTTTCTCATCGGTTGTGCGGTTTCGTCCACACAGTTAAACACATTATTCTCACACTTGACCTCGCTGTTATATCTCGTTATCACAATTTTTCTAATCTTTCTTTTCACCTCCGATTCGTTTCAACAGAGATTCCCAAAAAGTGATTCGATCCATTAAAATTTTTACTATTAAATCATGTGATGCCCAAATATTGAGCTACTCTTTGTACTCAGCTTTAACTGTTAATGGTTGATAACGGTTAGTTGGTCAATGTTTAGATCTATAGCGATGTCATAAGATCAACAGTACCGGCCTTTCTCAATTTTTTGAAAAAATTAATCGATATTATCAAAGAATAAGACATTTGCTTGCGCTACTAATTTGCATAAAGCGTCTTCACGCTAAGCATCAAGATTTTTTTCACAAGTCTATCAAACGTTACTGCCTTAGGCGAGATGATATTACAAAACACAAGTGAATTGTTTCAAAAGTTTGTCTGATTTTGAAAATAGAATTTCTTTCGATCGATTTGAAAAAAACTCGCAACTTGTTTACTGTATATGACATCTTAATGCTTTTACAAGTATTTGCCAATGAGATTGAGAGTTAAAAGCTCATCTGCGTACTTGACGACCATTACATTAATATTCGAAGTAAGATTAATTCCTAAGATCAACTTTCCTCTTCTTTTATTTAAATCATTTTCATGCAATTTTCACTACGCACCGTGACAACATAATCCAAAAGATTTCTTTTAAAACAACCATTCAAGTACAAATTTAAATAAGTAATCAGTGTTTGTTAGCAGCAAAGCGTTTCCGACTTTACTAGCAAAGCAAGTTTCGGAAGTGAAGGGCAAAATAGTTAATTGTCTTTAAATTGCATTATATATAATATCGGTCTAATGTTTCTTATATGGGTGCACATCTAATTTAATTTCGGGATGAGAAACGACACAACAACAACAACAAACAATGCAATAATACGCAAACATTTTAACAGCTAAACTCAAAAAGTTGAACTCAGTTTACATTCTGCATCTATTTTTAACAGACAAGACTGACTGACATGAAGGATTTAATTAAATTCTACTCCATACAAACATGCTCGCAACGTATAGAGGGAGTGAATAAGGTAGAAAAATAAGAGAACTGAACTGACAGCACACACCAATGTATCAGAAATAATAATAAAACACTGTAGTGTGTAACATTTTTCAGTTACGCAATTTAAAATCGTATGTGAGTGAGTCTGTAAATGCGGGTATATCATTCGTTTCACTACTATATCCTTTCCGCCCGTCTTCATCCACCTCTCACTCACTCACTCTTTCTCTCTCTTTCGTCTTCACATTATGTGATGATTATAAAATAAAATTCTGTCAAGAGTAGCATTCAGCACAGAGAGGACTGTATGAAGAATGAATTGATCGGTAATTAAAAAAGAAGAAAATAAATAAAACAACAACAACAGCAACAACAATAATAATAACATACGTAATAGAATCCTTTTTGACATTTTTCTTCTAGAGAGATGCACGAGCAAAAAAAACCGAAAAGCGAAAAACGAAAAAAGAAAACATAAACCGACAACAACGTACTTGAGTTAACAAGTTTTTATAAGCTTTTTTAAATTGAATTTATTACTTATGTGTGTATGTATCTATGTGTAGTCAGATGTGAACATGAATTCGTTACAGTTACAGGCTTCGGTTCTTCTCTTTCAAATGGAATTTAATTTCAATATAAATGAAAACACACACACATACATACATATGTGTATTTTTTCATATGTTTTCAAAAAAAGTCTTACAATAGATGGCAGAAAAGGAGAGAGTCAAAGTCCGTTTGTTATATTCAAGCATATCCCAAATTTGCTCTCCTCTGAATATCAGGAAACAATTCTTTGAAATATAATTTGAAATCTACTCAAAATGGCTCGATCAAAGTTATAAGAAATGATTACAGGAGAGAGTCCAAATTATGTGTTAATTATACATCCTGTGATTGTATAGTAAAACAAAGATTCGTACTTCTGTCGTATGGGCCAACTGTAGACAAACTTGATAACTTGATAAATAACAAAATTATTTCTCATTTTTTAGTCATTTTCAGAGTGATGTTTTTTCGACTTTCTTGCTTCATTTGTCGCTTCTTAGACTTGCATGCTCGTAAGGGCTGAAGTTAATAGCAAACCACAAGAAGTAAATCAGCAGCAGACGAGTTAGTAGGCAGTGAAAACAATACCATGACATCGAAAAAACTATTCCATTTATAATCCCAGTTATTCTGGTTACTGTCAATTATCAAGGAGAGATAGTCACAACAGAGCCGTATCTGCAACTCTGGGAAAATAGTGCCAGAGTCAAGGTCATCACAATGTGTAAGAGAAAAGAGAACAGCACAACAACAACAAAAATCTTTACAAATTCAAGAGTTATGGATGGAGGCAAACGGGGTATAAAGTTCAACATGATAATACGCGTCGGAATTTATCTTTTAATCAGTTCAATCCTTGATGTAACACCACCAATCATCGAGTGGCTGAAGAGAAAATCACTGACGAAGATCTGGCGAATATTTGCAGTAAAGTTGATAAACATCATTAGGAAAGCTTGCTATTTTGTTTGCAATATACAGAAGGAAGCTTTAGAGAACCCATAAAGCATATATATACTCTTGACCAGCATCAAATCTATCTGTCTGTCTATCTGTCTGTCTATCTCTCTGCCTATCTGTCTGTCTATCTATCTATCTGTTTGTCTATCTGTCTATGTATCTGTTTATCCGTCTGTCTGCCTGTTTGTCAATTGTATACGGTATGTCTAATGTCTACGATTAACATTCTGCTGTTCGAAAAATGAAGATATCGGTTTTCGCGCGCATGTGAATATTGGAAGGTGATACACTCCAATAAAAAAAAAATAAAAATGTTCAAATCTGCTTCATAAAAAGGAAGAAAACCAATCATCCGGTATTATAAAGCATCGAAATTTATTTTTTTTTCGCTTAAGTTCGGACTAAATAGATCCATTTTCGGAAACTCTTCCTAGCCCTGTGTTTTTGTATGCCAACAAATTAGTAATAAGTTCTTTGCTCAAAAAATAAAAGTTAGCGGACTTGGATTACGTCGGTTTGTGATTTGTGCTTACTTTTCTCTAAGAATTCCCGTGAAAAATAAGTATTCGTTTTGTAACGATTTACGTGGCTTTGTTTTAGAAATTTATGGCAAAAATAAGTAAAACATTGCATTAGGCGAAGTAGTGTAAGAAGTTTTCTGTAAAATTTTAAATAGTTTACTGTAAATACTTAACTTTAAATGCCATCGCGGTTTAAAAATTTTAAGCGTTTCTGATGAACGAGTTTGTAGACCTTGCTCAAGGTAGGCTGCTGTGTCATTAAAAATTGATTGCCGATAATGCAAGACTGTCATGAAATTTAAGCATTATCTTATACATACATTCCTAGACATGTGTATGTAAATCAATACTGCATGGAGACTTAATTCCGAAAAAACGACCGTTAACAAAAAAAGCGCGGGTCAAAGAAATGTTGAAAAAATTCAAAGTAATAAAAAGGCCTTACAGAACCGCTTTATCTTGGATTTATTTGCGTACTGCGTAAGTATTTTAACCTTGATGCAGTTCGAGGCAAACGGGAAGAAAAGGGGAAAAAGTAGCTTTGTAAGATCACAGATTTTACTTCGAGATAAAATATTTCTTCGACAAATGATTTTCAAAGAAGTAAAAGCCAATAGTCAGTGGCAAACCATTTCCCGCAATACGTGATTCCGCAGCTATGATTATTTTAATAACAAATTGATTAGCGATGTGAACTTGCATCTGCTAGCACCTGTTGATTGCTGCTTATTTCCAAATATGACGATTCTAAAATCCAATTTTTATAAAAATGTGGCGACAGGCAGAATTTTTTGAAAAGTTATGAAAAGGCTTCCAGTAGATATTTCTTTTTCTAATTAATTTGACATCCAACGGTTACCTGTAAATATACAAAAACAATTTCTAATGGATTTATAGCAGATATAAGTATGTAGACAAGCTTCCTTGGCGAGCGGACACGCGATTCTCGTATTCATCCTATAATAGTCCGCTGGTCACTAAACATTAAACTGAAATATGATGCACTTTCAAGCAATTGCGCGAGTTTAATTAGTTTGATTACATAATTTACCTTTTCATTAATCGCGCCTAAATCTTAATTGAATTTAATTAAAAGTATTTGAATTGAAATGAATTAATTTTATGATTATCTTAACAATTTACCGAATTTGCGATGAAATTAAAAAATAAAATTAAAAGCAAAACGAATCGTCAAAATTTCGAAAATATAAAGAACATGTGATAATCGAGCATCTGGTCAATAAAAATAAGAACAAATAAAGCACACACACAAACTCATGTACGAGAAGACACAAGAGACAAACGCACCGACAAGTGTGCGGTAGAGCATTAAAATATTTTTTTTTTTTTTTGGTGTATAACACTTACGAGCGAGTAACTTATTCATAATCACAAAAACGACAACGACAGCAACAAGTACAACTCATACTCATGTGGATATAAAGAACATTAAAACATGTTACATATGTATCATGCATATGCATATACAAATTGTACAGAGTGACTTGGTGAGACGGCAAACTTCTACACAAGTTATGCATATACGAAGAGAGACAGCATTAACCACAACAACCCTCAAAGTCAAAGTCTCAAAAAGAAATGTTAATGAGTTAATTAGTGTAAGCAAAAACGCTGTTGTGGGTCTCCGTATCCCCATAAGCAAAAAAAAGAAAAAAAAAGGCGAAAAAAAAAGGAAAAAAAGCAAAAATAGCAGACACTCACAGAGGCAAGAGAACATCAACAATAAAAGCATTGAAGATACAATATATTAAACATTGCACACATACATTGAGAATTATGAATATTTTCTGCTGCACAACACTAGTACTAGTCTGCAAACCAAAAGAATGACAACACATTAGCAACAACTAAATATTAGCTTCAGAATTCTTACTGTTTAAAGCGAAACCCGGGCAACATACATCGTCATCCATATCTTTAACAGGGCGACTTCGGTAACATAGAAAGTAAGACAAAAAAGAGATTAAAAAGTAATAAAATCCCTTCAAATACTTGCGATGGCTGGCATTTTCAACAATTACGGATGTTACGCTTGACCGATTTGAAACAAGGTCTGGAGCATGACTTAGCTTCTCAACTCTAGACTTAGTTTATTTTCAATCCTGCTTGATTTCGCAAAGGAAAACATCTACAACATCATCAAAACATCAAACACATTGAGAAATTCTGACCTTTTACTTCGGAAACCGACGACAAATCGTGTGAGTTGTGAATTTAATGGACGAAAGTGTTGAACTATGTAATGTTAAGTTATAACTGAATATGCAAGAATTTGTCCAGATTCCTCTCCGTTTTGTTTTCTTTTTGTATTAATATTAACGAACTTTGAAACGTTAAGACATTAAGTTTAAAGTGGACGAGAAGACATACAAGGCATCTAAATTAATTTTCTACTTATCTCACCATGTTAATCGCATTTAAAATGCTTAAGTAAAAACATTAGACAGATGGAACCATTTCGTTATAGTGGACAGTGAAATTCTTATTTGTACTGAAATTGACTAGAAAAACGTTCTCAAGTTAAATCTAACGTTTGGATTGTATTAAAAGAAGTTATTTGTTTCGTCTCAACATAAATAATAAATGTTTAGTTCTCTTCTATATGTGTCCCCTAAAGTTATAAAAATATATTAAACTAAAGAAAATTATGTGTGAAGAATATTATTGAAGCTTTTTCCTTAGAATATTAGCATTAGCAACAATCAACTTAAGTTATATAGGATTCTCTACAGAAGAATATAAAAACTGTTTTTCATCTTCTTTGACTGCATTTTTGACTTGTCATGGAAATGAATTTATACCCAGAGTACAGTAATCACAGTAAGATATACGTGCAAAGAACACCAAGATAACAACATACGTAATGTGTTAATTACGATTAGATAGTAATCATTACGTTAATGCAAATTTACTGACAGGAATATCGTGGTGATAAGCTTGCAGTATTCTGTTAGGTGACAACACACACACACACACACACGTAGACAGAGATTTCAATAATCGGATGCCCCTCAAATATAAAATATGCCGTTAAAGTCCTTCTTATCGTTTATTTATCGTTTACTTATCGTCTTTATTTTTAAAATCTTTTGACAGTGTCCTAATGCAGGCCATCATGTAAAGCACAAATTAAACAAATCATAAACGTTATAGTCCGACCAATGGAGAACTAACTAAAGCCAGAAGAGAAATTTTTGATGGATAACTTAAACCAAGTCCGTGCATGCCAAAGCCCTGTGGGTAGAACAAGCAGTAAGTGGTGGAAAAATTAAATGTCTGATGAATTGACGGTATATCATGGTTTGTATCTTTCTCACTAACTCGCAATTGGTACCCACATAAGAGGCAACACTGATCAGATTGCGTCTTACCGAGGCGGTTTTCAAAGGTCACATTTTAGTCTATATTTCTGATGAAGAGAGCCATTTATATTGTCTACCTTACCGCGGCTCATTTTGCGATGTTTTTCATGTGTGAATACAACAGTAGAATGCTTGTGTAGGGAAAAAATATTAAGAGACTTTTCTCATTAAATGACATTCTGTATCATACATCGAGCAACAATAATTATGTTGCGTCATATTAAGTAGCCTTTGAAAAGCTGAGTATCACTTTACAAATTTTGTGCCAATAGTTCCATATACGGTCTAACGAAGCAAAAGTAATATTAACGTGAAAACACGTGAAATTAAAAAAAAAGTGTGCAGGCGTAAAGTGAAAAGTGAGACTTCATCGATAGAGGATCACAAGGATTACGGGAGGATTAGGACTTCGATCCTGTCTAGCCCAAGATGGTCAATACACAATCACGATTTACTGGTAATCATTCGGACAATTTCGATATGAGATCTTAAGAAGTATTCCAGAAATCTATGACTTATAACAGATCGTCAGTCTACGGCATCTATCGTATACATACACAATAATCCGGTCTATATTTTCCTAAAACTAAATTTTCTAATCTGTTCATAGCCATGGTTGAGAAAGAATTGTATCCACCTTAATTTATAAAACTGAAAAGTCGTGAAATGACAAGCAGATAGTAATACGCAGTTACAAACACAACATGAGCCCTTGATGAGTTTTCTTTCGTAATACATCCCCCCTATATTCACATTTATGAATATAATACAATATAAAGGTTTTATTTAAACGTTTACAACATATTTAAAATTCAATCAAAAGCATAATAAAAAGAAGAAGAAAAACCAGCAACACAATAAACGGGAAAATAATTTTAACATAACGATAATCTTACCCTTGATTTTGTGGTTTATAGATAAAATGTTACCACACAAACCCCAAAGTTGGAAAAATCCCAAAGGACTAATTTGCAGGTTTGTTTATTTTCATAACATCTCCCCACCTCCACTCGTAGTAGCTCGTAGTGTGCTTTTTTATGTAGCAATTATTAACCACTTGATTTAATGGGTTTTAAAGCTAAAGCAATTGAAGCTTATCTCCATTGATACACTCTCTCTGTAACAACGGAAACTCTTGTAAACATAAAAATAACTTATGCCAATGGGGGCAGACGTAGAGTTATACGAATAAGGGTGTGTTTCCTTTGAGAGCGTTTTCTTCCAAAAAGCAAAAAAACCGATGAAATAAATAAAAAAAAATTTTATTTTCTTTTATGTACTCTCTGCATGATGATAACATGGGGAGTTCAAGAAGTGTTTAGTATGGGGAATGTTAATTTTATGATTATTAACTTTATCCTACAAAAGCAAAAAAAAGGAAACACAAACATTTGCACACAACATATTAAATAAAGATTCGGTAAACAATTTAAATTTATTCATGGTTTCGTCAGCGAAGAAAAAACTTTAATTATTTAACTGTACACCTAATTATTGTAATATTGTTAATAGTCTACTAGCGTTTTTTTTAATGTTGTTATTGATGTTATTGTTGTTGTAGTTTTTCAGCAATTTTAACTTAATTTACACTCACGCTTTCGCTTTATCGAGCAAATTTACCCGATGGCTTTGAATATTCTGCTAATAACTCACTTAAGTCTGTCGTCGCTACGCGGCAGTTTACGAGACGGCAGACTATGGCTTGATGTGTTCAAATGTAGGCAAAAAATAAAACAAAAATAAAAGCGTGCATGAATATATAACATGTTACCACACACACAATCATTTGATTTGATAGCGTCTGTACATATTAGACAATTGTAAGGCGGTTTCTATTATAAATACGTAAATACACACTTACATAGGCACATGCACACATACATATATACATACATAAATGCATACATACATGTAGACGTATATAGTGAGGCATATTTTCTGTAGATGTTATTCGAAATGCAGTTAAAGTGTTTGTTGGTAGTGTTTGTGATGGTGGCAATTGTAAGCTTTAAAACCATAAAATGTTCCCAGGAGCAAAATAACTCAATTTTAAAAATGGCAAACGACATCAACAATAACAACAGCGCAAAAAAAATTGACGCTTAATAACGGCTGGCGAAGCAGCAAGCATGTAGGTCGGTGCAAAAAAAGAGACGAGCAGTCGTTCAGTTAGTCCGTCAATTAGTCATTCAGTCACTCAGTCAAACAGTTAGACGTACAATCTAATCTAGTCGAAGTCAGTTGTTTGGTTGCTTGACTGGTTGCTTGATAATCATCCAAAACCGCTAAACAAGAACAAGAACAAAGTGTGCTGCAAAATAGTGATGGTTGGCACAAGAAACACTTAACAAAACAAAAATAAAAAAAACATTACCTACGAGAAATACATGCATACGAATGCAGTACACATGCCTTTATATAATAATGCTTTAAGACAACAACAATAGTAATATTGTAATAACTACATTACCCGTCCTTATCGAGTGTTGAATGCCTGGATGTCATGACATAACTTGCCATGTTTGGCATTCGTCAAGCGTTTATGATGGATGGATGAATGCATTCATTGCCTTTTCGTTTTGTTTTATTTTCTTTACCAAAGTAATATTCATGTTGTTGCTGCTATTGCTTTTATTGCTACTATGCCATGCCAGCCATTAAAATATTGTTAATAAACTAAAGGTGTTTACTGTGCTGATTTACAAATATATACTCGAGTCAAACTGCTTCATAACTGCTTCACTCTGCTCTATTTCACATTCCACGCTCAAAATACGTGCTATATCCCAAGACATAAGCCATAGTTTCTTTTCATTGCTAAGATGAACCACCCCTTTAGGTCTATAAAGAACTTGTAAAAAGTTAATTGGATTATAGAGAGCAGGTGTAAATCACAACAGCCATCGAAAGCATCTATCGATGTCTATTAATATTACAAATATATATTCGTTACTGCATGTCGATCGATTCATTCATTTCTCCAAGTTATAAATGTGGACATAAAAAGCTTCCTCGTCTTGCATAGTGCTCAATTCTAGTAAGTCGGCAAAGAAAGGTAAACAAACGAATTACAAAAAAATGTTCCTTAATTACTATCTACGAATATTTATCTGAAATTTGGTTCTAATATTATTATACATACTATCATATGAAGCATATAATATATTATAATATAAAGTTATGATAACCTACTCGTCAAGCCTCAAAAGTTACTTTTTCAACACTTTGTAAGATTACCTGATTTCTTAATTATACCCTACACGACTTGCAGCACTGGATATATATAAGCGTGCGCAACATTCACAGAAGAGCTTAAAGTAGACCCACCTTTTATTATAACGATCGATTCAGTACCATTTTGTGCATCGGTATAAGTCTGTCTGTCTGCCTGTTGTCTGCCAACGTACTTTTATGATCAACTTTTAGGTCGCTATTTTGACACGGTTTGGCTGAAGAACGAATGCTGTTAAAAATAGGTTCGATTGCTCTGTTTTTACGACTCATACGCCTCATATAAAACCCCATTTGAAAAGAATCTTTATATAACAAAAATCAGTAGAAACTCGTATTCTGGCGTACAAAATAAACGTGAAAAATTTTAATTGTAAGGGATCATTATTTGACGCACTTCCCACATAACCCTTCTTATGAAAAGAAAATCTATATATGATAAAAAGGGACCAATTTTTAATATATTATAATGAAAACGAGTCCTCAACGTATAGAAATTAACTTCTCCAAATTTGGATCACGCAGATCTATTTACTGAATAACACCATTATATATTTATAATTTTTCGTGAGTGGTGCCCCCGAAAGTATCCAAGGAATTGTATTAGGTCGGGCTTGGTCGACTATACCGTTTTAACTTATTAAAATTCTTGTTGTAGTTGGAACATAAAAGCAGAGGCATCCTTCAACTAGGAAAAAGATAATTTCTCCATAAATTTTTTTCTCATTTCAATTTTGTTAACTTTTTCCCGACTTTAGAGGCGTTGTAATTGCTCATAATTTTGACAGAAATTAGAAAGGCAAAAAAGAAAAGCCAAAAAAGGAGCGACACTGAGATCTTAATATTCAAGATTTTAAACATTTACTGAAATCGATGTACAACTTCGGGAAAAACGACTTACGATTTCGAATTTATGATTGATTTACAATACCTCCATCTATTGACTTTTCGCGCTGCGTAGCGCTATCGGCTTCCGCTCCAAACACGACATTCATTTAACTGTGAGGTTGTGTCTAATGTTGACAAGACTTTTCCTTCATAGTTACCATATATAGATGCGTTTTGAAAAATCAATCATATTTAAATAGGCTTTGATAAGTCAAGCTCAGATCTCAGGCTATGCGGACGAGATTTGCCTGAGCAAAGATTTCGACGTGAAGCGAAGTATGAAAACGATAGACCTATTAATAGTTATAAATATGTAATACTCTGATATAAATATTTCTCTCACAAAGAATGTTTAGTACTAAAATAATAAAATTTAATGCAAAAATCTATGCAACCGTTTAATCTAGTCAAAGAATGCGCAGGAAGAACATTTGATAAGTAACTACTACCACATTTTTTATACCACGTATACCATTCAAAGTTAATGACCTAAAGCATACAACATATAATTACTACCCGATTACAATTGAAAAATATCGTTATGTAATGGCAATAAAGCATCACAAAAGTGCACCATAGCTTGGCCAATAGTAGGAACACGAAAAACTCCTGTATCGAAAGAGCTGGTGTTAAAATAAATCTCGTTCAAAAAAAAGAAGGAGAAAAAAAAGGAATGAAATGCGTAGGGAAGAACGAACATCATTAGTTGCCATATGTATACGATATTACGTCATGTCATACATATCTAAGGACAAGTACGAAATATATCTTCTTCCCCTAACACGACAACGACTTATGAAGAATTCTGTTTAGCACAAAATTATTTCAAAAAATTGTATCAAATAAGCGGTTATTTGATGGGGATTTAAAGCGGCCTTTACTTTCCCAGGCGATGCTCGCAGTAATGGCGGTAATGGTAGTGGATATTAATAAAGACCACACATTTTGACAACGTCAAGGACCACCCAAGTTGTTAATTTATGTCGTATACAATATTTGCACACAACAACAGATATAAAAAACAACAACAACTGAACAACTGAATGAACATACGTGTATGTAGGCATACATGCCATGCACTCTTCGTTGGTAATTTAAACTCTTCTTGTACTCTGTAGGGATTTTTGTGTTCTTCTTTAAATTTTCTCTCCCAATCATCATTCACATTAACATCATCACCAACATTATCAACATCATCATCATCGTCGCCATCACTACGCTAAATGATCATCTTAGCAACTATAACCGTTTGATATGGTTGTTAAACGTTTATAATCATAATCAAGATTCTGAACATTTTTTGTTGTTATACTAGTTTCGTAAACATTGTGCATATTCACCAACTATCCGACTACACAAGGATGAGTCAGATTTTTATGGATTTTTTCTTATAGGTGTGAAATGTAATTTTATAGATTAGAGAGCTTAATAAAGCACAACAAAAACGATATGCAACACTTTAATTTTGAAAACCATTGCAATCGCCTTAAAAGCATAAACCTAGGAAAAGAAAATGAAAACATATAGAATGAAATCTCAAAAATATGCGCATTTTACTGCATCCATAAATATAATAAACTGTCAAAAAAGCAACTAAAGAGCTAAATCGAACTCAATCAGAGAATAAAGGTTAGAATCTCACTTTCACACAGAGCCGCGCGAGTCGAATCAAGTAGAAGATATTTTAGATATTCCAGTTTCTTTTTTCTTGATTTTTTCTTTTTTGAATATGATATGTCACTCAGTAGATATCCCCTACACGTCGAGAAACGCGTTAGTGATGCAGCCAGAGCGATAGAACGGATAGAGCGTTATGCTTACGGATAAAGCATTCACCAAAGTTGAAACCGCTCATAATTAAAATACAATCCACCACACTGGAAATAGAATGCGGCCAAATTTTACCCATTGGCTCTTCAATACACGGAATTGAATGCATAAAAAGAGTAGAGATTTTTGTTCATTTTGGTTTCGTGTACTTTCACATTAATTTCTGCCTGATTCCGATTAGGGTTTGCGTTAGATTTTATGTGTAGATTTTAAATGTTCTATCAAAGTTTGCAACATTAGGATTGTAAAGTAGACACGCAAACAGAAGGCAGGTTTTCCGAATAGATCTAAAATATCCAACAAAGGATATTACATTGTATGAAGTATTTTATAGGCGCAATCTGATCTAAGAACAGCAATTTCAGTCGCATTCTGTTCGAGTTCAAATCCATGTTCTAATGGGAAGCAGACTTAATTACTTAGTCCTAGTTTCCAATTCTTCTTTCTTAACATTCACCTCGCCGTGCTCTTCTTAAAAAGATCACTGTCGATTTTACTGATTCTCTTTGTTAACTTTACACATCATCCCATGCTAAATAAAAACTATCAACCAGCAGCAGTTGTGAACGCGTGAACGTATTTGTAGTGAATTGTTCGTACACCTCCTGGTCTTTGAATCTTATCTTCACCTTAATGATAAAAAAAAGAAATCAGGAGAAAAGAGTAGGATATTACCACTGTCTGAGAAGTGTGTACCCGATCAGCAAGTGTTATGAATTTAGCGTGCAAGAATTCATAGCATGCCAAACACCACTCGTGATTAAAGTGTCGTTTACAGCACTGAGATTTGAACCCTAATAAACCGACTTCATGAGCGCGGCTCCTTGAAATACATCGAGCATTTCTGAGACGGATAGTTGTGAAAGTTGGGACCTATGGAAAAAGGGTCAGTATTGTCTTATCAAACAAAATACGCCACTCAGTTCAAGTAGCAATTGACAAATCGGACTGAATGTCTAGAATTCTTTACAGGGCAAAACCTGTAATTTTGTACAAGAGTAGAGTTTAGTATTTATTATTATTATTATTATATTCTAGACTAATAAATTTAATTCTTAGATTAGAGAACTGTATCGAGCACTACCAACATAGGCTATCGGCTCGTTGCTGTCTTTATTTTAGTGTAATGGTTATGTGAAAAACTCTACCGCAATGAGATTTAAGCCCAAGTGTACTAACATGCTTGAAGTGCTTCTTAACAATTCAGCCACAGTTACGTACTGGAGTTTAGAAGAAGCACAGTAGAAGCACAGTTAGTTATTCTTACTTAACATTATCCTGTTTAACCATAGCATAAATTAGAGAAGAGAAAAAATTCTTTTTGCTTCCTGACAGCGTTTTAATTAGCAATCGGGTGTTTATACATACATACATAGCGTTTTATTATTCCTTTTACAAATGCAAGCACTTTTGATTTAATTTTTACAGCATTAAATTAGTTGTTACAGAAAAGTTTTTCATCCATCTCAGACTTCAACTTCTACTTCACGATTTCGCAGCCTTCACAGTATGAGAAGAAAAGATTTCTAATCTAAGTTCTAAAAATTCCAAACAAATTGCTATCACGTAACTTAAGAGAGTTGAATTATTTTCTTTGTATTATACGTAATGTCATTCAACTCTAACCTAATATACGAAGTGGAAAAGGAAGCTGTTAAATCAGTTGCTAAGGATTGCAATAACTTCGCAGGGAGAGATCTTATTAAAGCTAAAGCACTTGTCAATGGATCTCTTAAACACAGAAAAGACTTTATACTAAACGTAACTACAAGTAAGCTAAAGTAGTATACACCTTAATCTTACAAATTAAAATAAATTTAAAAAAAAGAAAACAGAAAAAAGCGAAACTAAAACAGTGAAAACATCTCCACTCCTCTCTTTGATCTCTCTCTGAACCCAGAGGAACAAACCGGTGCTTTATGGAGAAACAAAAAAAAAAACGTAAAAAATCTGAATTAGTAGACCACCCTAACGTCGCATGTAATGCTTCAAATGCCCAGCATCATCTTTGGTGGTCTTTCACCAATAAAAGCCGCCACAAGCTCTTGTACTCTCATACATATTCGCTTACCAGACATATGTGCTTACTGCTTGACACACTGACTGTGCGGTTATATTGTTACCAAGCTGACTGTTTGGCTAATTCACTGTTGTGACTGTGTGTCTTACAGTTTATTATGTTGGTTGATTGTGACTGACTCATGCACAAACATACAGACACAGCTTTCTTTCCCTCTCTATGAGCAGCTACTCTTAAGAGGATGATGACTCATTTTTTCCTTTTTTCTTCGTCTTCTTCTTTTTTAATGTCTGGGAGGCATTGAAAAGGAAACTTAGCAAGTTAATGTTGTTTTTAAATCCGAAAAAAAAACACTTTGGGAATCTCTGCAATTGTGTTAATTTTGAAAATCTGTTACACTTGCATTTTTATGTGCTCGCTTCTTTAACGATTGTGCTTAAGAATTGATTTCTTTGAAATTCCAAACATTTGAAAATGATGTGAGGTTTCATTCAGTTGTGTGTAGAGATTTATACGTGTGTCTGTCTATCAATTCACGAAAAATGTTTTTGAAATTTTTTAAAGTATTTTTCAAAATACGCCTTTTTAAAATTTGTTTGTTTGTTTTTTTTTTTTTGTTTTTTGTTCCCATCAACAACGGCGTGTGGTCTGCCACACATTTGAAACAATCTTTTAGTTAAACGTTACTAACGTCTAATCGAATTATTTATGAAAAGACTAACAAAACTATATAGCTACAGCTTTTTTTTCGTTCTTACCATCCGAGGGTGTATTAATTTCATCACAACACATCAACGACTCCGTATGTTACTGTTTTCTTTCAGATTATGTCGAGACATATTTTCTAATTTTGCTTAACATATTTCAACCTGTTGTACGGAACCATTTAATTATGCTGCTGAAGAAGTTTCAACAAATTATATAAATGTTTCAACAAAATTATAAATTGTTTGTCGATAATAGTTCAAATTTTTCGTTTGAGAGTTCATTTTCAGGGGAACTGGCCATGAACACCAATAGTCAAGACATGAGGTCCCAACAGTATCAGTCAAGGAAATTGAAATTGTGATAAAGTCCGATGAGGACTCGGCAACATATTTTTAAATTAAGTCCCGGTATCGTGAAAATTTTGTTTGCATATGAAAGTAATCCCTCCCCGCTATCCACACAATAGTAGATGCAATGATGATTGAAAAAGTCAAAAATTTCAGCATATTTTCTTCAATGCAGTTAAGAAAAGAAAAAATTGTTTAAAATAGTGGACATTTCAGATTCAATTCAACAGGCATATAGTTTCCCTACTTCGCGCTTAACCCATTAACAGAAGGAAGTATAGAGAAATAATTTTCATTTAATTGAAAAATCTTCTCTTATTCGCATAACGCCGGATATCTCTGTTTGTCAGACAGAAAGAACCGTATTTTAAATCCTGTCCGTGTTTTTTTTTTTTTTTTTGACAGCCTATGTTCCGTAAATGTTCATAAATTTTTCAACGCTGAACTTAACTTTGCTCGATATAATAGTAAAGATCAACCTAAAGATCATTCAGTTTATCGTAAACGTAAGCTCCTGAAAGGGTTAAAATTACACGCTTAGCTGTGCGCAAATCGTTCATTTGAAGATTGAAGAATGAAGAAAAAATGAGAGAAAAAGGTAAGGAAATGAGAACGAAAAGAAAAATTAAATCCCACGTATCCGATGATGTATGATAGAGCGACGGTGGTGGCGGCGATGATCAACTCTTATAAGCCGTCGGTGGTTCTGACTCTAATTCTTTGTGCTGCTGATACACTAACTGAACTGAATCAATGAATGACGACAACTACGAAATCTTTTTTTGTGATACGGATAATAATACTAGTGAGGCCAGCGTGCACTCACACATATATAACATAAGTAAATAAACAAACGTACAACAGAATCACCAATTAGCCTGCCTTCTGGTTGATGACTTAATTAAGCCCAAATGGCGCCTGGCTAAGGCTGTTTCTTCTCTTCTGCCGTGTCGGTTTTTTTTTTGTTTTTTGTTTTTATTTTTTTTTTATTTCTTTATTTTTTTTTAGTTTTTTGCCATACACATTAAGTTGTTCGGTAGGTTTTTAGGAATATTTTAAGTTATTTGTTGTGAGATATAGGTTTTTAAAATGCACATAACAACAACAACACCAAAAAAAGTAGAAATATTGGTTTTTATCAAAAAATTATAATAAATACCACACACACGCACCGTGAACAGTGCAGTTAACACATGACATAATTACTAATTGTTTTGGATCTACCACAACAATTGTCACTCGCCATGATTTAGCACTTTTTCGCTTGAACTGCACACACAACATATAAACACACACACAATCTTCTTCTTCTCCTAAAGCAACAGGGTTGAGCTGATGTTGACAAACGATCCTGATCTTGCATGCGTGTGGTAGCGGCGACGGCGGCTCCTTTTATAATCATCTCCCCAACACACAAAAAATATAGTTTGTTATGTATGATATGTGTTGTAATTGCTTTCATGTTATTTGAAAGAAAGAAAAAGGCTTTAAAGTGATTTATGGTCTTTTAAAAAGATTTGTTTCTTTCCTGAAATCTTAACAATTTTCAATTATTCTGTAAACTGTTCCTCTAAATGTTACAAGCGACAAGACAAAGTTATCATACCATAATTCCTCGACGTTGGCTGTAGCATACTATATATATGTAATATTTCTCTACACTAATAAGAAAGTTTACAAGTCATTTGTCATTTCCCTTTGAATAAAAGTCATTGTCCTTACACAGTAAACAAACTCAACAGCTGCTTAAAAAGAAACACATTTTTTCCATGTTAGATAATTCTTCACCAACAAGTGCATACGAGTATGAACAGTCTCTGATCGTGCAATGTCAGGTGAGTAACTTCCTTTTTAACTTTAAGTCAAATCTTCTATTAAGATGAACATCAGGCTCTCTTTTACAGTTTCTCTAATCTTTACTTGTGCATTTTTCTAATGCTGAAAAAATCTCAGTCAGTAAATAGAAAATTATTATTGTTATTATAATAAATATAATATTTTTAATAATTAATAATTATTGTTATAAAGCTGACAAAAAAAGGCAATCAGCCTTAGAAATGCTTCGAATAACTAGAATTCTTTATGGAAGTTGTTGCGCAATTTGACTAAGAGCTAGTGGATAAAGGATTTTCGCCTCAGAAACCAACGAAAAATACAACGCTGAACAACGCAGAAATGTAGTCAAAATGAAACTCTTTCGTTGAATACTTGAAGCGAACTAAATTTTTTCGCTGACAAAAGTTTACGAAAGCTTTAGATTAAAGTGAAACCTGTAAGAAAATAATATTTAACTGTGACCGAGTCTTTTATGATACAGAACCACTACTTTCACCTAACAAAAAAAAAGAATCCATTTCGTTACAGATTCTATACAACACATCTGGAAACTTTTGTTTTTTTACCTTAGTAATGAGCAAGAACTCGGGACTTTATTTGCTCTTGAATACTCTAAGCGTACTCTTTGACCGATTTGTCTCTTTTGAAATATCAATCTTCGAATGTTTTTACCAAATTTGAAGCCAATAACTCTAAACAATCCTGCTGGCTATTAGAAATACTTTGACAAAATGAATACACCTTCCGTCTGGGATTGCATACATGAAAAGGTCAGCGTAACTCGTGCGCCGCATATTCCACAAAGTACATTTATTGCTAATCACTCCGTACTGCGATAATCAATTTACTAAAATGGGTTTTTTTTAAAAAAGTCGTTAAATAAGTAATAAAAGTTTAAAATAGTTTTAAAATCGAAGTCTTAGAAATTCAGTCCAAGAACAATGAGGAGAAGCCTCAAATGGGTGAACTATCGGGATATAATAGATAATGCGTCAAATAAAAAATTCGTAGCGTTTCTTTACACATGAGGAGAAACCGCAAGTGGCAGAACTATCAAGACAATTTAGAAAAGATAATACGTCAAATGAAACGTTCGTAGCACTTCTTTACATATGAGAAGAAGCCTCAAATGGCTGGACTATCGAGACAATTTAGAAAAGATAATGCGTCAAATAAAAAGTTTGTATCGTTTCTTTACTTTAAATTTAAACATACATTTCTTATATTTGAAACAAACTTTATTAAGTCACATATGCGCCATTTTTTCATTTTGAAGCCATTACGCCATTACTGTAAAAGTCGTGGAATATCTTGGTAGAAAATTGGGTGAAGTCTGCTTGGATGTTAGAAAAATGCTGCAAAATAGGAAACAAACCGTAATTAAGCTCGTACTCCACTAAGTGGATGCAGAGAAACTTCACAGCCAAGCTACTTAATTTCTGTCGAGTCCTTAAACAGCAGGTCGTAGTTCACAATTTTCGGAAAACCACCGAACACAAGACGTTAGATTAGAAACCGTCAATCCGGGTTTGGTGACAGTTTATGCAGCTTTTGATTTCAGCACTGGTTCACAGATGGAAATTGAGGTACACAAAAATCGAACTTCCTTTTATATTCAGCTTTACGTAGAATATACGTCCCCTTTCATAAACAAATCTCATTAATTAGCTTCGCATCAATGCCATAAGGTCAAATAGGCCTCCATTCCTCAATTTTTTTTTGCCGAATTTCGTTGATTTTGTTAACGATTGGTTACCCAGTGCGCGGCATGTCGTTAGCCAACAGACAAGCAAACCATTTCAAAGAGATCGATTTTGATAAACCGTTTCCGTTCTAAGCATCGTCTTGGCCGACGTGATATTATAAAATGCAGCGTATTTTTTTTTAAACTTGGCTCACATTCCAAAGACAATTACCTTCAACTGAACGTCTTGCTTTTTTTTATATATATCGCCTTTCACATGCGTAATGGTTAGACTTCATAAGGTTAATATTGTCGAGGTTACGCGATTCTAAAGCCTTTTGGTGGCGGCACCACAGACTTTTCCCATGATTGAGTATTTTTTTTGATGACTAATAAACTTAAGCAGATATCGAAAAGAGTTACAAAATTTTTATGTAAGCATTTAGAGTAGTTTAGGAGCAACTGACAGCTTAATGCGGAAATAACTTCTGATCAATTTCTGTGACATTGCTTTCCTTATCAAGATGCGAGGATAACGTTTCAAATGTTAAAATATTAATGCGTCGATTGCGGTGCATTTTTAAATATATGGTTCTGCAATATGCGTCTCAAAACGTATAAAGCGACATTCGAAAATGCATATTGGAAAGCTTAGAACGTGTACATGTTGTTAATCAACGAATAATTACGAATTAATTTAGACATATTTGTCCGCATGTACTGTATTTATCACTTCAAAATTTGTTTTACAAATTTTTTTGCCAGCATTAGCTATTCTAGTTTAAATTGGTAAAGATCGTATATTCGTCCGTCCTATATTTTTTTTATCTTCAATTGCACTCTTACAAATAGTTAAGTATGATAAGTGATGTCAGATACATTTTAGTTAAAAGTATTGGTTTCAAAAGTCTAAGTCTCTATCTTTTTTTTTCGTTAAAGAGATCTTAACAAATTAATTATTTTCAGAAAATTTCGAAATATTTCTGTCGTAGGATTGTTATACAATTTTTTTGGAATTATATTGTTCTCTTCACATGCAAAGAAAAGGTGCCCGAAATATAAAACAAAAACCTGAATTTTGTTAGTTACAATTCGCCAATCATTAAAAGAATTCCTAAGCCATCTTACCGAAATGAATGAGATTCCATTTTAAGAATGTATTGAGGAACAATGTGTCACTAAAACTTACTATTTATTATCTACCAAAAGATCAAGAAAAAATATTTTCGGACGAAAATCTGAGTCTGACTCTGAGCCAACTGAGAGCGTTACAATTACTCCAGAAAATATGGAAAACTGTCCCTTAACATTCTAGTTAAGATCTTGCAATTTACGGTGCAATATTATGTTAATTGTCCATAAAGATGTAATTGATATAAAAACCTGATAATCAAAGGCAGTAGTGCTTGCGGCGACGAAAACACTCAAACACTTCTCTTTGTAATAATGCCTCTATGCGCTTATGTATAATACATAAAACAATTACCAAAAAAAAAAAAAGAAAAACAAAAAAAATATTAAAAAGTTTTACACAAAAACTTTTGAATTTGTTTGACACACACATTTCATGACACATTTTTATTCCATTGAGACGTCAAAGTTATATCAAACCATCAAAGAGACAAACTGACGTAGAAAAAACAAAGCATTTCAAATCAACAGCTTAGAAAATTATAACATTTATAAGCTTGGCCTTTTTTTTATTGTTTTTAATACTTTTATTACTGTTGCTGTTATTTTTGTAGTCTAACAGGTGAATTGAAAATAAGTGGCACTTGTCATCACATAGAGAAATTGATTGTTTTTCAATCAAGGTTTAAGAAAACTTAAATAATAATAATAAAAAAAATCACAAACAATTTAGTGAAACGTGTTTGAAGTTTTAGCGCGCAAAGCAATCAAAAAAGAAAAAAAAGAAATAAATGAAAATGAAAAACGGTGTCAATAAGATGAATTACACCGAAATCCAACGAAATTATAAAGTAAACTACGTTTGGCTTGAGAGATCATACTTCAAGTTGTTTTGCACTTTCTTCTCTTAGAGGTTTCTCTGAAGCGCCGTATAAATCTTTCTCAATCACACGGACAACGATTGTTGCCAAATTTGTTATGATTATTCAAATTTTGTTATCGACATTTGCTTGATCTGACCAAAGGCGAATAGTTAACCATTTATAACTGATAAAGAAGGAAAAAGAAGAAGAAGAAGAAGAGAACCTGCATTATTAGACAAGAGTTACACATTAAGTGCAAAACTTTGTATGCTCCCATCACCTTATAGGTATAAAATTTAAAAGCCGCTTCACACAGAAATCAAGCAATTCATAGGCAATGTTTTATTAAACCGACCACACAACTTGTTTAATTTATGTATGTATGTATATATATATATATAAATATACGTTGTATATTTATACGTATATATTTATACGTTGTATATTTATACGTTGTAAGTATGTACATGGCGTTGCCTGGCACATGGGCTATGAAATGTATGACTTTATTTAAACAACGAAAAACGTCTTTTTTAAAATATTTTCATTTGTTCATATCTTTTCATTACGTTTTCATAGCTACATCATCATGCAATGAACACATTGCAATCAATGCATGAAAAACAATGACAATTTTCTAATAAAAACCTGTTAATCTCTAAGAAATAGACGCATACATCTATTATTATGGTGTCCATAAGATGCGAGAGGAGGGTTGTTTATATCAATTATTGCAAGTGATTGTTTATAAATTAAATTCAAAAAGACTCGTTCGTTTCATTTCAACTTCAAGGCTTGGAATGCGAAATCAAGTAATTTTTTTTAAAACCATATTACGTGTAAGCTTATATAGATACATACATGTACGTATATATGTTATATGTGCGTTGAACTAGCAAATTTTTTTCTTCTTCTTCCATTCCATTAAAAATGCATTAATTTATGGCTTTTTCATACATACAGGTGTTTGCGTTAAATATGTTTATATGTTTCCGAAATCACAATTAGCAAAAAATGTTAATCTTATCTTAGTTTAATATCATTTCAATCCTTGTGCTATGAACTTTTTTTTATAGTATAAAATAGTAACACAAGAATAGATAGTTCACAACACAAAGCGATGAGCTCTAAACTATCATCATCATAAAGTAGTTAGAAATTTATTTATAGCACTTAGGTCCGGTCAGAAAGAAAATTACGACAGATTTCGAGAAATGTGCGATTAAATAAGACTTGAACACTTGAAAATTCGTCAGCATCTGTAATGAGGGGAACTCTTAGTGGCCGCAAGAGCAGCCTTAAAACATGGAAATCTTCGAAAATCAATATTAAAAAGCTGTGAAGACTTTACGACGCAAAGTTCTCCATTCATTGTCGTGAAGAAAATTTTTGAAAATTTCTCATTTTTCTCTTTCGAATACAGGATACATTTAATAGCATTTGGTAAAGTTATCATTTTGTCATTGAGTGATATATGCCTCAACGTCTTTATTTTTTTTTTTTTCTTATAACCATCAGGAAAGATATATTTCATTTTATCATTTGGTTTGTAGCTACCAGAAGGAAACTTCGAAGACCTCACAAAGTATATATATTCTTGATCAATATCACATTTAGAATCGATTTAAGCATGTCCGTCTGTCTGTGATAAACATGCTCCTGGCCGCAAAAATGAAGATATCGCCTTCAATTTTGGCAGAAGCATTGGAAGTTCTTGCACGCAGCTTGGTATTGAGAATGGGCCAAATCGGTCAAAGGATAGGCCCACAGTACAACGTAGACTAAGAATACCTCTGCTTTTAGAAGCGGAAAAAAATTGAATTTTTTCTCATTACTCGTAAACTATAGCAGATAGAATTATAAATGGAAAGGATCGACCACACCCACTCGATATAATAAAACATTGACATTTAATTTTTTTTGTGAAAATGTTTAACATTAAAAAAGCTGCTTCTGTAATCGCATAAAATATACATATTCTCGATCAGCATGAAATTCGGAATCTATCTCCACGTATCCGTCTGCCCCGTTTGTCCGTCTGTCAGACTGCTTTTCTGTGTAATACCTGTGGTAAACAATCTCCTAGCCGCAAAAATTAAGATATCGGCTTTAATTTTGGCAGAAGCCTTGAAAGTACATTCATTGCCACGACCATATATTACAATTTAATTTTCCCCCCTTTTTTTAGGATGAAGGTGATGGGTATGGAAGATTCGGCACGACTAAATATAATTTTCTCTCTTGTTTTATATGAATATCCAAATTTTTTTCTTGGAATATCAAGTTTGTCTTTGCGGATGGGGCGCCTTCGCGTCTGTTTTCAATGGTTCAGCGTATAAATAAAACTGTCATTTTTGATGTGAAGCTAATCCACGAATTATTTATGAGGCGTCGTTATAATCCATGAAAGGTATGTTTCTTGGGCTGGCTGTAGGAACCATTGGTTCTTACATCTTTCACACATAAGAATGGAGGAAATTGAAGAGTAGAAGGGATGATCGATTGAGTAAATTGATTTTTGTGGTCTAAATTCAAAGATATACTATTATATCAAGAACTTCTGGCATCCGAATGGCTTTCAAGACGATTTAACACCGTTAGACTAGATCTTGTTGGATTATTGGATTAATTTTTGCAGCGATAAATCTGGTTTTATTCGTGCATTAAAAACGAATATTGAATGTAGTTGATGAATTTAGACCAGATTTAGTGAGCGAAGTATTCGACAGTTGTTCGACTATCGAGTTCGTTTCTGTAAGAGGACCTTTGATGGCTATTTGAATGATATTGTATTAAAAACTATGCTGCATCGAATATGCTCCAAAACAAAAGCAAAATTGTACGTTTTCTCTCTTATTTTAGTGTTCCTTTTTTCTTTCCTTGAAAAACCTTACATGTACAAAAATATAAAAGAATTTTTTTTTCCTAAAATTTTAAACTTTTGTTTATAGTAACAAGTCCATTCAACGTTAAACCGATCGAGTATTAATATATTCACAAAGCCTAGCAAAAAGTGGAATATGTATCGATTTAAAAAAGGATATAAAAGACTTTAGTGCATGACACTTAAATTCTTCTGTAACGTTTACTCTCTGAAATATGTGGCCTTCTTTTATGTGAAAATAGTTTAATTACTCATGCTTTAGAGTATCACTATTTTCTTTCCAAAGTTGTTAATTATTTTGATTTACTACTACGCATGAGCGCGTGATGTTATCCTGCGTGATTTAGTTAGCAAAACAAACAAATTGTTTGTAGTATGTAGAAATTCACTAATTCAGTCAGTCGAACTTTGGTTGCAAGCTCTTTCTTACATACCACAATTTGACCTGCAATGTTGTGGTCATTCAACGTACAATCGCAAGGCGTCTGGTGTATGATGCATGACGGTTAGGTAGAAATATTATGAAAATGGCTGAAACAAAATTTGTATTAGAAAGCAGTATTCAAGTGAAATTAAATGCTTTATTGAACCGCTTTCAAGTTGTCTAATACTTTAAGCCGCCTGTTCTTAATAAATTCTTTTAAACTTGATCTTTTTTACTTCACATCCCGTAAAACGTTACTCTCTTTCACTTTCTCTCTCTCTCTCTCTCTGTCTCTCTCTGTCTGTCTTTATATCTATCCATCTATCTCTATCTCTTTTTCACTCTCTCTCTCTCTCTCTCTCTCTATCTCCACGTCTGTCTATCTATCTATCTATCTGTCTATCTCTCTCTCTTCCTCTCTCCCTCTCTCGCCATGTCACATTTGTAGAGAATGCATGATATTTTTAAATCAATGATGTCAATGGAAGACAGCATCAGCAATAAGTTAAATCCAAAAGGCTGTACTAACAAATAACACATCATTATCGTTATCGTTATCGTCATCGTTAGCAGCAACTGCAGCAGCAATGTACTCTTGATTCACTCATTAATTTATTTGTTACAGAGTGAATTACGGTTTTGTGCCCCAGCCGATGCAATTGTGCTTAAGCTTTATATGAGAGAAGATTTTAACTTCAACTTAAAAACCATACTCACCGTAGACTCTGAGTTTGATATTATACTCTTACACATTGCAACTATATCTGCACACATACATATATGCACACATGTCTTTATAAACCTTTACTAACATTTGCTTGCACTCTTAAATCGTTGGATACATTTGTTGCCCTGTCAACTTGGGTGGTCTTAGTCGGTTCATTGCAATTGCTGGGCTGGCGTAGAGTAAAACATTACTGCGCAGTTTTAGCGTACTTTAGTAACCCCTTTGGTGTTTTCCACTACTTTATCAAGAAAACGTCTTCATATACACGAATACACACAAATTCTCTTGGCTGTAGATAAATTTTAATGACTTTATAAGACTGAAAGGAATAAATACACAGCAACATACTTTAAACAAAAAAACTTTATATTTGTATATATATATAAATATATATATGTATATATGTATATATATATATACACGTATGTATGTATGTAAATGTAAATCCATGCACAAATTCATAGCAAAGCAGGAAAACAATCATAAACTAAATAGGGGATATACATTCAACGTGAAGGAAAAGTTCGTAGCGTTGAAATTCAAACATGGGTTTGTTATACCTTTAGTGCTAGAAGTACAGAGTGAACCAATTTGACTAATTGAAAATTTAATTACTACCTTTTGTGCTAAATATAGTAGAGATTTTTGCAAAAAATGTATTTCAAAAATAGAGTTTACATGTAAGAAAGTGTTTTCAATGAATTTTTTAAGAATAAATCTTTCATTTCATTTTACTCGGAACTATCCTAACCTTCTTCTTTGAAAAAACCTATTGCGAGTCAAAGTGGTATATAATCAATATCCGTAGTTTTAAAGTTAACAAATTTTAGTAAACCAAAAATATGCCATTCTGATCGGCAGTCGTTTGCCATTTTGCTTATAAAACCATTAAATCGTCATTCTAGCACTTTTAGGACTTCTAAGCGAAAAACTGAAAAACTGAAGCAAATATACAGACCCACCTTGAAGTCAGCTTTACGTTGTTAAAAGAGCCAAAACAGATGCAGAGAACACCACCGCCAGTAATACGATAAGGCAAAGTCGAGTATTTTTGCCGCGCACTTCGAAATTTTTCGGCTAAGCTTTCGAAGCATTAAAAGCTTTAGATCGGGCTTTGCCACCATTCGTACAATTTTATCTTATGTGACATACTTTTCATCTCCTCTAAGATCGCCCAATTTCGTCTGGTGTTTCAGTTAAAATTCGAAACATTACATTTTTTAAGTGATATCTGACCTATCTTTGATACAAAGTTGTTTTTTTTTTATCAATGTATAGCTTGGTGCAATCGCTATTGCCAAACGGCAACGCGGCAACTTTTTTCTCTGGCCTGCTAGTACTCAAATCTCAGAAAAAGATACGAATAGGAGGTATGTGCGCGATCCACGGGTCCACCATTAATTACAAGCACCAGCAAATCTCATACGAGAAAATATTATTTGTGAAATGATTAAACGAACTGATGAACAAAAAAAAAAAGAAAAGAAAGACTTAAGGAAGTTTTAAAAGTAAACTAAATACCTCAATCTTAAAAGTATCACGAAAAAGAAATATAATTTTTAACTCAATTTGATGCCAATTTTCCATACATGGATTGGTTTGAGTTTTCCTGTCACTAAAAAGCGAAGGAAGAATTTTTTTTAATTTTTTTTCATTTAAGAAACTTATAATAAAGTAGAAAAAGATCTATGGGCATTACGAAGTCGTCAAAAAGGTGTGCGTTCAAGGACGCCTGAGCATTAAGTACTATAAGCATTATATTCATCATTGGTTACGGCTCCATGTTATTTGCCTTTTCATATTAATTAAAATTGTCTTATCTAAATACACTCATATGCATGTCGCTTTAATTTTGACGTTTAATGCTAATTCCGATGTTTGTTTTCACAGAATATATAATATATCGGATACGGCTCAACTTTTTCTTGCATTTAATTCTATCTTATCATCACTTGTTCAAATTTTTTCCGCAGAGGTAAGCAGACTAATTGTATGCTTACTTCAATATGTTCCAATAAATTTTTATCTCATAATTAGCCTCCAGACTAACCGCACCAAATTAAGCCGAGTAATAAGTTTCTGTATTAAAAATATGAAGATTTTGCCAACTTTCCTTTGCGCTTAGTTGAAATCATTTTGAATTTAACCAAATAAATTCTTGGTACCTCAGTGTTTATAACAAACACATTCGAAAGAGCAAACAATATGAACGGCTTATGTTAAAATTGAAAATTGTTTCGGATTTAAAAATTAAAAAGTGTAAGGATTCAGACGAATCGATATTTGAAGCTTAATATATATGCTATGACTTGGAAGATGTGCCATATGGAATTTTGTGCCGTATTGTGACGATATTTGACAAATACAAGTGAAAAGGGTTTTCAAACATGAATCGATTATCAGGTACACGACGCATTCAATAGCGAGCTGTTGAAACAACTTTGTACTAAGTGCTAAGACTCATATTCATCTGTATTGATATGCAAACAAGCGAAACGCCCGCACCTGGTGCTAGAAAAGCTTAAGAGATGTAATAGAATAACATCTTGATGAGCGACAGTTTCGTGAGACTTTGGTGTGGCTAAGTGAGTGAGTCAAGCTCTTTCGACGCCGACTGACTTATTGCAGCTTAAGAATGATGTCATGTATGTGAATAATCTTTATTTTCATCAGAAAGGCACTGCCTGTTGCACTGCTCATAAATCAATGACTCCTTTGAGTGAAGAAAAAATCCTGTACACTGCAGATTCGAATAAGGGATGAGTATAAATGTAAATAAACGCGCCTGCAGTGCCTGAAAGACTGCAAGAGACTTTGAGTTTTCAAGTACAGGAATGCTGTTTATTACACTCACCACTGAAGGATTGGAAATATATTCATTTTGACAAAACTTTTGCAACACATGGAAGAAAACTTAAAAAAACAGTACAGGACATACGTATCAAATTTTAAAACGATTTGAGTATGCTTGTCTGTCTGTCCATGGCGGCTTTTATCTACGGTACCTTGCGATCGGGGGTATGTTTAATACCATGTATGTTTAATACAAGTGTCACTGTCTTCAATTTTGACGGGAATATTGAAAAATCTTACGCGCAGCTTGGTATTGGAAAGAGGCCCAATCGATCAAAAGTTACGCCAACAATAAAACATAAATTAAGAAGAACTTTATTTATTTATTTTTTATTATTATTTATTATTATTTTTTTTTTCATTACATTTCATTATATATATAAGAGAGACAACTGTAACCATTTGTATACTCTAGGGGTGATCCTACACGACCAATACAAAAATTGAGAAACTCCACCGCACACACGCTGCTTTATTAAGTACTGTAATTTTATTCTAATTTTTTTCGATCTTTTTGAAGATAAAGGCTATGGGTGTAGAAGATTCGGTCATAGCTGATTAAACTGTTCTGTACCTTTTTTTTCGTATCGTGAAAGTGATTCATTTCTACCTTTTATTCGTTTATTTTACATTTGATTTTCGTTTTATTATTACATTTGATTTATTTTAATTTATTTCATTTTATTAGATCAAACTTCATAAAGGTGAAATCTCCCCTCTAATGTCTTCTATAAAAACCAGTCGAAAATAATTTCAAAAGACCTTTTCCATTAACGACTTCTATGTTATGATTAAAACTAGCTCTGTCAGGCCATTATTTAAAAGTAATTTTTATAGTCGCTGTTCTTTTTGTCGTTGTTGTTGTCGTTTGTGGTTTTGTAAACAAATGGCGTTGACAAATCAAACAAATAGTCAGCCAGTCAGTCAACTAATCAAGCAACCTGGCAACTTTAAATGTGAACCCTACAACCATTATACAAACAATAACCAGCCAGCCAGTCAGTCAACCATTCTATAATCGCTTGTAGTCAACCATTTAGATCGCTTTTGCTACTGACATACATTTGTATTTTTTTTTGTTTTTATTTTTGTTTTATTTTTTTTATTTTTCATTTTTAACCAACAATATTAAAAAGACATTAAATTTAAAATGATGCGTAACATAAGCAGATACAATGACAACAACGACAACAATGACAGAAGAGCAACTGCAATAATAAAAACCAGAACAACAACAGTTACAACAACAAAAACATAACATAACGACATTAACAAAACTAACAAACAAGTGACAGATTATATGTAGGTATGAATGAATGTATGTATACATATATATACATATATATATACATATACATATAGATGAAGTGAAAGAAAAAGGCAAACAGAAAAGCAAAAAAAAGAAAAAAAGAAAAAACCGGGAAGAAATTACTATTTGCTGTTGTGTGCTAAACAATAAACGTCAGACATTGTAAACAACATTAACTAAAAACCACAAGCAGCAACGGTAACAACATGAACAACAATAGCTACAATAACACAAAAGCGCCAACATCTACTTAAACAACATTAACATCAAACAACGATGAAAGAAGCAGCTATTCATGTCATTACCATAACATACCTAACAGTAGCTTAACAACTACGACGACAATAAAAAACAACAACGATTATATCAAGTGCAATCACTTAACAATTTTCTAACAAAATATCCGGTAAGTCTTAACAACAACTATCAGCAGCAGCAGCAGCAGTAAGTGTGTGGGTATCTTAGCTTCATCAGTCAGAGGAGTTAAACAGAAAAATTAGAATTTTCAACTTCGACTTATATAAAATCTCTCTCTCTTGATGTTTACAATTACAAATAAAATAACGAAACTAGAGCATCCCCTCATTATCATAACGAAGATTTTCAAATTAGCGATGACCAATGTGCATCAAACATAAAATCAACGTATACGCAAGAAGTCCTAATTTCTATATCACATAATGTAATAATTAGCAAAAAAAAAAAAAAGAAAACAAGGAGACCATGCCCAAATCGATATGGAATCTCAGGAAATATACTGATATAAATCAGAATCAAAAGCATTTCTCTTGTCATAACTCCTCATATGCTTAACCGGTCTAATGTTTTATTAACTCACTATAAAAGAAATTTTAACAATTAATTTAACTGATAGCGTTCGAAACGAAAAGTTCATCAACATTTCAATATTTGTATGCCTACGTAGACGTTAACACAGGCTGACTAAGCGAAGAAGAAAAAGATGAACATAAGAGACACACAATAACAAACACTACTACTCATAGCCTCATAACAACGAACGGCTTGGATTTTATGAAAACGTTTTAGTTCACATAATTTATTTTAAAACTGCAAAATACAAAATAATTATCATTAACTGAATAAATTCGGCAATTCTTAGTATAAAAATGTTTTAGTTCACATAATTTAATCAAAAATAAATAAATTGTACGATTAGCCAACGCAAGCTGAAAGTGAAACCAAATTGATTTGAATTAAATAAACTAAGAAAAAGCTACACACTACTCGCCTAAGACGAATTCTAGTTATACTCTCCAGCGTCTCAGTCATGTACATGATAATTTACTAAATTCCATAAGCCTTGTTATAGGTCGATTCTATGTATAGAACTTTGGTTCATTTTTCAAGTAAGTTATATACCCCTCCCTCTGGGACAAATTTTAAAGACACAGAAGTCTTAGTCCTTTCATAATCTTAAGCTCATTTATAAGAGATCATATGACCTTTGGAGTTTCTTATAAGTCTTATATCTGGATGCAGCAAAAATATGCATTAATTTAATATATCTTCATTTGTTGCTGGTGACTACAACAACAAGAGCTGAGCTACAGAAAAATGAAAATTCAGGTAAACATGACATACATGCCTTTATGCGGGTAGCACGTTATGTGGACATAAAAAATGCTTTCGTTTTGATATTGAGACCAAACAAATGTACAGGTAAAGAAGACGTATTATAAAGTGAGAGGTGATATGAGAGGGGGGTTATATTAAAGGTCTTTAAGCAAAATATGTCTTTGTAAGAATTAAATTTAATTTCATGCAGTTTTATATATTGAGAAAATATTTAAGTTTCGGGTGGATTTTTTGATAAAATTCAGTTTATTATTAAAGCAAATAAAGACGTTATAGTTGGGCAAGGCCGATTCTTAAATATCCTAGTTCACTTTGTCCAAGATAATCGTTCAGTTAACGTCTTGATAAAATTGTAAAATATAGTCTTTCTTCATGTAAAAGCGTACTTTTTATGGCAGACTTTATATAAGGGCAGGGCCCGGAGCGAGAACTGAAGTGGTTTAAATTTTGCAAAATTAATTTTTATTGAAATATCTTATTATTCTCTATCTATGTTTATCGTAAAATATAGACTTTGTTGCCATATACAGGCTCACTTTTCATGAAAGGCCTTACATAGGGAAAGATCCGAAAAATAGACCTATTTGATCAAAATCTTATTGCAAACAATTTTTACGTCAAATATCTGTTATAGACCGATTCTCACCATGAAATATTATTAACTTCACATTTTTTTTTTTGGAGAGGGG